>VZTX01011790.1:0-267959 GCA_013400915.1 Pardalotus punctatus
CGCTCGGGCCCCGGCGGCGCTGCCCATGGGGGAGTGCGGAGTGCCCCCCCAGGTCCAGCTCTTCCTCCGCGCCTGCGAGCAGGGCGACTGCGAGACCGCCCGACGCCTCTTGGGACTGCCCGGCGGCGGCGGCCCCGCCGACCCGGCGGCCCCCTCCTCCTCCTCGTGCGACCCCGAGGAGGCGGCGGCGGTGGAGCCCCGCGGCGAAGCGTCGTCCCCGCCGACCCCCGCCGTGCCCGTGGACTGCACGGACGAGGCCGGCAACACAGGGCTGCAGTTCGCCGCGGCGGGGGGCCACGAGCAGCTGGTGCGGTTCCTGCTGCGGAAGGGAGCCTCGGTGCAGAGCAGGAACCACTACGGATGGAGCCCCCTCATGCAAGCGGCCAGGTACGGGAGAGAGGGAGGGGGAGATCGGGGCCGAGGTGACGGTCTCCGGCCGCCCTCCCGCTTCGGCTCGGGGCACCGGCCTAGTCGGCGGCAGCCCCGGGGCGGGGAAGGGAGGGAGGGCCGCCGAGGCTCAGCCTTCCCCGCCCCCGGGCTGCCGTGGGCGCTCGGCTCTGTCGCCGTCCCAACCTCGGTTCCCGGGCCGAGGGAGGGCGCCCGGGAGCGCCGGGGAGCTCCGGGCGAGTCGGCGTTGGAGAGAGGGTGGGCGCCATGTTGAAGGCCGCGGTCGGTCGTCGCCGGTGTATCCTGGAGTTGTCCCGGAGGGATCCTAGTGGTCACCTGTTCCCGTCCCTGGGGGTGGGTGAGGAGGGGCTGTCGAGTGTAGAATTGGCTAAGTGTTATGCTGAGGCATTGGGAATTATCTTTTCGTATTAAGAATGTGGTGTTTGAAGCAGTGCACACTCATTCTTGGTTAAGCCAGCATAGAATTGGAGATAATGTGAGCACGAAAACAATGCTCCCCTCTGTGACAATAGGGATACGCCCGTAGCCTTACTTAATTTTCTATGAGTTTTTTGGGTTTTGTTTTTTTCGTATGTGTGTGGCTTACCTACTTGTTGAAAACTCACGTCTGACATAAAACATACTGAAGTGAACAGAAACAATTAATTTCACTTGGCTTTCCCATGTTTTCCTAGGTGGCTTGCTGGAGGATACAGAAAATCATTGCTGAGGGCTTTTAATGACAAAACTGTTGTTTTCTGCATCGGTGATACTGTGCTTTGCGTAACCCAGTCCTGAGCTGTTCGAGGTGCCCATGTTGCTAATTCCCGTGTTGGTGCTTGTCTTTATTCCTACAAGTACACCTTAGGTTCACGGGCGTATTTTGCAGGGTTGGAGGGCATTGCTGTCCTATAATAACTGAATGCTTAATTGAGAGGAGAAATGTTTTTTGTTGTTTTGGTATTTTTTTTTCCTCTTAATTTTGTAACATTAAAATACTTGGAAGAAAAGAATCTGTTCCAAAGTCAACATTTCTCTTTTCAATTAATGATTAATTTCAATCAATGGCCATAGGAAAATCATAAAGAATGAGTCACACAGCTGGTTTTCCCAGTAAGAGCAAAGAAGACAAGGTTCAGCGATTTTGTTATTTTATGAAGGTTTGAAAAAAGTTGCAGAAACAGTCTTACATTTTTTTTTCTACTTAATGAAAACCATACGCTCATTCCCTAAAAACAATGTAGTCAGATGACTATTAGTCTCTCACTGATTTCAAGAAATTACTGGCTGACATTTGAAAAGCGCTGTATATATTGTTGAAATCTGTGGAGAAAGCATAAAGTAGAAGAGCTTTTTTCTCTTTTTTTTTTTTTTTTAATGGATAACCAGAAAGGAAAAACAGTATTTGTAAAAAGGTAGGCTTCAGACTTATGTAGATATTTAATTTTCTGACTATGGTTAGCCCTATTGCAAGTGGACAGGAGGTAGCATATATGCATAGAATTTACCATGTACAGGGATTGCAGGCTCTATGGAAGTGATGCAGTGAAGGTTACCAGTTTAGACCTAGGGAGTACACAGGCTCCAGAGACTTCCTCCTGCAACTGCATACTTTCTGGAAGGAAACTAGGGACTTTGGGGCTCATATTTACCTTTAGTGGTTAGTGGCATTCTTTGGGATTTCCTTGACTAACGTTTGCTTTGCTGTAGTGTACAAAGGCTGCTTTCAGTGTCAAAGTTGGGTTGTGCTAAGCAGAATGTGCATGAGCGAATAGTAGTGCATTATATCTGCAACAAGAGCATGATGCACTCATCTTGTCAAGGTGTTACATTTATTAAAATGTGAGGCTCCTCAGCTGGGGAACAGTAAAGGGTTTCCATTTTCTCACTGATAATTGGCTGGTTGGGTGTATGGCTTGCATGATTGTCTTTTGCTTACTGACAAACTCTATTAGAGAACGATAGTCAGATATCAAAACTGGGTTGCAGGTAAAACTGGTATCAGAGTTCAGTATTCTGACCAAGTTCATGTAGATATTCCACACAGGGAGGGTTTAGTGCCAAGTTTCCTTATTGGACAAACAGCACACCTATTACCAGTCCCCTTGTGAGCTCATCATCACCATGCTGGGTGTTGGAAGGAATGAGTTAAAAACCACAAGACTGTTGAAGAGGATTGTAAATCACTCAAGTGACCTGCACCAGAGAATAGTTCTTGATAAGCCTGTGTGAACTGCAGGCCAGTGATCCTTTAGCATGAATTGGTAATGGTGCCTTGTTCTCCACTTGTGGATCTCTGTGTGTTGCTTTGGGGAGCCCCAGGTTCACAAGATAACCAATAAATTTACTCTTTGCATTCTAGCTGAGTGAATTTGTGGTTGTTCTTGCTGCCTGCTTGTGTCGGCTTACATATTGGGTATCCCCAATTATCAGGAAGGAATGTGTGGCTAGAAGCCAACTCAAGCACCTTATTTTCTTAAAATTAATTTTGCCAATTGCGCAGTTTTGGTGCTCCATGTTGGGCTGAACTCTGGAGACACTTCCCCCATGCTGGTCTGTCTGACTAAGGGGCAGAAACTTTCCACTGATTGTTTTAGGGAATGCCATTCATGTGGCCAGTTGTCACACTCAGCTAGTAGAGCCATTTCTCTTCAAGGTCACCTCTGGTCCCCTTGGTGTTGAGAGAAGTTCATCTAACTTTGCAATAGTGGTGGCCACTTGCCATGTTCTTCTCTGAGCTTCATGGACACATGTCTGTATTGCCTGCGTGTTCTTCCGTTGTGAGAGTTAATTGATGGTTCACAACTGGAAAACAAGGGTTAATGCAAACATAAAAGACTGTCTATCCAGTTTATAAAATGGTCTTTTTTTTCCTTAGTTAGCACTGACTCTTTGCAGTTTTTACTCTAGTTGTTCAGTAGTAATAAGGGTACTTAGTTAAGATCCGTGGAAACAAACTGGCTTTGATCCTTTGATGTGATATAGCTCTGGAAATAAGAGAATGAAAGTGACTCTCTGGTCCATGTAAGTTATGAGCTGGTGCCATGCAGCAGAAAATGAGGCTGGCACTTCGCGGCTTTGACCAGACCATCCTCTTCAATAGTCGCCTACTTTATGAGCATGGTCACTGGTGCATGTAGAATGGTTTAGTTTACAGTCCTCAGCTGATGATTTCTCTCCTCCAGCAAGGTGGCCATTGTCACGTTCAGTGATGTGTGTGTGATCCCTCATAGTGTATGCATTAGTCAATAGGCGAATTTGGCAACAAAGTTTTCCATGTTCAGAGTATGTTGGTTTTGCAATCCAAGGTGTTAATTCTCCTCCATATCCCTTTCTCCTAAGGTTTGGCCATCTAAGCGTGGCCCATATCTTGCTGGAGAATGGTGCTGATCTCAATGCACAGAACAAGTTAGGAGCCAGTGTCCTCACAATGGCCTCCAGAGGTGGCCATGTCAGCATGGTGAAGTTGTTGCTGGAATCCGGAGCTTTTGTGGATAATTATGATCATTTTAGCACAAATATACTTAACAGCAGCAGAGACGACCTTCCCGATATCACTCCACTGATGGCAGCAGCTCAGCATGGACATGAGGCAGTGGTACATCTGTTGTTAGACTGGGGAGCTGATTGTAACTACGCTGTAAAGACAATGGGCTGGAGTCCTTTAATGCTGGCAGCTGTTAGTGGAAAGGTGAGCTTGGCACAGCAGCTCATGGAGAAAGGTGCCAATCCTGATCACTTGAATGTACTACATAAAACACCTTTTGAAATCTCTGTTGGTTTCAAACACAAAGACATGAAGGAATATTTGGAATCTCTCACAACGATCAGACCTCAGGCAGGTATGGAATGTTACTGTTTTATTTCACTTTCTTGCATTTTTGATTATGTATTTAGAAATTGAAGAGCTTATTTTGAATGTGCGTGATGTTCTTTGTAATTTGCAACTAGATTTTGAAAATGTTGGAGTAAGCATACTTACTTCAAGTGAGGTTTGAGTGCCCAACTTCAGATTTTTTCCATGTTAGCAGGGTAAGATTCCTGTCTGTATAGGGCTGTTGTGGGGACACTTTTCCAGATATTTATGCAAACCAGCACTGGGAAGCACTTAACAAGAGGGTTTGGAAGAGCTGCATTTGGATTTTCCAGCTGTGGACTGCTTGCTATAAAATACAAGGATGTGTCTAGCTCTAGGAAGATCCTTTTCCAGGTGCTACCACCCATCCAGCCATGGTGGCAGAAAGTCTGCAGGGTAGCATAGTTCACTTTAGGCTCTATGCTAGTTGTGATAGCCATCCAGACTTTCTTAAATCTTACCTATTTATGTCTGTATTGCACTGCCATGTGGACATGTCCACAATCCCCAAAATTGTTGTCTACAATTGGTGTCATTCCTGCAGGTCAGGCTTCCCTTCTACTTGAAAAAATAAGAACAAAAATCAGATACCTGTTTTCTGCTTCAGAGAAGGTGTTAATTAGATACTGACTTACTAAGTTGGAACTCTACAGCTTTCATACAGCCATGCTTCCAGGCAGAACTTATTCACTGTAGATGTTTGCTCATGACCAGTGTCTTGAGGAACAGACATCAATTGGTTACAGTACACAGAATCAGAGATCCATTGGATTCACTAGTACAGCACTTTATAACTTGCCCATGTGTTTGCATGGACAGGATGTGTGTGCAGGCAGAGTTGGCCTTATGAACCTTGAAAATCTTCTGTAGTCATCTGAATTAAAGTGTTGAAGGACTCTGTTTAAGTGAGGAGACTGGACTTGCTTTAAAGCAGATTAATGTTTCTGTCACCTGTGCTGAGAGGGAATTTCCATCAGCAGGAGGGCATAAAGTCATTCGGACAGAGAGGGAAGTAAAAACTTTGCTCTTCCACACAAGTTTCTGCATTGGTTTTTGACCATAGTTCAGTCTCCTCATAGCACTGGAGTCTTGAATATCCTGTTAAGAAAAAAAGATCTTTTCCGTCACATGGAAGGCAGCAAAAAAGGAACTTTTCTACTGATCGATTGCAATAGATAGGGCAAATTGCTTTCCAGGAGAAAGCAGCTCTCTTCTCAGGGCTTTTCTCAGTAGCAAATTCAGAACTACCTGGAATGGCTTAGGTGTTGCCTGCCTTCTGTCCCTGTCCTTATTTAGACTTACCGAGATGGCAGTCTTTCCTTCTGGTATATTCTCGTGGTCTACTGCTTCCTGAAGCTGCCTCTCTTCCAATGTTTTCACATGGCAAGTATGGAGCTGGGTCCTTTCTTAAGCTAGTCTTCTGAAATCTGTTTTCCATTGGTGAGTTCATACACACAGTTCCTTCTATAAGACCAATTTCTGAATCTGGAGAAAATGTAGGACCCATCAGTCTCTTTTCTGGTCTTAAAATAAGAGTTTCTTGGGGTATTTTGGTCTTTTCAGCAATTGCTTTTGTTCAGCATATTAAGATGACTTCCTTTGGAGTCAAACTGGGAACATTAACCTTTTGTGTATTTCATAAAAATGCTAGAATTTGGCCCACTAAATTTCTCAATGTCTTCTTACTTTCCATAAAATCTTGTTACCCCATTGATTCCATAGTGTCTGTAATAATTTGGAAGATAGAGGATGGTGTATTTTTCTGGTTTGAGTGAAAGGTGAAAAATATGTCACTATTTTTTCCTCATCTTACATAGTGTTAGAAGTTTCAAAGCCCTGTTAAGCCACATCAAAAGAATGATTCTTCATTCAAAATATTGCAATTTGTAATAATTACAGTTCTTATTATGGAGATGGAGCTGGAGAACATTAATTCAGAAGTAGCAAGCTGTGTAGTTAAATTGGCACTATTATTTTTATGACCTTTGCAAACTAACCTGGAAATGCTCAAGAGAAAATAAAACTGGAGCTGCTTGTAAAACTCCTTTTGAGTCACCTTTCAAAATAATCCCATACTATTTGAGTGTTCACGGTTGTATAGAGGATTTTACCAGACCACAGGACCATACTGTCGTTCTTTAGTGGCTCTTTTAGACTTCCAGGCAGGAAACAAAAGGGTTTCCAAATACAATTTCCTGATGGAGAATGGAAATTGAAAAGCCTGTGCTCGTGCTTTTTTATAGTTTGTAGCTTTAGCTCTGCACAGAGAACCATACAGGTGAGTCATTCTTCCCAAAGGTAATAAAGAAGTTGTCAGTAGTTTCTTTGTTCATATTAAATGTATGTCTAAACATATGTTTTAAAGTACTTTACATTTTTAACAGTTTTTTCTATAAAAATTTTACTAGAAATTTTTGCTTTTTTATGATTGCTAATAGAAATATTTATATTTCTTTCAGATACAGAAAAGAGGCAACCTGATGTCTTTAATGCTTTGAAACTGGGTAAATACAGCCACAATTGTTCCACCCTGACTAGTTTTTCTAACTTCAGAGAGTGTCTGTTTGCTAGCATGGGAAACAGGATTTTTCTGTTCCCACTCTTCATGTGTGAGCTACCAACACTTCTTCCTTAGAAAGCCTTGTGTCTGTTAGATTTTTAGAGTGGTCATGTGCCCTTTTTGTACCCCTGTAATTTTTGAGATTTGCAAATGTTGGTGCTGGGTCAGAAGAAGTATCATGGAAGAGGCCCAATGAATACTGGTCAGCACACTGGGTTTGGGCTTTATACTTGGCTATGGTTGGCAGCACTGTTAAAAAACTGCTCATTAGATTAAGGATGTCCAGGCTAGGGTTCAAAGTAAATTCTGAGTCACTGTAGGTTCCATGGTTTCTGTTTAACAAAGTCTGTGATGTGGGTCTGTGTTAAAAAAGCCACCTGCTGTCTTTTACCAAATTGGAACATAAAAAAAGTAGTTCTGTGCTTTTCTGTCATTCCTGTTAAAAGAATTAGCTGAGTGGCGTTGGTGGGTGTGAGTTTCAGTGAGTGTATTCAAGTGCCTGCAGGGTTTGTATGGGATTCTGACTTTTCCAAGGCAAATGTTCATGCCTGTGATTGAGTTGAAAGCAGCCCATGCCATGAAGCAGTTTACCATCTGAAGGTTTTTTGTAAAGGTGAGAATTTTTCCATTTGCATGGCAGTTGATGATTTGCTTGTTCTTGCCTCTGTTCCTGGGGTGGTGCACACAGTCACAGAGATATTTTTTTGTCTTCTTCCCTGCTTTTGCCTGTCCTAGGACATCAAAAAAGCCACAGGAGGTAGGTAAGCTTAAGCTCCCTCTTTAAGGTAATCCTGACTACCACATATATTTTTTTAAAACCACCTCTACTTCAAGATTTAGAAAAAAAGTCACAACCATGTTCAAATATGTTCAGTAACATATTTTGTACTGCTTTTCCTAATCTATCAACTCCTATCTAGAGTTGATAGTGACTATCAACTCCTTTATGTGGAAACATGAAAATTAGATTAACTTTTAAAGAACTGGAAAGATGACTAATTATGCTTTATTCTTGAGCATGGAGTAGGGGAGTTTTGTATTGGAGGTGTAGTTCAAATACTGTGGGCAGAATTTTAAATCATTCTGAATATAAGAAAGTTAAGTACTGAAATAGATCGACTCTGTGGGAGGTTGTGGAATTCTATCAGTAAAGGTTTTTAGGATCAGTGAGCTGTCTTTGTAAGAGGAACTTACAGATCGATGTGAGATAGGGCATTGTTCTACCTGCTTAAGGCAAGGGGTGACCTCCACCACCTTTTAGAGTGCCTTTGTACCCAGCTGCTTTGATTCTAAAATCACTGATTCTGTGATTTCAGCCTGTGGAAATGGAACAGGGATCTTTGAAGGAGAAATCATGTTGCCTCAGCATGTGGCGTCAGTTTTCCGTGCATCATCTTAGGGCAATTTAGTAGAAATATTTCCTATTTATGTCTTCACATTCAGGATGCACTGCAGTTCATACAGCCTTCCTTAGTCGTTCATTTCAGACAATAATTCTTGTAATGGGGTTGCACCTTAATTGTACAGGTAGGGAAAATGAAGAAAATAACCCTAACTGCAATTTTATGTAGGCTGGAAAGATGTACTAATTAACTAAAAGACAAATATCAGTACAGATACTTCACTTTAGTATTGCAGTTGCTCTAGTACTTTTTTTTCTGGCTTAGTTCCACTGAATGCAGACCAGTGTCAGCAAATCAAAATACATAGTAATTCAGTGGCTAAGCAATTCTCTGTTGCTCATTTAGGTTATGTTTTATCTCTGTTTTGCAGGAAACTTCCAGCTGGTTAAAGAGATTGTTGATGAAGATCCAAGTCAGGTTAATATTTCCAATGTTGATGGTGCATCTCCTTTAATGATTGCAGCTGTAACTGGACAGCTGCCCCTTGTTCAGCTCCTTGTTGAGAAAAAGGCAGATATTGATAAACAGGATAATGTTCATGGCTGGACAGCACTAATGCAGGCCACATACCATGGGTAAGATAACTATGCTCTTTGTGTCAGTAAAGAAGTTTATTTTTTCTTACATCCCAATAGAAAAAATTCTTTTTGATACTGACTCTAGAAGCAGAGAGGTTTTGCAAGAAATTTGGAGATTTGTGACCTCAGTTTTTCATGAGTTTTGTGCTGCCCTCAGCTTGTTGGAGCAGATCTGAATCACGTTTTGATCAACGCAGTATGAGAAAGATACTAAACTATTAGAGAACATCCAAAGGAGGGCAGCAAAGATGGTGGAGGGCCTTGAGGGGAAGCCATTTGAGGAGTGGCTGAGGTCACTTGGTCTGTTCAGCCTGGAGGAGACTGAGGGGAGACCTCATTGCAGTCCACAATTTCCCAACTTCCTCATGAGGGGAAGAGGAGGGGCAGACACCCATCTCTTGTCTGTGGTGACCAGTGACAGGACCTGAGGGAATGGCTGAAAGTGTCAGGGTGTGATCTAGGCTGAGTATTAGAAAAAGCTTCTTCACTCAGAGAGAGGGTGTTTGGGCACTGGAATAGGCTCCCCAGGGAAGTGATCACAGCACCAAACCTGACAGAGTTCAAGGAGTGTTGGGGCAAAGCACTCAGGGACATGGTGTGACTCTTGAGCATGGTGCTGTGCAGGGCCAGGAGTTGGATTCAATGATCCTGGTCGGGTCCCTTCCAACTCAGCTTGTTTTGTGATTCTGTGATGTTTGGACTTCAGAATGAGTGGAACATGTGGGACCCTGAAGCAAGCTTAGTAAGTACTGGGAACATAGTGTTCCAGGCAGTCACCAGGAGCCTTAGTGTAGATTTCAGCTTCCATCCTTCGATGTTTTTCAGTATTATGAAAGAAACTACCACCCCTCCTGCCAGGGTTGTAAGTCTACATGAAGTTGTGAAACTTCAAGGCAATCACTCTTCCATGTGCCATATTTTCCAGTCTTGAAACCATTTCTACCTTCTCCTATTCAGCCTTCAGTTTTCATGGAGTTTTTGGAAATGCAACCGAAATAATGGTCATTTTCTGTGAAGCTCCTTAATATCAGTAGATACTTAGTCAAGCCACACAAATTGGCCTGGCTGGTATTTGACATGTGATATCTATCGTATACTTAACACTGTCTGAATACAGGATAGTCAGTTTAGGAAGGTGAACTTTTCTCCTCATTGTTGTAGATGAGGCCCTCAGCAAGGTGAAGGTTCACTTCACTGGCTGGCAATTGTATAAATGCAAGTGCAGCAAAGGAAAAATAGGAAGTCAAGTTGCCATTGCCTTGTGAAACTTTTCTGAAGTAGTTCTTGGGACCTTTATTGATAGTAGTGACAGACATTCCACAGAAGGGCAAAAAGATCAGTTTTTATGGTGCAGGTGTTTCACTTAGCAGCAGTCACCCAGCACAGAGCTGGAACAGAAGCAGCCAGCACAAAGTGATGTGCAGGGCTGCTGCCATGTCCCCTTGCTGGTACACAGGTGCTTCTCTTTTCTGTGGAAGCGCACACAAAGATAGTCCTGCATGTGTTCAGATACTGGCTGTTCTGTTTACTGGAGGACTGGGTTATGAAAATTCCCTTCCCTAATATATCAGTCAGTCTTTATAGTATGAAACTTTGTCAATTAATTTTGTTAATATGCATAATGTTTGAGGTAGTGGAATTTTAGGAGTCTTTGGTATTGTTCATGCTTAAGTAAAGCTAACTAAGGACACCAGCTCAGTGAAAAGGAGGATGTCCCAGCCCTGGAAATAAGGGCATGACTTCTTGGAAACTTAGAGCTGTCCATGAAGGATAAAAAGTACCCCTTGTCACCCGAGATAATGCCAGCCATCTATGAAACCGTCTCAGTGTTGTCTGATGTCATAGGTAAGTAATGACAGCAAGACTGACTCTGTGGACATCTGGATCAATAGATGAGCAGCAAGAATGCTGCAGAAATACTGTTCCTGTGCTAAGTTTCACTATGATGAACAATCAGTGTTAATAATACACTTGAAATGTACAAGATCCCTTGCATTTAAAGCTGCATTCAGAGTGCCCCAGTGTGGCTGGAACACCTTATGGGCATAAATAAATACTTGCCCTTGTAATTCTGTATTTTTCATCCTAGCCTTTCTCTTAGCATGGAGAGCTTAACATTTTCATAACATCTGGAAATACTTGGCCTGCACAGAGCCTCAGCTAACATTTCCTTAGGAGCACCAGTAGTGTGGAGGGTCTCAGGCTTGAAGGAGGGAGCAGGCAAGGTCTCTATGAGCCAGAGGCACTAAAAGATTGTCTCTATGTGCTCCCAAGGTGCAGGGCTGAAGAGCAGGATGGAGGGATGATAGTTTTAAAGAAGAGGAGAAAATAATATGAATATGCAGAGGAGCTGTGGTGAGGATAAGCAGAATTTTTTTTTGAAGAGAGGAGTAACAATCCTCCTCCATTTCAGGTTGATTTCGTGTGGAGTGAGTTCAGGAGTGGAAATGTCATCTATATGATAAATGATGCTCTGAAGTGGAGATGTTGAGATCCATTTTTCAGCTTCATTATTAGAATTTGCAGTTACCCTTTGGTGCTTGAGAATGTTTATTCTCTGTTGCTGATGCATGTCAGAGTTTATTTTTATACAAGGTCAGTCATTGCTCAAGAGTTTTGTATTAAATATATTTGCCTATTTTCCCTAGCTTTGTTTTCTGTTCAGTTACTTCATAGCCTGAATTAAAGTATTGTCTTTAACTCACAAGGCAAGTCCTGCTTATTTATTTAGGTGTATCAGAGGGGAGAGGGGCTAACTGGAATGGGATGGTGAGCATCTTTTTTGCAGCTAGCTTTGAGGAGCTTTTGTTGGAAGGCGTTTGTGTTGGTTGACATTTAATGCTGATTGTTTTTGCATTTTAAACACTTCAGGGAAGTGATAATGTGCCTTCTCAATTATATAATTTATAGCTGTAATTAAGTGAAGTACTCTTCGAAGTTTATAAATTATCTTCAGTCAGTTTGGCTTTTCTGTATGTGATTTCTTGATATACAGGTTGTGAATGAGGTTGCAGTGAAGTATTAGTGATGGCATATGATGGCTATTGAAATGACCTTTGTTGTTCCCTCTGCTTTTCTGCCCTAGGCATTAATGGCTTTCATTGGGAAGGTGTTTAGCAACATGCTGCAGTCAACTTCCAAAGGATCAGCTTAAGAAATGACTATTCAAATGAGGCTTTTAAGGCTTGACTTTCTGCACGTTGATTAATGTAATTCGGAGTGAATAAACAGTGACTGACAAAGGACTTGCGGGAGCTTTTGAAGAGCTTGGGAACAAATTTTACGCTAGGTTAGCTGTAGAACTTGTAAAACTGATCTCTAATTGAGGAGCAATGTTATAAAAGGTTGAAAATGGAGTATTGGGGGCTTCTTTCTTCATTTACTTTTTCTTTTACATGATCAATGTCTTTTTTTTCCCTTAAAGAAACAAAAATGTTGTAAAGTATTTGTTAAATCAAGGAGCTGACGTCAACCGTCGTGCAAAAAATGGATATACAGCTTTTGATCTGATAATGCTGCTGAATGATCCAGGTATGCTGTTTCAAAATGCTCTGGAGAAATGTACAACATAAATATACATATTTTCCAATCTAGAAAATACATTGCAGTTGCTAGGAAGTATCCTGTGGTATCCAGGTTGGACTGGACCAAGGAAGGACACTGTCTGAAAATTGTGTGGTTTGAATTAATTGGTTAGAATGAGTGTATATGTTTATGGGATAAGAGATTTTGTGCATTGTCTTGCCTTTGTTTCTGAAGATGCTCGAAAACTGTGCTGTTTGTGTCACCAGAGCCAGTTGAGTGGCATTTGATTGTGAGGGCACCAGTATTCTGTAGTGTCATTAGCACAGACCTATGAACTGGAGCTTGAAATTGCCACTTGGTAAAAAGCAGCAAAAAGATCACAGTCAGAACAAAACTAAGGAGCTCCTGGCTGAACTTCCCACTAGTTCTATAAAGACTGAGAATAAATCACGCTTCAGGGTTCAGGTTGTTGTATGGGAGTGCTGTAGGACAAGGCAGCATGCTTTGGGGACACTTAGATGAAACACACTTTGTTTTTATTGCAGTTTGTTTAGCATACATAGTTTGTTACTGTTAACCTTTCTTGTATCTGAATTGATTTATCTGAAGACAAAACCCATTACTGCTGATGAAGTCTCTGAATTTACAGATTGTGGTGGTCTTGGTTACTAGCAGATTCTTTTCTTTGTCAAAAGTAGATCACCAGTAGTACAATATTTTAGACAATAAATAAAGTGAATTATTTTAGAACTAACTTCTGTGACAGAATACTTTGTCTTGTTACTTCTTTCTGTCTTGGTCAGTTCTGTCTGCCCTTCTGAAAATCCTGCCTGACTGCTGTACAAAATGCAGATGTACAAACTTTTTTCTTTCCTGTCTCCATGTCATGCTTGTTCTTTTTTCTTCCTCTTCCTTTTTTTACTACTTCTTTTTTGTCCATTTTTTTCTTAACATTTCTTTTCAGTCCCTTCATTGTCTAGGCTGAACCTCTTCTTTCTCTTTGGGATTTAATTTTGAACTTCTTTTCTGCAACCTACACTTGAAGAAAGAATATTCATTTTTCTCTACTCTCTTCTATGTCAGGTGAGAAAAGGGATCATCACGGTATTATTTTGTGCAAAGTGCAAGAGGAGGCATTTCATTTGGTCAGACATGACTGATTCCAACTGAATAGCATGCTTATTTATATTGATAAATGCCTTTAGAGAGGTGATGATAAGACTGCAGCCCACACTGTGGGGAGAAGGCATGGGAAAATAGGTCAAGAAAGAAAGGTTGTGGGGGTTCCTCTGCTTTGTGTTTGAGAGATCAATTGCTACTGATGTGGGATTTACAGGGAAAGTGTCAGTGTATCGATTGTAGTTTGGGAAAGCAAAACAGACCAAACATTATCTTCATGTGCTTCCTTTTAGACACAGAGCTTGTAAGGTTACTGGCATCAGCATGCATGCAAGTAGATAAAGACAAGAATAAACTGAACAACAGATCATCTCTGCCTTGTTCCAGAAGTAGGCAATCCTTAAATGTCCCAATGTTGCCAGATGACAAAGGAGGCCTAAAGGTAAATATATTCATGCTTGATAAAAACTCAGTAATTCCTGTAATGTATAAGCAGAGAAAGTAATTGCTAAGAAGTATTTCGGATTTAACATGTAACTGGGTTTGTTGGGGAGTTGTGTGTTTCTGAATTCCTTGTTGACGGTGTGTCTTGGTTTTGTGGGGTGTAGCATGTGTCCAGCTTCCTTTTTGTCAGATGGCAAGGCAATGGGAAGAGTTTGCATTGAAGCATTTCAGTGTGTAGAAATAGATCTCATGATTAAGTGGAAGGTACCATGTTTATAAGTTTGGAACTCAATGTCCATTATGGTCTTGCTTTTAAATCGGGATAGAGGGTAGACTCCTTTATGGCTGTGTGTGGGCACAGGCTATTGGCATTGAAAACTAAAAAGATCATAACAGAGATTTTAATATGAAGAGTAGTGGAGGAGTGTGCACTTCAGGCTTTTGGTGTGCTGTATCTTTAACTCAAAACTGGTGGTGGTCCAGTAGGAAACAACATGGAGTTAGAACAAGTGCAGGCCACTTAAACATAAGATACTGCAACTTGTTTGCAAAAGAGAAGGAAAAAGTCTTACTTAGTTTTGTTGTTGCTGTTGTTGTTTATTTAGGTGAATAATCTTCAGTTACGGTGTACCTCAGAATTTTCTGGAGTCCATGATATGGCTTTTTAAGCATAAATATTATGAGGATCTTGAAAATGGGCATGCTAATTTCCAGGCTCTTTTTGATATGAGTTTTAAAGTTCTACTTCAGCTCAAATCTATTTTGCAGTTCTGTCTATGAAGAAGTGTGGTTATTTTCATCTGATTATGCTATTATTTGATATGATACAACTTCATTCTCAATTTAGATGGACCTATTTTACTTCGATGGAAAATTGTCAGATTAGCTTTTGGCTTTATGGAATACAGATCAGCAATTGATTGGATTGCAGCCCTTGCAGTGTTATGACACAAAGGCTTGAAATAGGGTCATAAAAGTTTGTGAAGTGAAATAAAAAAGATTTGTCAGTGATAAGAATATACCCAAGAGTATTGACATAAATTTAGTATTCTGGAATATGTAAGTATATTGTCTCAAAACTACAAAATATGATAGTGCTTACAAGTCTTAAGCATTTTTTCAGCAGAAGCAGCGTTCTGTATAGTTTTATAATAAATACAACCTGGAAGCCAGTATAATCCCTTCTTCCATCACTGCTTAATGTTTTATTAATGAACCTGTCTGACCATGAGTGTGTTACATATCTTACTCTTCTTATAAATATTTGAAGAGGGTAAAAATGATATTTTCAGATTTTTTGGGTGGAGGGCAGTGACTTAACAATCATGTCTCTTTGGTCCAGCATGTGAAGAGAGGGCTGGAGTGAGGAACCTGTCCCGAGTTTTGTAGCAGCAGTGTTTCCATGTGGACTACTGCTGTGGTGAGATGGAACTGTAAACAAAAGATACTTATGGCTACTTGGCCAGTACAGCATTTTCCTTCTAGATCAGTGCAAATGACTGAATGTGGGGTCTGCAGAATCATGGAAATGTAGAAGTGAGAGGAAATTCATTAGGCTCACTTGCCTTTGCCTGAGGAGCCAGAATGAACATGCCAAGAACATCGTTGACAGATGTTCGGTTCTCTCTTTTTTCACTGTGATGAAGACAATCCCCTGATCCCATAGTCATCATCAGCACCCAGTCCCACTGCTTGTTGCTTCTTGTGGTCCGAATTTTTTTTCCCCGATCTAATGTATATCTCTTTTGTTGCCCATTAAGTTGACTGATTTCTTGTTCAGTGGCCACCTTCATTTTTGTAAGAACTATATAAATACTTCTAAAGCTATCTTATTCAATCTTATTTTTTCTAGTCTAAACAAAATTGATTAATTCAAATTTCCTTGTTTGTAGGTTTTGTTTCCTAAACTTTTTACTATTTCTGGTTTGTATGTTATCTGTCAAGGTAAAGGTTCTAAAATTAGTGATGAGATTCTAACTGAGGTTTCAGTATCATATAGTGGCACACAAAAACTACTTCACATATGTGTTTTCTGCTGTTATCAGTGGAATTTACTTTTTTTTTTTTGCAGCAGCAGCAGTAGCAGTAACACTGTGCATCTATGCTTCATTTCTGCTATGTTGTGAATGATTTTTTTTTTTCTGTAATACACCTGCTTTGCTACTTCCTTCATTTCCTATATTTGTACACTTGATTTCTTCTTGCATGCCAGCTTGACCTTTACTGAATAATACTGATTTGGCAGTGTTTAAATTTAGAGTTTTGAAGATGCTTACGAAACTCTATAGATGGATGTCTTCCATAGACTGCGAAAAATATGTTTTATTGTTGCTGTTGTTAGTGAACCTTCTCAAACATACTGCATAAAGTGTGTTCTCTCAGTTTGAGATCCAATCATTGGTAATTTGTCTCATTTTTTGGCTGTGGTCTTTTCCCTTTATTAATTTTACTTGAACCTTATTTTTCTCAGTTGTTTGATGAATGCTACATGAAATAGCAATAAAAACTTGAAGTCAAGCTGCATTATGCCTTTTCTTCCTTTCTGCTCACTTGACTGGTTACTCTGTCAAAAAGAGATTGATTTGGTAGGATTTATTTTCAACAAACCTGTGCTGGCTGTGTCTCATGAGCTGTGATGGCATATGAAGTTTTTCCAGTTAAGCCCTTTCATGTTAAGCATTTTGAATCAGTAAAATTTTGGATTTTCCTTTTTGAGTGATTGTATATTTGCCTTTTGCATGATTTCTGTGACTTCTTCCATAATCTGTAACTTTTACGGAAGATAGTCAATATTTTTTCAGAGGTCATGTTGTCTATAATTAATCTAGGATAATTTTAATCAATCTTGTCTGGTTTTAATTTGTATAAGCTCATTTAAATACTCTTATTCTCTTAAGCAAATGCATATATATTCCTGCCTTCCTCCTATTAATGGCATTCATACTAAAATACCTGATCACAGGTAGGCTGCTTTTGAAGTTTAAAAGAAACAAATGCTTTTCAGTCTTATCTCTTTGATCACTTTTGTCATTAACTAAAAGACTTTATATTTTGTGGTATGTTTTTGGGGTTTTTTTCTATTCATGCATAATTTGGGCCCTCATTCCTTTACCTGCTGATAATGTAGTGGGTATTCATGATCTCATTCTTCACCTCTGTCACGCGAGAACTGTTAACTGCTTTGTTTCTCTCCGTTTCATGGCCTCTGTGTGAATCAACATCCAGGTAACCAAGGCAACCACCAAGCCACTGCTAAATGCAAGGAGTAGATTTATTTTGTTACCTCAACAACAAGGCTGGGTGCCAGAGACACACAGGGATCCGTGCTCCTCCAGCAGGCTTAGCTCATCCTATAACAAAAGGCTTCATGCATATCTGTGAGAGTGTGTTACCTCTACACAGGAATTCTACTTCTCCAACCAGGCAGAGGATGAACAACACTAGGCATATTAAATAGAGTTTTCCACACCTACATTTTTAGCATTCCCAGCTGCAAGGTCACTTGGAGCAGAAACCCTTCTGTCCTCCTCTTTGATTTTAACCCTTTCCTCCCAACAGCCTCAAAAACAAAGTTGTCCCTTTTCCATACGCAAAAACTCTATTTCCTATTTCTTCTTCCTGCCTATTCTTCTTCAGCAAGTTACACTCTCAATGTCAGTATTAGAGCAGTGTGAATTACCACATTCAGTTTCTATTTTAGATTAAAGTTTTTTAGATTAAAGTTGTTTGAGGGCAGAGATTTCCAGTTCTCCCCTTTAGTCTTTAATTCCTAGTATTGTTACAAATGTCTCAGGTATTTCTGAAATGGCAACACAATTTTTCTAGTTCTTTGATGCTGTTGCCTTCTCCCACTGCTGCTAGATTTCAGCCTTTTGATAGACACTATTTTTAACCAGAAGTGCATTTTTATTACTTGACTACTTCACTCTATTTAAAGCCCTTTATTACAGTGTTTGTACATGTGTGATGTGGTTGGGGTATATGGAGAGGGTGCAACCTCCTGCAGCAGCAAACTAAAAACTCCAGAGATCAGACCATCATAATGTGAACACCAGAAGACAAGATGAACCTCTCCCGTGTCATTACTTTCTTGCCAGAGAGCAGTGCTTTTTTTGTCTGGTAACTGGCTGTGCTCACTCAATTTTGGGTTAGTTTGTGGTGTGAGCATGTATTAAGGAAGCAGAAGCAATGTGAAGAGGAGTAACAGATGATGAGCAGTTAGAAGTGACTTTTCTTACAGAAGCAAGCTAGCTTCAGTGAACAAAAGCAAGAAGTGCAAGCACTCTCTTTTGTATGCCTATTGTATTCTGTGTTAAAACTAGATGAACATTCAGTTCCTTTTGGAAGGTGAATAAATATGGAACTGTGGGTTTTATTGCTTTCTCAGAGCTATTTGTCTCTTGCTTTTTTTCTTCAGATCTTTGTTGCTGAAAGTAATATAAATCTTTATTAGTTGTGACACCAAATAAATACAAAGGTCTAAGAACTCTATGCATTACTGAAGCTCTGTGCAGATCTAAAATGTTTTTAATGGTCTTCTGCTACAAGGATTAATATGCAGAGGATAAGCTTACAGTTTATGTTATGTCTACTGTAAGACAGTTGCAAAGGCATATATCAGTGAGTAGTTGAAAAATATTAAATGCCTAGAAGAGAGCATATGTAATATGCGAAGGGATTGTTGTCTGGATTTGCCATCACCTAAAGCTGCCTTGATGAATTATTGTCACTTTTACATTACTTTTTAAAAAAGAGAAAGGGAAGGAGAAACTTCACTAAGAAATAATCAGAATGTAATTACAATCTGATTTACCTAGAAGCCATGTAATTTTTAATGCAAATGGCATAGGTTTTGTATAGTCTAGAGAAATGTCTTGCTAAAGACTTGGAGCAACTTGCACTGTCTGCCTGTAAAAATATGCAAGTTTGTGAATATTTGAATAAATTTTATTTTGAGCGGAGATAGTCCTTTTGTGTAACAGTTTCCACATATGTAATATCTGTATGGATGGAGGTTATAGGTACATAGTCCTAAGGTTTGTGTTGTTTTCACAGCTGCTATTTCCTTGCCTTGCTCTTTTTCAGTTTATAGTCTTTCCAGTCTGGCTTAAATTATCTGTTTAGCAGCCATGTATGGATTGTGAATCTTTAGTTTTACAGGAATATTATCAGAACTCTTCTACCTTGCCACTGATTTTGAAAATCTTGAGGAGAAGCTTTGATGTAGATCAGATAAGCTCATATGCGCACTTCTAAAAAGCAGAAAATAGATTGATTCACTCATTGATTGCAGAGAGTGTAAGAATTGATGGTTAAATTGGAAGTTAATGGGAAAATTAAATATTTGCTATGTAGCTGCAAAAATTCGCTATTCAAATTGCCCTAATACTTCAGTCTACTTTGGCCTTCCAGATACTGTGGAAAAAATTTAAAATATTTGCCAAGTGAAAAATAAGGAAAGAGATTATTATTACACATACGAATTATGTTGAAGGATTGTATTGGTAATTGCAAACCACTGTAGCATTGTTTTTTAGATCATTTCAAAAACTCCTTGATAGAATTATTGTTGCTGTAAGGATTACTTAATTATACATGACTTTTCCTCTTTTTTTCTTTTAGTTGGAACTAAATTGTTGTGTCTTCTTATCAATCTAGTCCTGGTGGAGCAGGATGTCCAATCGATTCCGCAAGCTGAAGTTGACTCAGACATTGCGCCATGGATTTCCTTCCAATCAGTTTGTGCCTTTTCCCGATGAGCCTGAACCGTCATTAAATTCCACTATAAAAGTACTCTCCCAGAGTGATAAGGACACCTCTGGAAACCTTGATGCTGCTACAGCTTGGAACACGAATAACAAAGCTAGTGGTAAAGCCAGAGTTGTCTTGTGGGAAATGAGCTCTTGTTGGGTACTCAAGATGGTACTATTTGTGATTTATTGGTTTACTTCTGCTTTGGCTTAATATAAGTGAACAAATACATAATGTATTTGTAGTATATAGAAAGAGAGATGTTTTTACTCATGGTTGATCATGCTGAGTGCAGCGTCATTTAAGCAGGAAAATGCTGATATAACCATGTTACTGTTCTTTTGCAAGCACCATTAAATTGGACTAGTCATTGAAAATTGCTAACATCTTTCATAAACTAATTTTTGTAATAAAAACCAATTTATTTAAACAAATAAATGAATATGAGAAGAAAGAGGAATCGGAAAAGCCCAACTTGTAAAGCACATCTACTGAAATTGTACAGCTCTCCATGAAAATCCACCACAGTGTGCAATGTGAAGTAAGACTTGGCTTAACTTCAGTTGAGATGCATGACAGTGTCACTGGAAATCTTTGTGCTGTGTGCTTACTGAGGGTAAAGCTGTTGATCGTTTAAAAATGTTGAGCTATCCTTGGAAACAAAAATAGAAGCATGTTAACAATAAAACATCATTTATGTATTTTCCAGGTGCAAACACTGCAAAAGGAGGAAAGGATGATGAATTATTGACAACCATGGTATGTTGCAGTGTTCTTGGTGTGTTCAGCCTAGTTCAGAAGGTCATGCGGCTCCCATAAGTTTTACAGTTTTTTACCTCTTGTCCAAGTCACCTTTAGAAAAAGAGCTTTTTTATAGTCTCTAGACCAGAACTGACATGCTTTGATTCAGAAGTACTTCTTAGGCAAGAAATTACTACAAATAGTGTGGTATGGAAGCTGTACTGACTTCTTTCAAGAGTTCCCCATACCTTTGTTTGATTAGCGAGGAATTAGTAAAGTAGAGGGAGCAGCTACTTAGTTGCTGGCAAGCAGTATGAAGTGAGGAAAACATGGATAGAGCATGATCCAATGGAGGTGTGAAATTACTGGTAGAGGCAACCATGAAATACTTAGTTTGGGATGTGTATTTGTGTTATTCTATTTCTTCTTTTGTTATGCTGTGGCTTTATATTTCCCTACAGCTTACTCCCTGATGATGTCATTAAATTTGGCTGGTTATTATCTTTATGTTCTTTTGTAAGAACTTTGAGTAACTTTTGATATGACTTGACTGACAGAACTCCAGGGAGCAAAATCAGTTGTGGTATTTTTATCTCTTTCTGCAGTACACATACAGCAGGGACACGCAGTTGTTCACTGTTTCCAGGCGTCCTGTCTGGTAATACAGATAGGGCTACATTGTTATTTCTCTGGAAATTGACGGTTAACATTCTTGTTAAAGTCAGCTTAAGCAATATCTAGCCCAGTAAAGAAAGAGACAGTTTCTGCCACTTAATGAACTTTTATTCATTGTATGAAATGAGCAAGCACAATACTGAGGGGTGCCCCAATGCTCATTGGTTTCTCTCTATTATTATATGTTGTACTTCTCCTCAAACAGTACTTTTGTGTCTCATTTCCGTTTTGTTCTGTTTAAAAATGCATGTTTTCAGCTTTTTGCTTAGCTTAAAATGTTGAAACTGCATCACCAGCTCCCAGTAATCTTTTGTAAGAAGTGACTCATCCCTCCCTGCCTTTGTTTCCTAATCTCAGCTGAGGAGTAGTGCTCCATTTACCAGGCTGCCCAGTGATAAGCTGAAAGCAGTGATTCCACCTTTCTTACCACCCTCAAGCTTTGAGCTTTGGAATTCTGACCGAACACGACTCAGCAAAGATGGCAAAACTGAACAGATGAGAACTGCCTGGCCACAAAGAGCAATCAAGCATGATTTTAACAGCAGTGGGAGCTCTGATATAGTAAGCAAACTAAATGTGTACAAAAATACTGTGTTATGCCCAGGCCCTGCTGAACTGGTGAGCCACTCTGTTTCTGATTAGAAATTACTTTTAACTGTCTCAGCAATGGCTTGTCCTTTTAAGCAGTGCTGCTTAGGAAGAATGCACGTCTGTGTGGAAGGAACATAATGGAACAAACGTTTTATATGAAATCAAATAAGTTTGTTTTTTAGTTTGGTTTGGTTTGGTTTGGTTTGGTTTGGTTTGGTTTTGGGGATGGTTCGGGGGGGTTTTGGTTTTGTTTGATTGGGTTTTTGTTTCGTTGGGTTGTTTTTTTGGTTTTTTTTGTTGCTGTTAACCAGAGCCACCAGTAATGTGGTGGAAACTGGTCTGATTTGGAAGAAAACTAGGAACAGAAAAAAAGAATGAAAATTGCTCAATTTTTAGGACCTGAGCAGGAGGGAAGAAATAGAAATACGATCAATATAGAGACATAATGTTCTGAATGATTAGCAGTAGATAAAATTGTAGCAAGTAGTGATCAAGTGGGCTTGAAGGCATATAGCCTTAAACTGCAAATACTGTAAAACTGGAAAAAGTCTCAATTATTTCTGCTTTTTTATAGAAGGAGCTTGCCTGATTCTACAGTGTTTTCAGTAAAAACACAAACCAAAAGAAAACTAGATAGTTTGTCTTGAAAGAGGAAATAAAACCTTCGCAGCCTTTTCTTTCATAGTAGGAGAAAGGGAAGAGCTTACTCCCCTAACTGTAGACTGTAATAGCCAGGTGTAGAAAAAGCCAGTCCAGAACTATGTTTCAGTGTCAGTTCTAGAAATGGGACAATGAAGACATTTAGAAGGAATTTTTTTCTCTTTTCTCTTATTTATGTGAAAGTTAGCTTAATAGCAGTAGAGGTGATTTAGGTGGAATAAAGCAGAGTATTAGAAGGGAAGTGACATAACAGGAAGGTAAATGTTTACCATCCCAGAAAAGATGGCTGTATTAACATAAGTGGATAATTGGTGTGTGTATAAAGTGAGGAGCAGGGGAAGGAGGGGAGGACTAGCCATCAGTCCTTCTGTGAGGAAAGAAGGATCTTGCTGAGGGAAGAGGGAGAGAAACAGTAAGTCAGAGCTGGAAGAAGTGATTTGAGCAACAGCCTAAGAAACATCAAAAAGCTGAGCTGCAAAAGCTCGTATATCAGGTGGCTGGCAGTGGCCAATGGTGTAAAAGCAAAAGAAATGAAGGAGGATGTGGCTGAGGATTTGGGTAGTTTATAGCTAGATCAGTAGTGCCTCAGTTAATAAAACTCAATAAAGCGGTGCAGCTGGCTGTTCAGATTGCAGGGAATATAAAAATGCAACTGGTGGAGAGAAAGTTTATATCACTTCTTGCAGGTTAGTTTGTAAGAAACAGGGATATGATGGATGAGAATTTGGTATCTGTTTTGTAAGACAAAAGAGACAAAGCCAGGATTCTGCAGGAAAGAAATTTCATGGGATAATTGTTTTTTCTTCCCCACTACTTATAATACTGTGTATATCATATCTTCATATCTCAGCTGCATCATATATGCTTATTTGTTTTGGCCAAAGGTTAAGAAGAATTAATGGCTTAATATGGTGTAATTTCTTTCATTGAATAAATACATTCAGTGTGTATATATATGTATATATATCAGTAAGTATTCAGTATATATGTAAAATAAGATTATTTCTGATATCCGTTTTGTTCTTCAGTGAAAGTGTCAGAACTTCGGATAAATAAAATAGCAGTTGAAATTTGATCTTTATTTTCTTCAATCAAGAAAGAACAAAGTGATTTTTTTATTTTGTTTTCCAGACATCTGTTAGCAAAGGTACTAGACCAGTCAAATTACCAACATTTGCAAGGAGACCAGCATCTCCTTCAAATTCCAACAACTTCAACCATTCTCCCCATTCTTCTGGTGGATCCAATAACATTGCAGGAATTAACAGGCATGGAGGAGAACTGCATAACAGATCAGGTACCATTTTTAATGAGAAAGTAATTTGTGTCTGGTTCATTAAAAAAATTAGTGTTTGTGATGATGGTAGAAGATACTAAACCTTTTCTGAGCACTCCTATCACTGTAGAAGTAAAGCTGCTGTAAATGTAGTGGACATGGGATTGGACTTCGAATACCTACATAAGGGAAGAAATCTCACATCTGTTGCAGAAGTCTCAGTGGTCAGCCAGTCTTACGCAGATTTTACTGGTTCCACCCATGGTGGATCAGGTGGATGCCAGTTCATCACACCATGCATGTAACAGAGCTGACTCCTACGCATGTTGCTTACTTTTTGTTTAAAATAAAAATCAGTTTTCAATTAAAACCACAGCTGCAAGTATTGTACTGGTTGCTGTTGAAGGCACTATGATGAAGAGGCTCATGAAAGCTAGATCCAAGGCTATGAAAGTCAGCTCCGTGTGTGTGTACAGACAGGGCTGCCTTCTCTCTTCTGCAGTTGATTTTTGTTCTTTTTTCTGAAAGCTGCTGGACAGATCTGAACCTTACAATTCTCTCTTACTTCATCCAGTCAGTTTTTAAATGAAAGTGAATGTTTGAGAATTAACAAACATTTCATAATTATGGTTTCCTTTACTGGGTTTCTTTTTTGCTTTAGGTGGAAGTGCAGATAATGTTTTGTCTCAGATTGCAGCCCAAAGAAGAAAAGCAGCAGGCTTACCTGAACAAAAACCCAGCCAACAGCACAGTCCGGTCCAGTCAACGCCTTCATCTACTCTGTCTGATTTGCCATGTGCTCAGATAGTTGGTAATGGACATGTTGTAAAGGTAACAGGAAATGTAAAATTTTGCGCATCCAAATGGTCTAATTTTTATAGATCATATCTCAGTCATGGGTGGCTGGTGCATGACATTGCACAGCCAGAAATGAATGAACACTTGTTACATTAGTGGAAACTTTTCAGCTCTACAAACCTTACTTTTAAGTGCAAGTCTACAGAAGATGAAAACTAAAAATAAAACATGTTTTTACTTTATTATTAATTTCACTCTATTTTAAAAAGCAATAAATGTAGTGCTTGATCTTAGGGTAGATTATTTATTTGTATGGTGCAGATCCAGTGTTTTGTGTTAGTTATTCCTGGATTTTATCCTGAAGTGGTGTAGTTAGTTTCTCTAGCTGGTTCCCTTCAAAGGCTCAACGTGAATGCAGAGCATAATATAATTTGTAACAGGATGTGCTGACCGCAACAATATGGATATATCCAGTCTGCTCCATGAGGTATTTTTTTTAAACAGTAGGTCATCACCAAAGTCGGGTTTGGCTCCCAAGGCCGTATTATCTGCACTGACTTATCTGTCAATTCGCTGGAGTAGCTTTACTCTCATGACCTGCACATTTTTGTGCATGTACCTAGAAGTTTACAATTGCTTTGTACAAAATTTTTGAGGGTTAAGATTTTAAATCTTCATGATCTGCAGAGACAAAATTAGAAAGCATCATCATAACAGAAGATGTGACACACTATTGAGAAATAGATGTGTTTATTTACACAGGGAACCATTGCATTTCAGAGAGCAAGAGAAAGAAGACACATGATTTGGGATATATGTTCTAATGCCTGGTATGCAGAAAATGTTACAGTGCATATAACATTATATGTAGTGTAATAACCATATAAAACATATACAGCAAGAGCAAGATTTGTCCAACTTTTGCTTGTGTAATCTCCAAGTAGCTTTTTTTGTTTTGTTTTCTTTGCATCTTTTGATGAGATTCTTGAAATTTTGCCTGAGAAAATGAAAATGGCCAGAGTATAAAATCAGTATTTTGCAATCTCATTCTGTGATGTCTTATATGGCAACAGTACACAGTATTTGTATTTCATCAGTACATATAAATGATAAATGAAAATGCATAGTTCAGAAATTTCATGGAAATTTCTGGAGGACAAAAATCAGAAAAAGAAAAGGTGCAACTACCAATGCTGAAGCAGTTTCCATGTATAATCCCTTTTTCTCTGATATGTCAGTCCTGATTGGACTAACAGGAGGAGCTAAAATTTCTAATTCAGTGGGACCACCAAAGTCTAAGGATTCATACTATTTCTTGGCATATGATGATTTTTCCTCCCTGTCTATCCCATGGAACTATTCCCTGAGTTATAAATGATCCATCTCTTTTTCCTGTAGACAAAACCCCTTTAATCATCCTCTTACCTCATAAAAGTCTTCTCTGCAGAGCAGCTACCAAATGCTTTTTTTTTCAGAGGTGGTCTGACCAGTATGTTTTAATTAAACTCTCAGCATGTCCTCTCAGCTTGTTTTTAGCTTGGAAATAATTTCAGAAGAGCTCCTTGTATGCCCCCCAAAATCTCATTTTTCTTCGGTTATATTAACCAGCCTAACAAGAGGTAATGCATGTGTCTGTGAGCTTTGGGCTGCAGATCCTGTGGTCTTTTGTTGCTGCAATGCTGCTGCTAAGAAGTTTAGCTACTGTTCCCACTCACAGTGGGAGACATTAGGGGATAAAACAGTAGTGAAGTGGCATGTGCTGTAGATCATCTTCCAGAAAGGCTGTTCATCATACTGTTGAAAAGATCTTTAAACAACATTTATGCCACTATTTTGGAAAGGCAACAGCTTTTTCAGTGCTCTTTGCTTAGATGTCTAGATGAATTTCATTCATTTACCAGTAAGAAAACATGTCGTAGTGTGGATCTCACTATAGATGTTTATGTATCACACAACTGGGGTGATTTTCGGAGCATCAGTTTCTGTTCAGAGAACACAGTCAAATATGGATCTCCACTGGCTGCAAAAGCTATCAGTCTACTTTGTTGTTGTAATCAGCAGTGTAAATGCTGGAAATGTAATGTCTATATCTACTGAGGAATGGCTTGTGTCCTCCCATTAGGATCATGCTGTCTAAACTTGGAAATAGCTGATCTAAAAATGCAGTGATATTACACTCACCAGTTTTGCAAA
This sequence comes from Pardalotus punctatus, assembly GCA_013400915.1. Lineage (NCBI taxonomy): Eukaryota > Metazoa > Chordata > Aves > Passeriformes > Pardalotidae > Pardalotus > Pardalotus punctatus. Next base: position 26,558 of record VZTX01011790.1, read on the forward strand.
ACTTAACCCGTGAGGGGTGGAATTGTGCAAGCTTTAAAGAAAGGAAAAGAAAAAAATGAGTCACATTTTACAGGATGATGTAATTTAAATAAATGCAGGCAATGTGCTAGGGAGGGGAAGACCATTCTGAAACACAAATGGCCAATAACAATTTAGGTGGAAATTCATGACAGAAAGTTGAAATGGGTTCGTGATTCTCGTCAGAGACCTCTCAAATTTGTATCATGCTGCATTACTTCTAGTCAATTCAATGCAGGGCTAAGAAAGTATTATATTCTGACATAGGATAGCATAATGGAAGAATGGTACCACTCAAATAAGTTTTATCTTTTACATCTGCATCTCTTTCATTAACTAGAAAAGTTCCATATATGCCACAGCACAGAAACAAAATTATAGAGACAGGAACCACTGTCATTCTCACTTCTTGCATTATTACAAGCTCAGCTTTTTTATGAATTTGTTGTAGTAGCCTGAGTGACAAAAGGTATTTAAAATTAAACTCGGACTTCAGGAAAAAATCACGTTCTTTTTGGGTCATACAGTGCAGACATGAAAATGTATATGTAAATTGAGGAATTTTGGAGATGAGGTGCATTGACTGTTTTCGGAAAAGCCTGGTGATATGTGTACACATGTATTCTTATTCCTCATTTTAATTCATGTATTTTCCTGTTTTCCATGCTTCCAAATGTGTTAAATATTTTCAAAATACTTCATAAATCACATGTCTCCTGTTAGGTAATAACAAGTCTGAGGCTTGGCTGGAAACTTCCATTCCAGTGCAGCAAGGGTTTTAATGCATCCAAAACTTAGTTTATGCTTGCTACATGTTTCTGGTTAATCCAGCATGAAGTGCTACTTTAAATTAGCATCTGATATGCTTTGAAAATCTTTAACTGAGACTTTATTTATTTAATTAAATCTCTGAAAGAAGATTCCTATTTTCAGAGTCAAAATAATTTACTTTGTTTCTGTTATTAAACTGTTTTTATCTCAACGGCAAGTTTCACTTTAGCTTCTCCGGCCCATTCCACCAGAGATGGCGAGGTGAATGAGAGGCTGTGTGGTGCACAGTTGCCAGCTGGACTTAAGCCCCTATGGTCCTTTTTGAATAACAATAATTGTAGTGCTTGTGAGCAGTATTGCTTTACAGGAAATAATTTTCTTATTACAAAATTACAGCCTTAATAAATGTATTTTTGATGAATTTGAGGAGACAGGCTTTCACCTGGAATAAAATTACTATTGCTCCAATTATTTTAATATAGATTAAGGAGTAACTTCTACTTGTGAACTACATGCTCTGCAGAAATGATATGCAACTTAAATAATATTGAACATAATATATAGGTAAACAATTTTGGATTATTTTTTAACTGAAATGATTGTATCATTAACTGCAGCAAAAACTGGAGATGAACAAAAGACCTCCATCTGGGACTTCATCTACGTCTAAAAGCACATCACCTACTCTCACGCCTTCCCCGTCACCTTCCCCATCTCCTAAGGTTCAAAATGCAGAGTCTTCTGTCTCTTCCTCTCACAGACATGCCAAGAGCAACGGCTCCAGCAGTGGTACTATTACAGAGGATGGTGAGTAGCTCACTGTAATTACAGGAGATTCATTCATCAAGAGCACTACATGTTTAAAGCTGTAATTTTACTGGACTACTGTGTATCTGCATGAGAGTGAGGTCTCCTTTCTAGAAAATACATTGTGTTTCTTACAGTGAGATTGGCATTTCTGCAATAACTGCTTTTTGCTCCCCCAAAACCTGTAATTCTTTCCATTTACAGAGACTGGTATCATCTCAAAGGTAGCACAGAATATGTAGGTAGGCCACTCTTATGTGGTGTCCTTCCTTTTCCCCCTTCATGGCTTAAGTCCTGTTTTTCAACCTTTTCTGAGGGTACAAAATGTGCTTTCTACACATTAGCTTTTTTTTTTTTTTGGCTAAATACAGAGAAGTGCATCACTACAGAGATACTTTTTTTTATTCATAGCAAGTCATAGCTACATAAAGTTGATTTTTAAGAGCTGTAGTGCATTTATTTTTCTAAATCACAGAAATAACCTTATTACAACCTCTTTTTAACTTAATATCATAAGAAAGAATGATAATGTTATTACTTTCCCAATAAGATTAATACTTTTAAAATTAGACTTTTAAGTCTAAATTACAGCTTTAAAAAAGTAATTTTACTGCACTGGAAGCAGGATATCATTAACTTTGTTTTCTCCTATAAATATCTCAAAAAAAGTAAAAAAAGTAACTTGACTCAGAGCCTTTTAAATAAGAAATGGAGGTACCTTATCTGGTTTCTGTAAGAGGCACTTTGTACTATTTATGTTTTTTCTGAAATTGTCTCTATTGATTTTTGTTTGTTTTCATTTTTGCCAACTTTGTCCATTAACACTGTAATTCCATTTGATGTTGAAGGCAGGTGATACTTGACCTTCTTTCTGTCCTCTTCTCATGGCTTAGCTGTAGCATATTCTAGTGACTGCTGGAGCAAATCCTTTCATATTTAGTGCCATTTTATAACAATGTCTTGATACCATAAGAGTTGTTGGTTTAGAAATACATAAAAGGAAGAGAACTTACTATTAGATAATGAAGCGAATTCCCAATCCATCAGCTGCTGTCATCTCACTCAGTGAAGTTGGGCTTTGTGACTGCACACTAATGCCAGGATACAGTTAGTTTCCTTGTAGCAGAGAAAAGGTCTGTCAGAAGCCCAGGTAGCTCTGGGTTTGATGTGTTTGTAAGCTTTTGTAGTTAAGTGATCCTTTAATTCAGGGGCTTCTCTTACTGGGATTTGATTCGGCAGCGGTAGTACAAATGCTGATATGCTGAACAGTAATCAGAAGAGTAAGTACAGAAGGTCTGCAATGTTAACTTTTCTTTCAAGTGAGCTTAAATGAATAAGAAAATTGATTTTCATTGACTGTTCCTGTAAAGGAACAGTAGGCAGCAGGTTTCAGAGGTGCTCTTTGTTTCATTTTAGGCAACCACTTGGACCATCAACAGCTTGGGTCTATTCTGAGAACCAATGATGTAGAGAATCATGAGAGACGAAACCATGTGAGAGTAAAAGAAGGCTCTGAAAACTTGGAGAAAGGTAATCTTATCGTACCACTACAGAATAGTATAAAAGGAGGTACTAAATAGGAGTAAGGTGGCAAAAGCACTAAGAGCTCCAGGAACCTTTGCTTGCTTCAGGGATGAAGGTAAGGAGACAAGGCAAGTGTAGAGCAAATCAGAGTGATAAAGCAAAGGACAAACATGTTAAGCAAGGGTTGTAAAACTGAGAGGTTTCAGGTTTTGTTCAAACTTTGTGCAATAATACAGGAACTGGAAAAGGGGTAGAGGAAGAGAAAACATGGAAGAGCCTTCAGCTGAAAGCATTCTCTCTCTGTGTGAAAGGTGCTTGATGTTATAGTTGTTTTTGACAGTAAGACTCCAAGCTCAGAGGCACTGAAAATTTGTTCCATGTCATGGCCTACAGTCTAAGCACACCAGCGTGATGAAAAATTAGAAGGGTAACTAACAACCTAAAAGAAAACAATGTTAATAATATGTCTGAGATCTTCTAATGTGAATTGTATTTCCTTTCTCTAAGATTATATTTTTCATTAAACAATGTGGAGAAGTTCCCATGATACATTTTTAAAGCTGGCTACCTTTTCCCATGGATTAATATCAGGGTACTAAAGCTTTTAGCCTGAGACCACATCAACATTTGCAGAACATGTTAGGTATACCAAATTAGTTGAACTTGAGGTAAAAAAAACCCCAACAAAACTCTAGCAGAAAATAAGACTCAGCCAGAATTCTTCTTTTCAGTTTTCTGTGGACTCCTCTATGTAAAGAAGTCTTCCAGAATAGTACACAGAAGTGTGTTTCTCTCAAGGTACTTGATATCTTTTGAGAAGCTTGGGGTATGAGATTTTCTTTTGTGGTTCTAGTGATGATGAAAGAAAAGGGACAGCCAAAAGATAAAGAATTGAAATAAAGTATATTTCGTTATGGACTACTGGTGTCTTTAAAATGAAAGTGAGTTTATATGCAGAATATTAAATATAATTTCATTTTGTAATGTAATAATTCATGTTCTTCATTTTGACTCTGACTTCTTGGTTTAACTGACCACTTTGGTACTTAAGGGGAAAAAAGATAATTAGTTATTTGTGAAACACAGTAATAAGAAGAAAACATTGGCTGAGAGAGGTAATGTCAGGTTATTCTGAAAGTGCACTTATGCTTTTTAACTAATCGTGTTTTAAATGTCTGAGAAGTGTCACTTTCAGGTTCTGCAACTTTTAATTTCCTTTGACTTTGAGCAGAAAGACAATATTCAGTGTTCTTAGCTTTGGAAGGTGAGCTTATAAAACTTAAATTCTGTCCAGTTTTCATCTTAGCTGGACTTCTGTTGTCTGTTTTCAAGATGCCTGGATGTTGGGCACGTAAGGAGAAGAGGGCTCAGAAATACCTGTGTTGTATTGGTATTTTGAATGAGCAGGTGTGTGATTGCTTGCTCTACACTTTGCCTTCCTGGATGATGACAGAAATATGCCATTCAGTTCTTTGCCGGCTTGAGGAGTTTTTCTGTCTAACCTGCACAATCTGGGTGAGCGATCTGGGGCCAAGCACCTGCATTTTAGGTATTGAAGTGCCTCAGTTGTCCTTACTGGTTTGGTTTTGTAAGATCTTTTTAATGAGGTAGAAAGGGGAATAAAATGGTGTTTATCCTAGCAAGGTAAGACTAGATTGAATTACATTATATATAAATGGGTGAGAATGGAGTAAGCCAATATTTCAATTTCTGATGGAGAGCAAATGTCGTCGGTGTTTTGTTACCATACATGACTATGGGAAATACAGGTTTTAATATGTATTTTCAGTTCATAATGCTGAGATCATTAAAATATTTTCTAATCCATAGGGTTGATTTTTTTTCCATTATTACAGATGAGCTGACTGGTATCCTTAAGAAATTGTCACTTGAGAAATATCAGCCTATATTTGAGGAACAGGAGGTACGTCTTTTCTAAAATATCTTTTTTTTTTAAACTGTTTTAGCATAAGTAGGGTACAACACGTTGCATCAGATTTGTGATCCAGAATCTCAGATTTCAAGTTTTACAGCCATTCCTGGTTGCAGCGAGGATATTGAAACATGGACCAAGGGATATTTGTGGCATTCTCCAGAAAACTGTAAATAGCAGAGCTTTTTACACTTAACCTACAACTTTTATATGGAGAAGGTTTTTTTTCCTCTCTGTTTTTACATTCTGCATTTTCTATACATTGCTGCATCCAGTGTGGCTAAACAGTTCATAGGACATACTGTATCATCCCTGGAATCACAGCTGGAACCTCATTTGCAGATGGAGAACAGCAGGGTGTGAGTCACTGAGATGGCTGCTTTATCTTCTTTATCCACTCTGCATAAACAACTGGAGAATTAATTTGGGGGATGTAGGCATCCTGGTAGATGAGACCTGTGACATTGACTTGCTGAAGTATGCAATGAAAGGAAATGTTGCTGAAAATAAGTAAAATTAATTCATTACAATGTTTATGGCCGGATCAGATGCAAGCAAATACCTGCAATCAGCAGTATGAGTCTGTTTATTTGGTCAAAGCAAAGGGTAGTGAATGGACATGCACTAAGCAGACATTGCTACAGAGTTCAAAATTCAGCACAAGCCCAGGCAATTTAGCTGCATCACAATATATTGGGTTATTATTGTTCCCCTGCATGATAGGCAAGGGAGCATTGTGTAGAAATTAATATGCTTTGTGTGTGAAGGTTATATCAATATGAAAAGTTTCAGATATTTGTTCTTATCACAGCCTTATGGATATGTTGTTATAACAAAAACTGATATATGAACAAAATGTACACTGGAAAGGTAAACACAATATTCTGAAATTCCAAAAATCCTTGCAGGGAAAGGGTGAAGAAGAGGAAAGAGGGAAACCTTAAGCTTATTCAAGTAGCAGAGGAATTTCTGTGGAGAGTATTATGTATTAGTACATGTTAATGGGAAAAAAAGCTAAAAAACCATTAATATTTTAGATGTACTATCATGATCAGTTGAATGATTAACAGCGGATTAAAAACCTTACAACAGAGTGGTAAAATGTGTACCATTTGGTGCTGATAATTCATCAAAAATTCTTTTTGCACAATATTTACAGTAAGTCTATACAATTAAAAAACCCCAACAAACCACTTTAAACCTGTAGTAATGAATCTTTACATAGGTAAATTTGTCTCATCTTTTTTTTTTTTTTTTTAAATATGCAGGTGGATATGGAAGCATTCCTTACCCTTACTGATGGTGATCTGAAAGAGTTGGGTATTAAAACCGATGGATCAAGGCAGCAAATTCTGGCAGCTATTTCTGAGCTGAATGCAGGAAAGGTACATTTTGAAGTACTGTACATAGTAAATGATTTCAAGGTTTGTTTATATAATTAATTCAACATACATTTTGAAATTCAGTTGCGGATGTTAGTTAGAAAAGCTAAATTAATTTTTTTCAAATAAAGTGTTCATGTATTTCATCAGTGAAAAATCTTCCTTTGTGGCACTTCCTGTTCTCTTTCAATAACTCTCTCATAGTCCAGTGAAGAAGCTACTTGTAAACATGAGCAATATTGCGGTTTCTGAATATTGATTTCAGCTGTGCTAAAAAGAATAGTCTGGTTGCAGTAGTTCAGGCAGTTCAGCTAGAGCATGCAGTATGAGGAAGGGTGTCCTTTGGTTAACATAACAGGTTTTATTTCCTTTGTGATTAAGTAAATAGCACTTCTCCCATTCTTAAACTTTTATTGCCTTTGAATTTCATATCGACAAACAAATTTGCTAAGAATGGTGTGCAGTAAACAGTGCTCTTGTCAGAGGGATTTTGTACTGGAACATGTCTTTGATTAGGCCTGCTGGTGCTTCTCAGCTTTTCTACATTTGAGGTCCATTCGCTCTCTATAGTGGAAGCTTAGACAAACAAAACACAAAGGCAATTTCTGTAAGTTAAAATCAACAGTAGCAAGTGATGAGGCTTAAAATTAGGGGAGGTGGATGATGTTCCATGCTAAGATATGCCATAAAGATAAGAAGAAAATAATGATAGTGTTTCTATTGCTGTCTGGTAGTTTCAGGAAAAGATTACTAGAAGGTTTTCTCTATGTGTCTGTGAGGTAAGGATTTGTTATTATTTCTGATAGTATACTGAACATAGATACCCATATTTACACATTTATTGTGTACTCTTAATAAATTAATTTTTAAACAAATTTAAGAATACCTTATTTATTTTACTGTTCTTTTATAGGGTCGAGAGAGACAGATTTTACAAGAAACTATACACAACTTCCACTCTTCATTTGAGAGTAGTGTTAGTAACACACGATCACCAGGTCATTCCCAATGTAAGTATCACCTGAAATTAATTGAAAAATGAATTACAGGTTGAATCACAGAATCACAAAATCAGTTAGGTTGTAAAAGACCTCTGAGATCATAGAGTGCAGCCTGTGACCAAACACCACCATGCCAACTAGACCATGGCACTGAGTGCCGTGTCCAGTCTTTTCTTAAACACCTCCAGGGCTGGTGACTCCACCACCTCCCTGGGCAGCCCATTCCAATGTCTAATCAGTCTTTCTGTGAAAAAAGTCTCCCTAATGTCCAAACGTGTGGGTATTTTATTTAATACTGGCTGGAAAACAGAATGTGACAAACAAGCCAGTTAGGTGCTTTCCTGGTTAATGATGTGTGTCGCTGTCTCTTGCTGAGACTGTAGAGAAGATTTCAAGATAAAAAGCAGAAGTATCTGTAAGATGTTTATACACCCTTCAGTACTATCTGAAATAAGTGTAAGATTTTTGTTATGCATTACTAAACACAGAAAATGGATGTATGTATAGCAAATCAGAGTATACAGTATAGTGTCTATATATGTATATACGTAGCATCAGTGGGAGGTCTTTCTGTATGATACATAGTTGACTTTTGCATACTCTTTATAGGAGACACTTCAGTATAATCAGGTAGAATAACTATATTCAAGATTTACAATTTACTATAATGGTTAGGCAGCTGTGTTAATTATGTATTTATGTATGTGTGCATCTAGCTATTTTGCATAGTTGGTATTTTTATATGATCATCTGTAGTTGGTTTCTTTGGAGTATGTGTATTCCAACTGTGTTATCTGCTAGCCAAGCTGGATAAACTGCCTTTTAAAGTGTACTGTCTGTCACAAAATGTACAGGAAGGTGTTGCTGACCTGTAATTAATGAATATATTTCCTACACTCTCAGATACAAAAATTGCAAATCTCTGTCCTGCCAGACACCTGAAACAAAGGCAGATACTCATCTGTTATTCCAGATTAAGAAACGGGGCATAACCTATTCACATGTGTACTTCTGTATCCATGTTTTAGTAGAAACAACAAAAGCCATTGAAGAGCCTTGAGAAGTTCAGTATGTTAAAAGGGCCTCTTCTTCAATTGTTTATTTTGCTGCTTTCATCCACACACAAAATAATTTCATTTGTTTAGGGGCTATGTTAAATAATTCAGGTATTGTATGCTTTAGGAAACCTTAATAATGAGCGAGTCCCAGTTGTTCCAATCTCAGTCAGCTGCATTTCACTAGATGTGAAAGCAGGTGCTAACTGTTGACCTCCTGGTATCTTGGGGAAAACTGGGAATTGCTGGGGTAGTTAATGTGGGCTACTTCCAGTATTCTGTGTAGTCTGCTTGGCTGAAAGTCACTGTCAGGTGTCACTGTATGCGTTGTGCAGCTTCCCATTCTCAGCATAGTCAGCATGTGTGGGAACTTCTGGATGTCTCTTGATAACATCCCAGAGCTGAAGAACCTCTTCTGTAGGTACTACTAGGTGAGCAGAAGCTGTTTGGGATTTGATTACATGGTGCAAAGTACTGGAATTACTCAAGAACCTAAGAAGCATAGAGGTGTAACGTATCTCCAAGCAACTTGCTGACCTTAAGTGTCTTGAAGACATCAGAGGACAGGAATGGTGGCACAGAGTTGGAGAGAACATGCTTTTGGAAGAATGGAGGCAACAGTTGCTTCTGTTGGCCTTTTGACAAGATGCTGCAAGAAGGCTGCCTTTAGAGATCTAGCTTTTGGGTTTTTGTGTGTGAGAGCTCCATGATGTAGATTTGTCTGTGAAACAGAAACAGAAGCACTAACAGAAGAAAGAAGAAGAGAATATGTTGATTAAAGAAGTTTCTGCACCAGGTAAGCTGCTTTTTATTGTAAAAAGTAGCAATGGAACGCTTATGCAGTCTCTGGAACTTGAAGTAATTTCCAGGAATGTGTAGTATTTTAGAGCATAAGAGCAGTTGTACCAAGTCAGATGCAAGGTCCAGACAGTTGTGTTCAACTTTTTCATCCAGTCTCATCTGACACTGATGTGAAGAGCTGCTTGCTTTCATTTGCTGTGAACTTGCCATGTCCTGACTTCTTTTGCTTCATCGTACTGGATCAGAAGATACAGTGAGCAGTTGTTTCCTCTTCACTGCCTCCATGCCACTGATGATTTTACAGATCACTGTGATACTCTTCTTCATTCATGGTTTTTTCCAAGTGGAAGGCTTACAGGCTGCTTTGGCGTTCCCCATACCATAGTTTTTCTAACCTCTTTTCCTTTTCTGCTATTATCTTTTCAGACTTGGGAGATGCCACCCTAGTGTACAATATTCAAAATGTAGGCTTATTATGGATTTATGTGATGGAGTGATGTTTGGTTTTCGGTTGTGTTCTCTATCTTCCATTCTCTTGCCCTTTCCTAATTATTTCTGGTACTTTTCTGTGTTGGCTGTAATTGAAGACTGAATTGGTATTAATTGGAATTGCCTCTTATAACTCAGCCGATCTACTGAGTTTGAGCTCACAGCCTGTAATTTTATATAAATGCACACATACATGTTCTTTTCCATTTGCCTTACTTCATATTACTTCATATTTATCTTCACCATATTTTGTCTGCTCTTACTGTTTAGGCACAGATGTCGCATGAAGTCCTTTTGCCAGTCTTTTGTTTGTCTTTCTTTATATTAATAACTTAGGAAGGTTTGTGCCTTCACTCTACATGCCCTTTCAAAATCATATATTGAAAATACTGTTCGTATCCTGAATATCCTCATGCAGATCATTATGAAATACTAGGGGTGGATCTCTCCACTGTGGAAAAAAACCACTGCTTCAACCTTCTGTCCTCTGCCTCCCTAATAGATTATTTATCCACACAAGAAATTTTCTTTTTATCCTGTGGGTTCTTACTATCTTAAGAGCTAACCTTGGACCTTGCGAAGTGCTATGTCAAAATCCAGGCTTCAAATGGACCTCTTTTATCTACAAGACTGTTGGCACCTTCAAAGGATTGTAGTAGGTTGGTGAGGCAAGACTTCTGAAATCCTTTTTTGATTGTTTTCCACAAAATTTCAGATTCTTTGTTACAGTTTTTGCTAATCTGGTCGGTATTACCATCCATCTCACTGGTCTCGGTTTCCTTACCTTTTCTCTTGAACCATTAAACAAATTTGCATCAGTGTTATCACATCTCAGTTATGTGACAATATAAACAGCAACCTGTGCTCTGTACACAGCAGTTCAGCTGCTTAATCCTTGGGCTTCTCTAGGACATCTGGCTTAGAAATTTGCTATTACTTGCTTTGTGTATTTGTTTTATATTCTGTTTTGTACTAGTGTGTACTAGTACTGTGCTAGTACTTCAGGTTAAGATATCTTGGATGCCCTCATAAAGAAGGCTTCTGAAATGAAATCCTTCTGAAGTTTTTTCATGGTGAATAAAATCATTTTTTTCTGATGTGAACTTACTTCTCTGGCTTGTTACAGTCTAATCATTGATTGACATCATGGCATCTGTAACTGGTTGCCTTCTGTGGTGCGTTTTAAAAGTATCATGTGAAATTTTTGTGCTTTTTAATGGTCTACAACAACTCGTTTCTTTACAGCTCTTCATAGGAGCCTGTCTGGACAGCATTAGCAAGAAAGCCACATCATGATTTGCGCTTTTAGGAAGCTTAATGTAGCTCACAGGATAATGAAAACATTCTGCTCTTCCAGCTGTGTTGGTTTCACTGTTTTCCACACTGTCCCTGTGATTTCCTCAATACTTTGAGTAATTTTAAAAGCTTAGTACCTAAACCAGAGTGGCTGTTTATCTCTGCTTTTATGAAGTTTGCAGCCTGTAGGGGTGTAAAGAAGAAAATGAAATACAACCCAAGTATATCCATATGAATCATACTTGAAAAAGCAGGGGGAAGGAAAATTAATCCTCACTTCCTGGAAATGTAATTTATAATTTTGGGAGGTCTGTCAGCTGATTATCATCACAAAGCCTGCAAATGTCTACAGCTTCTACACTCTTCCCCATCCATAGCTCCAGTGCCCCCTTAACTTTAGTTCTGCCCAAAATGCCCCAGTCCACACTGCCGAGGCTCAGTTCCTCCCCTGCTACCACTGGGTCAGGAGTTGTTGCTGGTATGAGATAGCAGGCAGCAGAAATAGAAGTGCATCCAGATGAGTGTGTATAGGATGGCAAGGAGAGCTGTTGTGATTATCTGCATTCACTTTTCTAGGGAATACATAGAAGGAAAACAAGGAGAGGCAGAATAAGTAAAAGCAAGACCCTCAGAAGTGGAGGACTGATGGTATGACTTCACACAAAAGGCTTGTTTATGGAACGCGCTACAATTTCTTCTGGATTTTTCTTTTTGGCAGTTCAAAATCAGTTGCTGACTTCTTGTAGCTTCTGGTTGAGTACCTGCTGCTGAGATCATTGCTTCTGAGCTCTCTGTGATACCACAAGAACTCATGGAAAAGTTGTTGAGTGTTTGTTAGGTTTTGGCAGATGAGCTGTTTCAATTATAGTAAAGCTCATGGCTGGGAGAAAGTTTCTTTTGTACCTCAGTTTCTGTGTCATCCCTGGGCCTGGAAGTGAGATGATTCTGCATTGCAGAAAAACAGGCTTCAACATACATTTGTATTCTGTCAGAAGTACTGAATCTGCTTCCTCCTCAGCCCATGCCAGGGATACTAGGTTAAGCTGTGGGTATTCCATGTTCCAGTCCTTGCCTGAACTGCATAAGGCAGAGCAGTGTAAATAATTCAGAGGTAACTGGACCTGTAAGCCATTAGGTTTGGAGGCACCATGAATTCTGAATAGGCAAACTGTACTTGCTTGGGGTGTGTTGCCTCCATCTCTTCTTTTAATGGAAATGAATTGGTCACCTTTAGAAAATTCTGATGAAATTATTAATTCCTAGAGTGAACATTTTGGCAGGTTTTGACACTTTGGTAGTTTGGCTATCATTACGGCTTGGAAAATTGACAATGTACCCTGTCCTTGGTAAGAGAAACTACTAGGAAGATACTGCTTCTTTATAGCCCAGTGAATGTGTCCAGCAAACACAGAATTACTTTGCTGCTTTGCCATTTAGAGTAGATGACCAGCCCATGAAGGCATGAGGCAGAATGACTGCTCTGAGGATCAGAATGCTCATCCTTTGTCTGGACTCCAGCTTCAATGCAATAGCAAGTGGCAGCATAAAGTCCAGCTGTCTGAGAGAATGTGATTTAACAAATTATATTACCCCAGGAGAAGTTTCTGTTGTGGTTTGAGGTGACCTTTTTTCTTATATGATTCTGGTAAAAAAGAAAACTGGACTTTCTGAATGCCTGATTGCCAGGCCTAATTGTTTAGTTTATTTTGGAGGGCTGTGTCAAGATTCATGCACCCATCAACTGAGTGGAACCAAGAGGTTGAACAGATCTGGCAGTGGTCTGCAGGTTAATTGAAACAAATTACACCAAAGAAGACGGAGTTGCATTTCAGCACAAACTTGCCAAATCAGAAATGGAAAGCTGGAAAAAAAGTTCATGTGGATTCTATGAGGGGAAAAAAAAAAAAGGAGCAAAACAACTGAAATAATTTGCTCCAGAAGTAAAGGCATAAAATTATATATGCAAATTATAGTAGATGTGTAAGGAAGTGTTATGTGTTAAAGCCTCTGATAAAAAATTGAAACATTCCGTAGAAGTTCCCTTGCCCAAGTGTATGGCTTGCAACAGAATTTGCCATTTCTTCAAAAATTACATGAAAAATGCAAGAAAGCATCCAAGGTTTATACTCAGAAGGACAAAATCTTTTTCTGCTAGGGCATTTCTTAACCTCATTATGAAAAAAAAACCCGTTAAGATTGGTTGGAGGTAAAGCTAACTGCCAGTTAACTTGGTTTGCCTTCTCATGCCAAGTTTATTGAAATGTTTAAAAGAACAAGATGAGCCTTGTCACTTAGTACAGACACCTAGCTCCTGTACCTCATCTAAACAACACTTCTAATAGGGGGGAAGAAAAGAGAACATCCAAACTTCTGGCAAGGGCAATGAACAAAGGCAGGACATAGATATCAAAAGAATAAACTGAATATTCTCCAAACTAAAGTTTAAATGAAGAGTACTTATGCCTATGTTGAAAAAATAATATGATGCCATACAGTCTATAGTTAGTGGAAATTCAGGTCCTCCAGTTTCTCTGTGTGTTACAGTATGTTGTATATATTGATGCATGTGTATCTGCAAGTACAGAGTTGTTTGTGTATTGACTTTTCACTTCTGGATTCAGAGTCAAAAATATCAAGTGCAGATTATCCAGAGGAGAGAGAGATTGAAGAGTGAGAAGTAAAAACAGGAGCAAAATCAATATAATATAGACCTGCAAATAAAAATCTCACAGGATTCAAGCAGTCACTTTCTAGAAAGGCACACATTGAGAAAAAAGGGGTACTCGACACTGTGTGGCAGTAGGTGACCTTTTCATGCATAAGTTTGACTTTTTATACCTTCTCCAAACAGGAGACTGCTAAAGATGAGTAGAATGAAGTACAGGATCAAATTGTTAGATTCTGGTATAACAGTTACATTGGGAAATGTGGGCTCTTGTTTACTGTTGTGAGTCTTGCTGGTTGCAGTTTTTCAGACTTCTTTCTTTTCCGTCTTACAGCACCTGGCTGCTCTTTAAAACCACAAGAAGCTGTTTCTTCTAAAAGGTAGCTACTGGAACAAAAGATTTTTTATGTTATGGTGAGGTTGGGCATCTGACTGAATAAAACCCAGTGCACAAATGAAAATTTGAAAACTTAGTCCTGACTACACTGACACAGGACTTTCTGCAGTAACATGCTTAAAATACAAAACTCACAAAAAGTCAAAGAAAATAAAAAAGAGATTGCTTCTATAATTCAGCCTAAGTGTTGAATTGTTCAAGGTATGAGCAGTCTGGATATAAGAAGAACAAAGTCAGAGGAGCAGGAAGAATGGAGGAAGATGAAAGAAGATGGATGTTTCATTCTACTCTTGCCTGTAGATGAAAAACCTGTGGGAGACCTACATGGGCACAGTCAAGAGCAACAAAAGCATGAAAGAAGGCAAGAAGACCACCACAAATTAATTGTGACACCTTCTACATGGGGAAATACAGAGACTGAATATGCCTCTATTGACTGGATACAGATAAAGGAGTCCAGATTGAAAATGTAATGGTTTCATGGGAAGAAATGTAAAGAAGAAGTAATGCTGTATTCTTCATTAACCAAAATACACTTTATCTATTCAATATTATGAGGTTAGAACAGCAGTAAAAGTAAAAATTAAATACCTATTTGTAAAAACAGCACTTTATTTGAGGAAATGCATTATCTGGCACCAATATTTAAACAGAAAGAATGTTAAAATATTTTATATTGCTGACTTTTTTTTGAGAATAAAATCATTTATCTGACATTGGCTGGGTTCTTTTGAATAGTAACACTAGCATATCCTTAAAAATGCATTTTTATAACTTGATTTTGTAGCAATTTTGAAACAAAAGTTACAGTAATTACAAGTAGAAATAATTTTCTGTTTAGTAAATACCATTTATTGTTGAGCAGTTAAAATGCAAATCATCAGGAATTAAAATACAAGTCATCAGCAGCCTCTGACACTGTATCTTTGTGAAAACTCCAGTACTGCAGGAACAGGCAAGAGAATCTTGGAGCTCCAGTTACCTGAGTGATCTCAGTACATAACAAAAGATTTTACATTTCTCCACACTTCTCACTGTACTGATTTTGGAGTTTTGCAAAATTAGGGATCAAAGTTGGGTGCAGTGATAAAAAGAATAGCACCAGTGAAAGCAGTAGTGTCCTGCTGTCCCTCAGGTGTCTGGATATGTCAGCTGGGTGTGCCAGCTGGTTCTGGGATGTCTTCATTGGTTTGGCCATCTGCAGTACCACTCCAGGATGCAGGCAGCAAACAGCAGAGTGGCCGAGCTGCATCAGGTTATGCAGCTGTGCTGTGTCAGACCTGACTTTGAACACTGGCCACTTAAATCTCCAGGAGCAGGAGGAGAAGACGTTGCAGAAAAAAAGTATTGCAGAGGGGTTATGAGCTGATTAGAGCAATCAGAGCCTGTTAGTACCCTGACGTGGTCATGCTAATAACATTTCAGATGTAATGATATAGGCCATGTGAAAAAATATTTTTTGTTCCATTTTTTAGTGCAGATATGTCACCAAATTTATAACACTATCAACATTTAGCATGGCGTATTATGCTTCTGATGTGTCTTAGGCTGAAGAAAACTACTCCTGATGCATAATCGTGCTTCAGGATTAATTTCAGCTTTATCATAAAAATATATGATTTCTGCTTTCACAGTTTTCAAGAGCTGCTACCAAAGATAATGCGGCAGCAGAGGCCTACTGAAGTGTTGGGTGCAAACCATATAGCACTAAGCTAACAGCCTTGTCCTTTCCTGAAGAAGTATGTGGACAGTTTTGGTTAAAGGACCTCAAAATGCAGCAGAGAAACAATTGCAGGTTATTATTAATAGTAGGAAACAGTAACATTGATGCTTTTGAGCTTTACTGAAAGAAGTACTCACCTGCAATAGATTGAGGTGTGTGGGTGTTAGGATTTTTTTTTCAGGCCCTTTTCAATTAAATGTGGAACAGTTCAGTGTGGAAAACATTTTGCAAGGCTGAGAGACACATTTTCTCTACAATCTAAGAGGGCTCAAATTCTTGTATGCTACTGCCCTGAAGACTGTAGTAACCTCAGGGCTGTAAGACAAGGTAGGGGCATGTTTCATTCTTCTGGATGAATCTCTCACTGTGAAGAAAACAATTCAAGATTCATGGACTGTGGCCCCATAAGACATTGGTCTAGGATAGGGAAGAGTTAGGTTTTAATTTCTATAGCTAATATATTAACCAGTTCCTGAGCTAATAGTGACTGAGGAAAACAATGCAGTAAATTTGGGAGTGTTAGCTCAAGTGCATCATAGAGCAAACAAAGATTTAAATGGAATGCAACGTTGTCAGAGGAGACCTACTGACTGTTGGAGGTTGAGGGGTGTGGAATTTTTCCCCATCCTGGGGGCTAGGTTACTAATGGCTGGATACTTAAGGACTATTAACTTCTTTTGTAAGAGACAAAAGAGCTAGCTGGGCGTGGGGAGGGGAGAGCAGATGTGGTCATCAGAGAAGGCACTCCACGACCACTGGCTACAGAGGAGGCAGCAGAGGGAACTCTGGGCTCCTCACCTACAGCGTCAAAAAGGTTTTTTGGATTTGCACTGTTTTCTTCTTGTTGGTGAGTGAGCTTTTGTCTGGGAAGGGGACGTTCCCGGAGGGCACATCCTCCTGGCTGTGCCGGCGGTTTTCTGCCCAAGGGGGCCGGCAGCTGCTGCCCTGCGCTCTCCCTGTTGGAGGACTGCCATGGCTGGGGAGTCCCTGCCACTTTCTACTGGCAAGCCCGGGTGGGCTCATCTCAGCTGCCCCTGCTCCCTGCTCTGAGCTCCTGCACCACGTCTACAGCACACTCGCCGCTGCGCTGCCCTGCCCATCCCACTGCGGCACCCGCTGCCTCTCGGTCCCTCGCCATAGCCGGCACCCCACAGAGCTGACTACGCCACAGCGCCCCCTGCGGCTGCGCGGGAGTCATCGCACCCGCCCTGCCCGGCCGGGAGCCCGACAGCGCCCCTGCCGGCTGTGACTGGAACTGCACCGAACGGGAAAAGCGCTTGGCAACCTAGAGACTTCTGTCACCGCATCTTCTGGTTTTTGTTTGTTTGTTTGTTTGTTATTGCTACTGTTGTTCTTGATTGTTTGCCTTGCCATAGATACTAGTAAAGAACTGTTCTTCCTTTCCCCTTATCTTTGCCTGAAAGCCCTTGATTCCAAAGTTACAGTAATTCGGAGGGAAGGGGGGTTCACATTTGTGGGTTCTAAGAGAGGTTTACACCTTCCTTAGCAGACACCTGTCTTCAAACTGAGACACTGGCATATACATACAGGCTCTTTGTGTTGACACAAGCAGAAAGGGTTCCTCACTGTCTCATCAACAAGTCCCACTGTGTGAAGACTTGGCTTTTTTAACACAGGAACAAAAAGACGTGGATTTAGAGCTTGGGAACTTTCTATATCTTCTGCTGCACTTGGTTCTTAAGGATTTATTTGTTCTGCCTGATTCAGCTGCCATCGTAAGTGGAGAGACCATACAGATTGTTTACCAGGGCTGCTTTTTCTGCTTTTGAGAGGATGTGAGTTTGAGAGGGAGCCCTGCACAGTGTGTGTATCAGGGCTGGCATGGGCAGCTCTGCTGTAAGCAGTGGAGGTCCAGTCAGTATCATCACTGGGGCCTCAAAACCCAGTATCTCACTGGCCTAGACCAGAAGTTTGATTCAACTGTCCAGACCTCCACTGGCATTTGCTGGGCCCTAAGGCATCCAAAGCACCCAGAAGGGGTGCCAGGCATGACACTACATGAGGGTTATGATTAGGTTGTTTGTTACAGCCACTTGGACAAAGAGACCATTCAGAGATGGAGACTGTCATTTCATTGACTTGCCCTGATTTGTCACAGACTTTCAAAGGTGAAAGCTTTTTTTTTTTACTTCTCGTGTTTGCTGTTCATTTTCTATGTGCTCCTTTTCAGTTTAAATGAAAATCTTTGTTGGCAAAATTTGCTTACCTCATAATGAAAAGTGATACCTTTTGGGTTTTACCAAAGAAGGAAGTGCTACAAAAAACAGTCCTTGTTATGATTCAGTCTAGAGTTGTAGACTTGACTAATCTGTACTTATTAACCCTAAGATTTTTCTGAGGAATACTGTTATTTTACAAGAAACTTTTATAAGTTTCTTTGAATTAAATTTTCTTTATCTGCACTTTGAGTATTAATGAAGATCAGATTTTAAATAAAGATACTTTGTTATCTGGAAATGATTCAAGCAGTCATCTGTATTTCTCATGCTTCAGCAAATGCCTCAGAAGCCAGGTAGCTCCTCAAGGGAATAACTTTGGTTTCCAGAGTGAAGGGCAACATAAGAGTTCATGCAAAGAGATTTCTTTAATACTGAGATCAGCTTAATTTACAATTGCTTGTCTGGTCTGACTCTGACACTAATAGCCTCAAACTTGCCACTTTATTTTATTTCAAAGCCCTCTTGGCAGTACAAGGGTACATTTAGTGGAAACAGGCTTTGTCCATTAAAACTGAAACTTCTTGTGCTATATTTAAAGCTCATTTGGAACACTTAATTTCCAGTCTCTCAGAAGTTTGTATTATTGAAATAAACTGTTAATGCAATGTCCTCCTTAAAGTGTCAAAGCAAGGAATTGTTTCAATGCAATTTTTGCCACTTGTCATTCACGTCATTCCAGTGTGCATTAAAACTTAATGGAGTTAACACACAATCATAAAAACAACAGCAAACAGATTTTTGAAGTATGATTGCCGTGTTCTCAGCATTGCATCTATAGCATTTAAATTGGCCTCTTCTGAGTTTTTATTTGTAAGTATGTACAACATTCTCAGAATAGGTCTGTCTGGTCTTAAGAGGAGTGTGATACCAGGGGCTGTCAGCAGAGGCATATTGATGTACTGGGGAAGGGTTCTTCAAGGTGATAAACAGGTTAATATGAGTGTTGGAAAGCAGGCCAAGTCAAGACACTTCCTAGTAAATAATCTAAAAATGTTCTGTGTTCATGTATATTCTTGATACATGGCTATGAGTTCTTGTTTTTAATAAGCGTAAGTGATTTGTTACCCCACAGAATTGGTGGCCTCCAATTAGCTGGTGCAGAGATTTCCTGTTTTTCTGAGTTGTGGAAAAAAATTATTGCACAGACAGCTGCCAACAAAGTGCAACAGATTTTGTAACAACGGGCCTGATTTCAGCTGTTCTCAGCAGATTTCTCCATATGTTTTTAACAAGTCACTCTGCCACCATTATTTCCTAAGAATGGGAAGAATAAATAAAAGGAAAACAAATTGAATAAAAGCTAGAGATAAAAGCACAGCTACTAGATTGGGATTTCTGGTTTTCTTTCCAGGATCTGCCCCTCTTTTGTTTTTTTTGAATAGTCAGAATTAATATTGAATGCCCTGGGATTCACTTTTTTCAGCAGCTCAGGACTCCAAAGGACTTACTATTTATCACAGACTTAGTTCAAAATCTTTTGCTCATGTACTTTTACTTAGAGCAAACAGCATCATTCTCCATGGTAGTAATTAAATGGTATACGTAGAGATCCACTTTTCCAGCTGCTTGAGCCACAGAATACAAAACAGAGCTCCAGTTTATAGATGCTCGTAAAACACTGTATTGTTTATCTCCTATCATGCATTTTAATTGCTTAGTTGGTGTATGTGTCATGCACACACACAAACTGTAGTCCTTAACAATGCCACAGATGCATTTTACAGAATCACAGAATGGCTGAGGCTGGAAGGTGCCTTTGGAGTACATCTTGTCCAGTGCCCCCCTGCTGAAGCAGACTGCCTAGATCTGGTTGTCTGGGACTATGTCCGTTGGTGTCCCCGCATCCAGTGTGATGCTCTTCATAGCAAGCTATCAGGTTGGCTTGACATGATTGCCTCTGTTGTGAATCTGTGCTGACTATTCCCAAACATCATTTAAAAATAACTGGAAATTATTTTCAGGGGTATTTTCTCAATCACATTCCCCAAAGTCAAGGTGAGACTAATAAGTTCCAGTTCCCTGAATCCTCTTTCTTGTCATTCATGAAGATAGGGATGGCATGGTCTCTTACATTCTGCAGGAGCCTTGGCCAATCACCACAACCTTTTAAAGGTAATTGAAGCAGGTTTGCAATGACACCAGACAACTCCCTCAGTAGTTGTAGGGTGCATCCCATCAGGTCCCATGGACTTGTCTGTATCATACAACGTCTCTTGGAATGCCATGTATGAATATTTTGTGCCCCCTACATGTGTCCTTCAGACAGTACCATGGGTGTTAGGCATACTACACCTCTGCTAGTCTTTTGATGGTTTATATACATCCTCTTACATTTCATAGTAGTTTGTCATCTCTATTCCAAGGATCCCATCATTCTCATTGCACAGCAACACCATTCATGGTTTCCATTCTCTGGGCATGCTGTGTTGCTTCTTAGTCTATACAGTGATACATAAAATTTGGGGTTTTCCTTTCAATTCCTTGGACAAAGAGAGTGAACAGGTTGCAGCTAAAATTTACCAAAACTTTTTTTGTGTTATCAGCATTCAATCAAATCCAGCATCATCATGAAGTGGGCAAGGATCTTTTAAAATACTGAGACTTTGGTAGGCTCTGAATATTCTGAGGAAAAGGACCTAGTACATACTGAAGACTACAATACCCTGTTTCCTAGCCTGACATAACTTTACTCTTGGCACTCATCATGCTGACAAGTACAATAAAACAAATTCATTCAAATCAGTGCTCAGGAAGCAAGCTATTAGATTCAGAAACAGATAGCAAATCCTGCAATAATAGAATGCCTCTCCTTAGTGTAGCCACAGGTGGTTTCCTGTGTTTTACCTAGATTGCAGACTGTGAAGTCATGCTGACTAGTCCTATGATTCAGCCAGCCTGCTAGCCAGCACACCTGGGTCCAACTCCCAGGGAAGCCAATTGCTCCAGGTGCTGTTTTCTGCACGGCAATAGTTACTTGCAACCAAGCTCTTCCTTATTTCCTCTGCCTGAGGAGAGATGTACCTTCTGAAGTGTCCTGAAATGTAAACTTTGATGATCAAAGATACTGACTTGTAACACTAACAGAGTCAATTCATTGCTCAGTTTAGGGGACAATTGTGTTTTTGGATTAGGCAATGCTGTATGACAGCCTCTAAATGTGCTGAGTTTTGTGATAGCACTGCTTAAACATAATAATGGTTTTCTACTTGTGGCAAAATGCTTGCTGAGAAGTTGTAATAAAAAAAAAAGAAATGTCACTTTTTACCTTTCGGTAAACAAGTATTGAACTAAAGAGCCAAATACTGGCCTGATTTGTACCAGTGTAACTCTATCACATCCAAGCCACTCTGGATTTAAGTGCAGGGAACTGCAAAAGAATCTAGGCTAAAATAATCTAGAAATGGAGTATCCTGCCCACCATGTTTGTGCATGCAAGGAGACCATAGGAATGTTCTTAGACAAGGAGCTGCGGTGTGTGTTTGTTGTGTTGCCTTAGATATCTTTTTAATTTTGTTGGTGTTCACCTCCCTGTTGGCATTCATTACACCATTGTTTAACACCTTGGAAGGCCCTTCCACTCTCTAATCTGATGAGTAGTTATTTGATAAGTATATAAATGTTATTAATGGATTTGTTTCATAATGTCCTTATTTTCTGTTGGATCAAAGCAACACAGAGAGCAGTTCATTTATAAGAGATGAGGGGACAAAGAAGACAAAAGAAAACTAAAAAAAAAAACAACCACCAGAAAACCCTGATTTGGTTTGATATATCAACAAAACTAAGCAACTGATTTAGCCTGTTTATTATGTACGAATTAGCAATAGCCTTCTCATATGTTAGTTATACATGTGAATATTTTAAATTAATTTAGGAGAACTGTGCATAAACACAGCATGAAAAACTCCTCATTGCTCTCCTGGAGACAACATGCAGTATAGGGAGGGTTGCACAACCATTTCACAAGCAGAACATGTTAAATAACAAGCAAATACAGAAGGCAAAGCTGATGATAGGATGGAATTCCATACTATGCTGTTTTCATTCACCTTCTATGTCTGGCTCCCGATGTTACACTGGATTCCTTTTAGTTTACTTACACATATGCAGAAAACCTAGATTCTTTGTTTTGTACCTTTAAGAAGACATCTGGCAAAGACACACCAGTGATTTCCTAGGTGGAACAAGGATGATGCAGGAAGGGAATAAGAGGAGGAAGACACTGTCCTGTGCTTTTTGCATTTTAAAATTAAAAATTTCACAGAAAGTTTTAAAACATGAATGAGAGGTATATTGCTATATTTATGACAGTATTTTTATAATCAAAACCACACACATTTAGAAATTTCCCATAAAAACATAAATGTTTACTTTCCTTTTCCAACAACAATATTTTTGCCAGCTTTGCTGTCTCAGTTCATGTACCTGCTTTTTTCAGTCTGTCATCCTAGGTTTTTTAACATTCCCCAATGAGCTCATGTTCCCTGTAAGTGCTTATTATCAGAGCCAAGTGCATGTTGCAATCCAGATAATTCACTTCAGCATTGTGTTGCTTTTTTGTTATACATGTAAGACATGTATATTTATAATGCAATGAAACCTCATGCTGAGGTCACTGGATGGAAGAAGGATTTGTCTCACAGGTTGGAATGGAAGAGTATATTCTTGGCATTAGTTATCAAGTGATGAATTTGGGGATGAGTATGTTATCAGAAGGAAGTACATCCTGAGTTCTCTTCCTGCTTGACAACAGACACGTTGTGTGATGTTGAGTAAATCTCTTTTCTGCCAGAGTTTCCTTTCACTAGTCGACAGCTAGTAATGTTTCATACTTAGCAGGTTGTGCAGCCACCAACACTGTCAGCAGAAAGCTCCAAGAACAATTAACATTGGCATCAGATGCAAGCTGCTCTTTGACATTCTTGATGTTTTCTAGGTGTTGAAATGAGAAAGTAAAACCACTACAAAAACATTCATAATTGTGTTGGTGCCCAGATAGGAACACCACCATCACCAGGCTTTGGATCATGCTCCTTCCCAAGATTCATGGTGAAAGCTGCAAGAGTCAGCATGAGTTTGCCAACTGCTTGACCAATCTGTGACAAAATGTCTGAATTTGTGGATGCAAGGGCAGCACCTTGACTTCTGTAAAGCTTTTAACACCCTGTCTCACAATATTCTTATATCTAAGGTGAGATGCCACTGTTTGGATGAGTGGATAACTAGACAGATAAAAAATTGTTTGGATGGTCAAGCTTAGAGAATAGTAGTAATAGTACCTCAGTGGTTTATCCAGCAGAAACTTTACAAAATTCAACATGGAAAAATGTCAAGTCCCTCACCTGGGAAGGAAGAACCCTGAGCAACAATACAGGCAGAGTGGTGGGGAGCAGCTTTGTGGAAAAGGATTTGGGGGGCCTTGGTGGCCATAAGACAGGAGCAAAAACTATCTGGAAAGAAGGCCAACAGTGTCCTGTGCTGTAGCAGCCACAGAATGAGAGGAGACAATCCCTTTCTGACCACCATTTGTTAGGCCCTACTGTGTCCAGTGTGGGGATCCACAGTGCAGGAAAGCCATGGATAAACTAGAATGAGTCCAGCAAGGGCATTAAAATAATTGAACACTGGAGATCTTGCCCTGTTAGGAGAGGCTGAGGGAATGGGATTTGTTCAGCATGGGGAAAAGAGGGCTACAAGGGACCCTCTGATAGCTGTGCAGCTAGTAAAGACAGCAGCCTTCTGATTCCTATAAGGAGGTTGTCAAGAAGATGGAGTCAGGCTCTTCTCCGTGCTGCCAGGTGGGAGGACAGGAGTCAATTGTCACAGTCTTGAAACAAGGTTGCCTATCAGTGTTGCTTTTCCTAGTGAAGACGTGAAGCAGTGCAGCAGGTTGTCCATAGGGCTGTGCGTCCCCCAGTCGTGCAGGATTTCGAGGCCTGAGGGGATGAAACCCTGGACAGACAGCTCGCACCTCCCAGATGACCTTGCCTTGAGCAGGGAGCTGGACCAGAGCACTGGACCACCCGAGCTCAGCTGCTGGATCCTCCAGTTCACCGGAACCGGAGGGGTGTACAGAGCATTTCAGGATGCGAACTGCTACACGAGGACCGGCTGAGACAGGCGGACCGGGAGCCAGGGATCGAGTTTAAACACTGTCCCCTTCACTTTCAAAAAGTTGGAGCCTCCTCTGATCTCTGGATACTCTTATCGCGGGCTCCTCAGCCTTCGCGGCAGCACCTTGAATTATTTATGGGTATCGACAGTCCCAGAAAGGAGCGTTCCCTCAGCCGAGGAGCGCTGCAGCGCCTTGATAACAATGATCACAGATGAGGGGAGATTACCGGGGCCGCCCCTCAGCGCCAGGGCCCGGCCGGGCCCGCAGGGGCGCCATGGCGGCGGCCGCCCNGGCGGGAGTTGCGGGGGGGTGACTGCAGGGCGGCTGGCCGGCGGCGTGGCCCGTTCCTCAGCGAGCTGCTGTGGAGCTAATGGGCTCTCCCCTGTGCTTTGCCTCGCCTCGTCCGCGCGTTTCCCAGCAGGGGCGAAGACCTCGTCCCCAGCGCCACGGGCGGTTTGAACGCTCTGTGTTTCCGAAATAGAAGGGGGGAGTTGGTGCGACCTCCGGCCCTGAGCTGTGCCCCAAGGACTGGGAAGGAGGGTGGAAACATGTCCCTGGGGCTGCCCTGGCAGTGACAGCGCGGGTTGGGTGGTAAGAGAGGCTCCTAAAGCATCTGCAAGGCCTTTTTTTGGTCGTGCCCCTAGCAGAGCCCCCGTTTACTGGGAGAGGACGGCTGAGGGACCCACCTGCACTGGCACAACTAATGCCGCCCTCGGAGCGTTTTCTGGCACTCGCTCCCCCGCGTAACACAATTGCTCAGCGTAGGCTGATGCTCAGACAGCTCCACGGGATGGTGGGTGAACTCTCCGAACAGACGCCGGAATCCAAGCCCTCCCCTGTTTACTTACAGGAAAGGAGAACCCACAAAACAATATCCGGTGAGTGGATGTCAAATCAAGTTTTAAGTATTATCTAAAATTGCCCTTGTGCATTCTCTGCTCCAGTCATTATACGGTGTATTTGCTGTAGAAATAATGTATAAAAAGCTCGAGGAAGGGAACTGTGCCAGGAACAGCAAATTCTCAGGGCCGCTTCAAAACACACCAGTTTTGCTCTCTATTTCAGTCAGCATTTCCATTGCAGTGGGAAGAAGTATAGGTGATCTGAACCCTCCAGTGTGTGTATCTATTAGTTTAAACCATCTGAATAAAAAATATTTATGGTAGTGAAAAATCTCTGATCTGCTTAAATTCTTCCAAATTTAGGTTTGGCGTTGAGTCATCATTATTCCTTGTCAAATGGTTTTGTGAAGTCACCCAAAATAATGAGATGTCACTTGCCTAGATACATTAATAATTAGAAGGATTTATTGTAGTAGGCATCATGGGAAAGTGTAACTTTCCCATTAGATGTCCTTAATTAGAAAAGAATGTGTCAGATTTCAGATCAACGTAGGGGAACTACAACTATCCATTAAAGAGAGAAGGACAAATAAC
The DNA here is from genome assembly GCA_013400915.1 of Pardalotus punctatus. Taxonomy (NCBI): domain Eukaryota; kingdom Metazoa; phylum Chordata; class Aves; order Passeriformes; family Pardalotidae; genus Pardalotus; species Pardalotus punctatus. Next base: position 52,211 of record VZTX01011790.1, read on the forward strand.
ACAAGTGACAGCTCTTGCAGAAGTACAAAGATTTAAATACTTTATAAATTAAGGGGATTGAAGGTGCTCATTTTCATCATTAAAGCTCTGTGACCCGTCTTCCTCATCAGAAGGGTGCAGTCTCTAAACTGAATTAAACAATATAAAGAGCAAATGTTCTATATAATTCTCACAGTAGAATATTTGTATAATCAGTGGTTATTCCTTTTCCTGAATTTCAGCAGTGGCTCCTTAAAGTGGGCCAAACTACTCTTGAAAGTGCTCAAGTATGCTAATATGAAAATTTTATCATGGCAGTGGCATCTCTTGAACCACCGGAGCCATAGCTAATACACTTGTTCAGTTGGTGGCAAGATGTGGGATAGAAAAGTGGTCTAACTGGCTTTAAGATAAAAATGGGAGAGCTGTTAGGTAATTATAACATGTGGGAGGCATTACTGTAAATCCAAGCAGAATTAGATGCTTAACTACTTGGGCACGTGCAAGGAGTTAATTTAAGTACCCATCTTTTGTGTCTTCCATTTGGCTCAAGGTAATTTCTCACAGACCCAGACCAAGGGTTTTACTGGTTGTTACATGGAAGCTAGAAAGTAAATGCTTACATTTACTTAGAGTCATGAGTGGAACCAGTTCATACTCATATTTCTGCTCATTGCTTGGTTAACGTTCAGTCTTGTATTTTATTTATACAGTCTTAAAATCATGCCATGAATGACATCAAAGAAAGGGTAATTTAAGAAAGGGGAGCATGTGTCCGCAGTTTGTTTCAGCTTGCAAAGAGATGATGTTCTGAGATGGGGATACTTAAAATTTTGCACCATAAGCAAACTACTCAGTCTGGGACATTGGATCTATTAATCCTATGTCAGTTACACCTGAAAGTTACTACAAGCTGATTTCTGTGGCTTACAGCTTTTTCTGCAGCCTCTGTGAAAGCGGTAACACTGGACCAGTGCCCAGCTGACAGGTGGCCACATTACCAAGTTATCAGCTTGTTTCCTGCTCTTGATAAGTGTTTCATTAGGGATGGTTTTGGGAGGAAAGATGAATTTGTTTCTTTTGGGGAAAGGAAATCCTTTAACAAGGAGGCTGAGCCACACAAACAGGGCCTTGTTAAATAATCCTTTCAGTTTTACCATTTTGTGCAGCATTTGCTTGAAAAATACATTTCTAGTTTTTTATGAGCTTTTATCTGAAGAATAATTACAATCATTAGGTTTGGATTTAGAAAAGGATATGTCTAGTTCACCTGGAGGAGATAGGTGCTCAACACTTACGTAGTTCTGTGGGATTGAAAATGTGTGTGTTTAAAAGAAAGTTTAGGTAAAATGCTAAAGCCATGACTTAAATACTCTTTTGAAGTACTGTGTGGAAGCCTGCTCTTTTCTAAATTCATCCTTTATCACATATTAAATCCAAAAAGTGCTAGGGAACACAGGGTGTGTTCCTAAAGGGATACATAAAAAGCACCTTACTTCCATAAGTTATTAGCATCCAGCATTTGTGTTTTTAATGAGCTGAAATGAGAAATCTTGTAAGCTAATTTGAACAAACTACAGTATCTTACTCAGAGCAAGGTGCCTCAAACATCAGTCAAGGCTTGAAAGTTTGTTTGTAAAATACTTCTCTAAGGATTTTTCATCCTAAAAATGACACTTGGAAACTTGGCGATAGATCTTGACAAGAGTCACATGTGAATGCCCAAGAGATAAGTGATGCATTGTTTTACTGAGGAAGGTGGTAGAAATGTTCCATTTCTGAAGATAGAACTAAACAAAGTTCATGTGCTCATTAAAAGGTACTGAAACCTGACTATTTTACACACTGTTTTGTAAGTGAGAGTTCCTAAAACACACCTTTATTTTCAAACCTTCCCTGAAAAACCTCTGGGGATAAGCAGTGTTTGGTATGACAAAGAAAACATTTTATTCAGCTTTAAGAGCTGGGATGTCTGCCTCGGGAGAGTTGTTATGTAGGGTGCCTACACCTTACACCATCAGTAGAATTGGCTATTCTTGTAGTAGTAGTAGTATTTTTAGTTTTAAATTAAAATCTGCCTGAAGCCACAGATGTGTCCTCAGTGCACCGCTCTCTAACTAAGGATGCAAATCTAAATTGAAACTTTCCTTAAAAAGCGTCTTTGAAGGTTAGCTGCCCACTTGGACTAAGTGAAACACTTTTGACTTGAGGAAGACTAAAGTGCTGCAGGTGCTTGCACTTTAAAATGTTGAACAGGTTATGCCAGACAATGAGACAAAGAAAGAGATTGAATCCAGATCACTGCCTTCTTATTTCTTTGGCAAGCGAAGGTCTTCATGTATCTGAACAGAATAGTGTAAGGGCTTTCACATTTTAAGAATCTCTGTCACATGAATTCAGGTTGATGAACCGGCGTATCTGTTTACTCTTCATGTGTTAAAACACGTGTCTGACTTAATTTTGCCAGTAAAAGCAATGTAGTGAGTAGATTACACAATGAAGAAGTTGCCCAAACCAAATGGATGATTTAGCTATGCCTGCTAAGATTGGAAATCCAGTTGTTCAGATATCTTAAGTTAACAAAATATTCAGGAGATATGAAATATACTAGATGCCTCTTGAAATCAAACCAGATATGCTGAGTAAGCCATACCAATTTTTTGGTGGTATACCCTGTACAACAATCATGAATAATTATATATGTCATTACTTATGGGTAGCCATGTATGCTTATAGTCAAAATAAGTACTCAGACACCAAACATCTTCCTGTTTATTGGGCTTTCAGGACCTTGTTTAATATGAACAGCTGGAGCATATAGAGCTTTGCCTAGGGAATGGACTGTGGGCCAGGTGAGAGCTTTTGGATGTCAATTACTCAGTACTGTGTGATGCTGTAGTGGGTGTAATGTACAGGTGGCATAAACAGGAAGAACAAATGGAAAAGACCTTCTGTAGACAGAAGAAACCTCATGGTGCAGGCTGTGGTCCTCAAGGGGAAACTTCAACCACATGGTATCTGCCAAAGGAGCAACATAGATAGACATACACAATCCTGGAGGTTCCTAGAAAGGGTTTCCTGACCCAGATGATGGTGGATCGAGTGAGGACAGGTGCTCTGCTGGACCTCATAATTACAAATGAGGATAGGCTGGTTGAGGATGTGAAAGTTGAAATCAGCCTTGGCTTCAGTGGTAATGAGAGTTCCATGGTGGAGTTCAGAATCCTGAGAAGGGGAAGCAGGGCAAAAAGATCATGACCCTGGCCTTCAGGAGGGCAGCCTTTGGCCTTGCAAGGATCTGTTCAGGCAGACTCTCATGGGCTAAGGCCCTGAATGGAAAAGGGCCCCAAGAAAGCTCTTTGATATTTGAGGATTACCTCCTCCAAGGTTAAGAATAGTCCATTGCAACAAGCAGGAAGTCAGGCAAAAATATCAGGATGATTACATGAATTAACAAGGAGTTTCTGGCAAAACTCAGACATAAAAATGAGAGACTGTCTGAACGTGCAGAAATTATTTTAGGAAAGCCAAAATTCATCTAGAATTGAATCTAGTGGGGGATGTTAAAGATAGCAAGAAGACTTCTCACAATACATAATTAGCAAAAGAAGACTAGGGAAAATACATACTGCTGCTGAATGGGGGAAGAGCCCTGGTGACATATGACATGGAAGAAGCTGAGCTACTGAATGCCATCTTCACCTCAGTCTTTACTAGAAAGACCTTCAAAAATATGAGGGCTGATAGACCAAGGGGAGAGGCTGGAGCAAGGAAATCTTACCCTTGCTGGAAGAGGATTAAGTTTAGAAAAGAATTAATCAAACTGGATGTATGTAAATCCATCGACTCTGATGATATGCACCAATCAGAACTGAGGAAACCTGTATCATCAAGAGGCCACTCTTTATAATCTTTGAATGACATGGTCACTAGAAGTGTCTGAGGATTGGAGGGAAACAAGTGTCACTTTTGTCTCCAGAAAAGGCAAGAGGGAGGACCCCAGGAACTACAGGCCAGTTACAGTCATTTCAATCCCTTTGGATGTGATGGAGCAGCTCTAATCCTGGGAACAATATCCAGGCATATGAAGGGCAAGTAAATTATTACTCCAGGGAGTCATGCTTGACCACCTTGATAACCTTCTATAATGAAATGACTGCCTTGGTGGATGAGGTAGTGGATATTGTCTGCCTCAATTTTTGTAAGGTTTTTGATGCTGGCTCCCACAAGATTGTCGTGGAGAAGGTGATGAAGTGTAGGTTGGCTGAACAGAAAGTGAGGTGGGATGAAAACTGGAGAGAGTTCAACAAAGGACCACTAAGGAGATTTTGTCAGCACAAAAAAATATTTGAAAGTAAAGTGCAAAGAACACAGAGCCAAGTGGTTGTGGAGTCTCCATCCTTGCAGATACTCAACAGTCATCTTGATATGGTAGTGGGCAGCTAGTTTTAGGTGGCCCTGCTTGAGCAGGGGGGTTGGACCAGATGACTTCCAGAGGTCTCTTCCAACCTCAGCCAAGCTGTCACTCAGTGAATAAACCATGCTTTTATTTTCGGGATGAAGACAGACCAAATAAAGAAATAAATAAATCTAATCTGTATTTGCAACCTAATGCCTGAATCACAAAGTATAAAATGGAAGTGAGGAAAAGAGCTGCAGAAGATCAAGACACTGGAAAATGTAGGGTTGTACTCCGTGACAACTAACAAGTAGTTTCATTTCTCGCTTTGGAGTCACTTTGATTGAGTAAAATAGTTGAATAGATTCCAAAATGAGGGGGAATTAGACAGCCATATGAAAGATGTATTCATTTCTCTCTTATGGAAAGAGAATATTCAAGATGTGTAAGAGAGGCCTGAGAGAAGAGATGATACTTCCTGGGAGGTCTTGGTGTTGCTTTAGGAGTTCTTACCTGTTGTAGAGAGTTGGCAGAGCCACTGCTGATCTTTTTCTGCTACACCAACAGAGCCACCCTGACTGCTTATTGACCCAGGAGCTCCACACCAGGATTCTGGAGCAATCTGGAGGTAGGGCAGAAGTCCATCATGTTCACTCTGTCTATTTAAGTCTAGATACTGCTTGCCAAAGTATTTTACTCTGTGTTTTCACAGTGAGGAAGAGGTCCAAGGACTGTTGCCAGAGTTGTATATCCATATTGATATAGGAGAACTTGAGCTGCGTAAGTTTGCAGTCATCTGCAAAGAAGTGGTTAGGTGCAGATGGAGATCAGTCTGAATCCCATGGGAAGTGAGTTTAAGCATCTGCCTCAATCCTGTAGACCAAAGAATGTAGAAATGAACTTTCCAAAACACTGTGGAACAAAAGAGGGGCACATAAAAAGGATTTTGCAAGGAGCCTGCCTTCCTTTGCGTTGATTTGTGAAGTCGATAGCTCCTTGCTCCTCGATGTACTGGCCACAAATTGTCTCTGTTTAGAGGTGGAGGAAGTTGATAGAAACAGTTAACATGTGCCCTGACTCTTTTTATCTGCCTGACTGTAAACATCCGTGGATATTAGCACAGATTGTGTATATTTTTCCAATTACCATGGAAGTGAGCAATGCTGTGGTATAAGCATTTTCATGCATTTGTCTTTTGAGTAAACCCAAGAAAAATAACCAATACCAGAACATAGAAAACATTGCAAAATCACTAAGTCTTACAGCTCGTACAGATGTCCACTTTGACCTATTGTAATGCCAAAAGTAAAATTCTCAGTATTTTTGCAGGCTTCATTTACCTAGTTTCATTATCTTTTTAATCAAATGAGATTTCAGTTTGTGTGGTGTTCTGGTTTTATGTTGTTTTTTGTTTGTTTTTTGTTTGGTTGGTTTTTTGTTTTTGTTGGTTTTTTGTTGTGTTTTTGTTTGTTTTGTTTGTTTTGTTTGGTTTTTTTTGTTTTTTTTTTGTTTTTTTTGTTTTTTTTTACATATGCAATATGAATGTGATTGGAAGGGTTGTAGCTTTATATTCAGTAAATGTGACTTTATACATGGAACAGCCCAAATATAATTACAACTATGGACAAAGTCACCAAAGCATTTTCTATTCCATGTGACCAACAGGGCTGAATTGGCTATCACTGTGCTTGATGAGTGGAGCTTCTGCTTTGCATCCCACATTTTTTCAAAGCGTAATGCAGTTTCTATTTCCCTGTTGTTATGATTGTATGAGACAATCCCTAGCTTTAGAAAAGGCAGCAGCAAGTCAGGGCATTAAAATTAAAGGGGAAAAAAATCTACACAAACCACTTAAGCACACTCATTATTATGGCCCTTGCTACCTCAGGCCACTGGAGAACTTATAATTTAGTCAGCATTATGCAGTTTGAAGTGTTTTATGTTCTGCATGGGAGCAGGCTGCAATTCAAATATCAGTGGCCATGAAAAATATGCACATACGTTTAGTATGAAAATCTCCAAGGGCATAACAGAAGAGACGGGCACATGTAGCTGCAGTGTGATGGAGAATTTCTGTGAATTAATCATTTGGACATAGTTTATCACCATTTTATATTTTGCCAGAGATGCTTCCTTGCCATTTGTTGGGAAAACTTATTATACATGCACATCTTAGAAAGATAATAAGGCCAAAGCCTTTGATGCTTAAAGGCAACAGCCTTTGTTAGATTCTGTTATGACACAGACAACTTCTCCACTGACAGAGCCATTCAGATAACAAGAGTAATTGCTTATTTTATCGAGTTTAGGGAATTGTGCTCCATTCTCCCTTCTTGCCTACTACATTAGCTATTATGACCCATCTTCTACCGTAATTTAGGGGGAGTGGAGTACGTGCGTTTTAGAGCTTTTCTTGAAAGAATAGAGTGCTGTATTTACATACTTCCTCCATTATTCCACAGGGCCAATACTTTAATATATTCCTTCTAAAGAGGCAGAGTGGCATGTGTGTGAATGTGTGCCTAGGCGTTTGTGTGCAGTTTAGTGTCTGAGTGGGTAGGGGAATGAGAAGGGCACATTTAGTTGTTTCTTTATACCTTCTTCTGACTGGAGACAATACCATTGTAATTGGTATTAGCAAAACTACAAACAGAGCAATTGCTTCTGACACTTTAAAAGAACTTTATTGACATCTCCAAACACGTGAGGAATTTTAAAGTAGAACTTTTCTGTCTGTAAGGCTTGGTCTGATCAAAAGCCTGATAGTAGCTCCAGATGTAGCAAATAAGGCCACAGAACAGATTCCAGCTTCTTTTGGGAAAAAAAGGATAAAAAGAAAAGGCTTAAGTTTGATTCAGCCTAATCCTGACAAAACTATAAAAAATAGCATTGCAAGGAGAGAATTAAAAAAAAAAAAAAAAAGATGCTTTCAAAATTTATGTGCCATCCAAAGACTTTAAAAGGTGCAGACCCAATATTTAAATGTAAGTTTTTATATCTTGGAATGCTGCTATGCTTTACGGTTTTATTACATAGAAAGGTCAGTTTTTCTGGTATGACCATGTCTTGGTTCCAGCCAGGACAAGGTTAATTTTGCAGTAGCATGCATGGGGCATGGCTAGGACCCAGAGGTTATTCTTTACCTCACTGTGGGGTGCGAGGGGAAGAGACTCTCCTACTGGAAGGAAGGGCTCTCACTGTTGGGTTGGCATGGCTGGAATTGGGTCACAGGCTCCACAGTGAGCATTTTGCTATGTGAATCACTCTTTTGCACACTTTTGTTATTAATATTGTTGCTGTTAATGTTAATTTTCTTGTTGTTCCTAGTAAATGGTTCTTTCCATATTATTCTCTGCCTTTTGTGCCTCCAGTTCCCCTCTCAAGTGTGCCACAGGGGAGGGACAGCAGCATTGGTTTTGGTGGGAGTACTAAATTGGAGAATACCAGTCCTAAACCACAGCAGACCACTCTAACAGTGCCAGGAAATAGTTAGAATCTGACTTCTGAAACAACACAAACCAATACTGATGTTAACAGAAGGACAACTTTCAAATGGAAGTTGGGAGTTAAATGGAAACCAAATTTTAATTATACCTCTTCCACTGTATATAAATAGGATAATTCTCCAGAAGTAAAACCAAATATGAAGGCCAGTTCTGAGAAAATTTTAGCAGCTGTTTCATGAAGGAGGAGTTCATGATTTTTTCCCCCCAACAGGATGGTGCAGTTTCACACTGCAGAAGCACTTGTTAAGAGGCTGTTACACATAGGAAAAAGAGGCTCTTACACATAGGAAAGAACTTTGTGTTCACTAAGTCTTTTTTTTTTCCTGATTCATGTGAATGTCCTGGTAAACTATCTGAACTGACTAAATCTAGCATCACTGCTATCAGCTGGGTAGACTGGACGCCAGCTTCATTTCCCTGATGCTTGTTCTGCTTTTGTCTCCATGAAAAGGTCTGGTTAATACATCCACCTTTGTGTTTGTCATATTTAAATGTGCAGTCAGATTCTCCATTTTGCAAGGACGTTTTCATCATCTTTTGAAGTCACTCCATGAGACTGGTAACAAATGATAGCTTGCCAGCTACAGAGTGGGTATTAACAATGAATTTTTCATAGCAGACATTCATGCGATTGTCTTGTGGCTGACTGAGAGGACACAAGTGTGTTCTGCATCTCAGTGGAGCAGCTGGCAAGATAAGGAGAGTGTAAGGATTAATGTGCTCTGCTCTAATTAGCTCCATAAAGAGGCAATTGGTCTATCCAGAAGGCTGTGCTGGATTAATGAAAGTACACCTTTTTCAGGACAGTCTCTGCATACCACTGGTTCCTATAGATGGACCAACTCATTTGGGCCAGCTTATTTATGACTAAACTATCTCCATTGTGCTTGTTGCCTTGTCATTTTCAACTGCTAGGTCCAGAGTGATCTAACTTTTCCACGGATTTGATATCCTTGGCGAAACTAAGGAGATCTACTCACTGTGTATTCAAGCAGTTTCATGAAACTGAGAGAAAGAGGGTAGAAATTTGGCATTTCCTTTCACAAATACTCCATCTCTATTTTTCTTTATAGGGAAGTCACTTTGTTTCCTGCAATGACACCTACTAGTCTCTGCAGCTCCATGATCATTTTGGCTGCAGGGCTGTTGGATCAGGAATGTGGTAGGATTCACAGGTAGGCTTGCGCTGTCTCCAAAGAGCTGTCCTACTGCTACCCTCAAGTCAGTTGTATGTTCAGATGGTAACCCTGCAAATGGACTTCAGTTCCCCAGCAGCTTAGCACCCAGATACACAATACTGGGCACATGCAATGACTGATAAGCAGGATGTGCCAGTCTTGCCAAGCGTGCAGGTTCTGTGTGTGCAGCAAATCTGACACACTCGGGATTCACTGAGCTTACACCCTGTGCCCAGAGTGTCTCCTCTGCACCTGAGTAGTAAATCCAGGTTGCCATGCATGCATGCAGTAGTCATTTATGACTGAATTCTGGGCATTTGGCAAGTAGTTCAAGCTACTGCCTCTGCTCTGTAGTCTGGGAGAAATGTCTGAATCCCTTGTTTCCTGTGGGACCAGTGGAAACCACTCCAAGTTGAACAAGGCGTTGTATCTGGGGTAGATCAGGCATGTGGCATCTACACAGGAGGTTAGCAGATCATCACCTGGGAAGAGTGACTGAGAGCTGCTCTTCAAGAAATGTAGACATAGCTGTTGATAACACATTGTATTGAGATCAGACTGTGTTTTCCCCAGTTGCTTCTTGACAACACTGAAATATTCTCTGTCTGTGGCACATTCTGCATTACATTGTTGTCTCCAATACTTCATCTCCCAGGGAGTCCAGTCATCCAAGTTCTACATAGAAACAGCACCAGTGCTTTTTAGGTTTGCTAAAAGTTGATTAGGACCTCTGTATCAGGATGTCCTTTTACAGCACAGCTACCTCAGGATTGTCTGAAGTGTTGGTAATGCTTTATTGCAGCTCCTGCTGAGTTGCCTGTAGTTACCCAGAGCAAGTGCTTCACTGTTTAACCTTTCCTCTTTCCCACTTCCAACTCCAGTTTGCCTCGCCATCTCCTTTCATGTTGCTTTCAATACGTACTGCTTCCTGTTTGTGTTTATAGCTGGTAGTGAGAGTAAATGAGCAGCAGTAAATGAGTTGATTCAAGTAGCAAGCAGTGTGACTTGCCAGGGCCAACATTTCCCAGGCTTCCCAGGACAAGGTCAGGGAGAACTGGGCAGAATTTTTGATGGATAATCCAGGAGAGTATATCCTTTTGCAGTGTTGAGCTGTGTTTCAGGGCACTTGAAGCCATTGGTCTTTCTCTTACTCTTAATGTAGATTTTTCTTTTTAAAAGCAACAAGCAGTGAGTGTATTTTCAACAGGAATCTCTGAGAGTTGTTTAATTTTTCAGTATTGCATTATCCTTTCCACTTTGTGTCACTGTAGCCTCTGTTGGGAATGTATTTTTGCTCTTTCAGGTCAGTTATCTGGTCTTTGTTGCCCAAAGACTATTGATTTGACTTCTGACTATTAATTTGCTCTCTGCTGGTTCAGGCTGGGTTCTAAACATTTTTTTGTGCCTTAGAGTTACAAGTTTGGTATTGTACATTGCTGTTCCTTCTTCTCTTCAAATTAATTACTGCTACTTTATATATCCTCTAAAAAATGAAAAATCCACCTCACTCTGTGACCTGAGTATAAAGACTGTAGTCTGAGAGAGCACAAGGCCTAATAGAGCAGAAAGCCTGTGGCCTAACTCTATTGCTTAATCGAGGTTATATATATATTAATAACAGAAACTGCGAAGGTAGCAGAAATTGCAAATAGGGACAGGCAAGATCAAAATGGCTCTGGAAAAAGTTATTTTAGTCACGTAGGTTTTTTTTATTTATTGCTTGGGACAAAGTATGAGCGCAAGCTAAAATTGCAGCAGCAAATAACCCCAGAGCATGGCAAGTTATACTTAGCTAGCATTAAGGTAATGTCATGTAGAAGCAGAATATTTGTGGTTAGCTAAAGTGACAAAAATACAGCTTCACTGATATTAATCCTGTATTAATCTTGTAAAGAGATGGGATTTTAAGAAGTAATGGTCTTTGGAAGGGATCTACCTGCTTGCTCTGCATAGACCAGTTTTCTCTTTTTGGGCATGAACTGTACTTTTAATTCTGATTTTATTGTTGATAACTTGACCAAACTTTACTGCTCACTTGTCTGTGAGTTTTGTGAGTTTATTTAAAATCCTTGTAATAGCCCTTAAATTCTACTGACCATTAGAAGTTCCAGTTTGAGAGATTTATTGATGTTTTCATAACTGGTCAGTAATTCAGGATGTGTTTTTAAAGATGCAGCTGCTTGCTAAATACTTTTCAATTACGGTGGGAACATCTGAATGGATAGTCCATAAAACATGGTCCTAACTTAGGAAGTAATTAAACATGTGCTTTAAGTTATGTAAGTACTTAGATAACAGTTGAATGTTTCTAAATCTATTGTATGTATTTTATTAACATATCCTTTCTTGAAAGAGATCATCCCAGGTGGTATAATTTCATTCTGCAGGGGGCAGTATATATATGTTAGTGTATCTAATACTTAAATATTTGTATTGCTCTTTTTCAAGTCACTTTCACTTGAAAAGGGCTGATAAATTGTATAGTATGTAGCTGTTATTCAATATGGCTACAAAATTTGGGATATTTGCTGAGATAGAAACAGGAAAATGCTAATATTTAAAGTTATTTGCTGTAGAAATAGGCTAATTTTAATCTTTGACAGTCCATGCACTTTATGCAGTGCTGTTACTTGCTATAAAAATTAGATTGGAACTGTAAGGTATTTTCAAGTTTCAACTCCTCTTTTGTTGATATAGGAGAGGTGTAATAATCTGACCTTCAGAAGAGACTTTATGTATTTGAAACAAAATAGCAATTTTCATGTTTTTACTCTCTTCTAAGGAGTTAATATGATACCATTCTGTTATTGTATCTTATAATTTATTTTAGTTCTTCATTTCCCTGGAAAGTGCTTAGGTCAGAAATGTTGGAAGTGAAATGGAGACAGCTTGGGTAGGTCTAGAAACCCTTGAGCTTACATTGCTGGACATCAACCTTTCTAAGTAAATAACTACTGAGCAGCTTTTACACTCAGTGGAATTTTTTTCCAATAGTAAAAGGAGAGAAAACATGATCTTGAAGGTGTTGATAGTTTTGGCCTGTGTCCTTTTTTTCTCTTCTAGTTTCCACTCATGCCACTGTGCCTTTGGAACTCCTTTCCCCCAGATAAACATGCTCTGCAGTGTTTAAAAACTGTCTGCGCCACAGTCCTTTGAAAAATTGGTGTCTGTTTGCTTCAGATCTTTTATTTTCTGTATTACCAGATTCATGGCCACTGTGTTACTGGATTACAAAACCAGACTGGTGATGAATTCTGGGATGTTCATGATTTTTCCCTCCAGGGAAATAGAAATACAGTGCTAAAATGTTATTTCCCTTTAACACAGCAAATGTTGCAGGTGTCTGTTGAGTTTTCAAATGGAAATTACAAAGCAAATTTGGGACTTCACATGCCCACACTGTCATTTTTGAAGCTGTCACATGGGTATCTGACATGGATGTTCAAATTGTATTTCAGGTATCAGTCCTCATGGAATTAAAGAATTGCAGAGGGAAATGCTGTTTAATTTGGAGTATGTGCCTTAGATTGTAACCTCTGTAGTTAAAGTGTGGTAACTGGTGAGAAGATATTGCATAGCCTGCTGTTTCTCGTGGCTTACCCTGCAACCTCAGGTGCTCTGGGATGAAACAGATGATTCATGCTTTACCAGGATGAGAACATATTTTATACAGATGTACAAACAGAAGACTATACAGAATTTTTTAAGGTGTTGGGTGCTGTTACTGCTACTTTCTGACCAGCTACAGATATTGATATTTTCTCAGGTGGTGTCTTTCTGGTAGAAATCTAATTGATTTCTGGGTTAGTTTATTGGCTGTTCATTAGCATCCTCCCTTGATTTTCACTTACAACACTAGCACAGTGAATCCATAGTCCAGTTTGTTCCTGGTTTGGTTTGCTTCTGTTAAATGATGTGCAAATTCTGGTCAGTATGGTGCTACAAAAACACCACTTATTTTTAATTACATTTCCGTAAAGGTGAAGGAAAGCAGAAACTGGGTTATTTCAAGTAGCTTGAAAACACGTTTTAAACACATCAGGTATCACAGAAGAAGCAAGAATTATCTGGTAAAAATGGGCATATGCAGACAGTTATTTGGACTGCTATATTCCTCTTTTTGGATGTAGGTTTGGACCCTTGCTAGTCTTCTTTTCCACAGGACAAGGGAGGGTATTTCCCTATTGTCCATATAAGCCACAGAGGCAGGAGAAGAGGATGGTAAGTGGCTCTATAATCATCTTGGGAAAAGAGAAGTTAAATGGCTTCCTTAACATGGAGCTATTCCTTGTGGACCAGGTGAGAAGGAGAGTTACTAAGGATTAGCAATCAGGTACATCTGCAAATTGACTGAATCTTCTGGAAGGACCATCCATTTAGAGTAGGTGAGGGAAAAAATCATGTTCCTTGACCTCAGTGTGGATACAGAATGACTGATCAAGCTGTTGCTGGTGTTTGTCTTGCAAAAGAAACACTTATTTGAAAAGTGGAGGAAGTGCCTTGATGGTTACATAGTTAGTGACTGATGATAAGATCTTTTTCAACTGTTGGACAGTCTGAACTGGATTTAAGGTACCCCTTAATACGTGTTTCAAATAAGAATTTGAAAACTAAGTCTTGATGCCAGCAGATGTAAGAAATAAAAAGAAAATAAACCCAGCCCTTTGGTGTTACTTTGCTTTCCTTATAACATAATTTCCCAAACTGGTAACAATATATTTTAGTAGAATGTAGTTCCAACAAGATAGAGTGCAATATTAACATCTTCAAGTTTTCTAGCTGAAACTAGAAAGATCTAGAAACTAGAAACTACTGAGATTGCACAGACTGTGCCTTACATTTCATGTTGAAGAGTGTTTAGTCATTGGCAAATGTGAAATCAGATGTACTTGCAAGGAAAGTAAGGAGAATATGAGTATAGTTAAAAACGAGCTACAGTAAGTAGCTTTAGAGTGGATGTCTGACTTGGAGGTCCAGATTGCACAGTGGTTAAAGTTTTCTTGTTTATGGTAGATTTCTGTTTTGTTTGTTTTTAGAAATCCTGATTGTGCTTTTTATAAAATCCATTATTTTCCAGAGTGCTTAACTAGGGGAAGTCTGATATATTTCTTGTGCTAACTGCATGCAGACACTGGAGTCTGGGTGTGGAATAATCTTTTTGCAGCCATCTCATTACTGGAGTTTTTATGTGAGAGTGAGGCAGAACATTCAAGCCAGAAAAAAGTTTTACCACAACTTCCCTGATTTACAGAAGTATAGATGGTCCATGCAATACTGACCCGTTCCTGCATATGATGCATTCAGCTTTGATGTAAAAGCCTTAGCAGAGGAGCCACAGGCCCAATCTATACCCTCTCTGTAGCTAAAGGAGATGTTTTTTTCAGAGCTGTCAAGCTACTGCTGTTCATAAGCAGTAAATTTATACAAATTAATTATAAGAGATGGAAAAAAGTTGGGTTTGTTCACAGGTAATATATTTGGACTTCAGCAATGTGAAAAATTTAAGAGCAAGTGAAAAGAAAGAGAGAGAGCAGGCTGTATTTTTTCCTTATATTTAATGAAGCACTATGAATTTCTGGTTCTTTGGGAAAGGTGTATTACTAAGAGTCATTAATGGAACCTAGGCTTAAAATACACTCAGCTGAATTGCTGACTGAAGAAATGTCTATGTAAAACTTAATGTTTTCCTTTTTGTGAATATTTTAGAATCTTTAAAAAAAATTTTGAAGAAAAAAGAATTGGTGTTACACTTCTTACCATTTGCTTTAAAAAGGATTTTCCACTTGCTCATTTCCAGAAGGTCATCTCTGAGATGTACAAGCTAGCCCTTCATTTAGGTCTCCTCTTACATTCATATTTAACTTTCTTTCATTCTGTGGCCTTTATTAGCTGAGCTCAAGGAGCTTGTAGCACATTTTAAACAGCAACACTGGGAGGATGTAAATGCAGAATAATGTATCAGGACTCAAATTTGCATGGTCAAATGTCAAAAAAATTAGGCCTTCCCCAGAACCATGTCAAGAGAAATAACATAAGTGGCCAGCTCAACAGCAGGCATGCCATTATCAGTTAGTTCAACCTGTCATCACTGACTGGGAGTGGAAGCAGTGGTCATTAGCTTTAACTCTGCTGGGGAAGGTTGCACTTCTTTTTATTTTATTATATATATTTTACACCATCTGACAGTATTTCACAGAGCACCACAATGTTATGGTTTCCTCCTTGACGGGGGAAGGAGGGGGAAGTGCAGGTGAGGGAGTAGAAGAGAACACTTGCAATCATCTGTTGTCAGCTGGAGGAGGCAGGAATTGCATTGCCTATCGGATAAATACTCATTTAGAGTAATCACTTTATTTCAGCCCTGTAATGACATTAACAAGCTTGGAATACAGGGAATTACATGAGTCAGAACAAATAATTGAATATTCCACTGCTGGGAAATGCAGCACAAGTCTGACTTAATGTCATGCCATCTCTGAAGCCAGCACTACCATGCAATTAGATGATAAGCTTAAACAGCATATAATTGGCACTACTAGTATGAAAAACATACTATTAATTGTTAACTTCTTACCTGTTTGTAACTTTCATGAAATAAAAGTATCTTGCATGTCTTTTTTAAACAAAAAGAACCAGAGGAAACACTTCAGTAAGTTTTTATGAAAATAAGAGAAGAACTGGAGTCCAGGATCTAGAAGGAATAATTTCAACATGAAAAACTGCAACACCTCTTTTGAGGGGGGCATGGGGCAGGATTTAGAAAGCCTTAGATTGAGAAAAGCATGTGAGTTATTAATATATCAAATGCTACCCTGTTTCATATCCAAAGGAAAAATTCCTCATTTGTGCTTTCTTGGGGATAGTCCTGTGCAGGAGTTGGACTTGATGATCCTCTTCCAACTCATTCTGTAATTCTATGATTTGCTCAGCTCACAGTTTTGTCTCCAGATATTGTTACCGGACAAACTGTGATCTCACAACCCTGAGCCTTTTTTTCAGTCACTCACTCTTCATAGTTAATAATGCAAGGGCCTTTTTATAGAAATATGCCAAAGTATCAAAACCTACTCTGGGCACCGGTAAACAGGGAGCTGGAGGAATCTTAATGTGATTAATTAATACAACACCTTATAATCTGTCTGTTTTATCAGCAAACTCTAGGTTTAATTTTTGAGACATTCTTACAACATCCCAAGTCAGTATAATCTGGAAAATTCCATCACTTTCAGCATCAATTAAACTGACTTAATCCATCAAATTTTACACTTTATGATACAATATCAAAACTTGCATATATTGTATGCATTGAATAATTTGATAGCAGTTACCACAGGCAGCACAATTCCTCAAGTATGTGCCAGTTCATGTAAAGATTAATGTTGGACAGATAGAATGCAAATGCAAAAGCAACATCATCTCCATCACCTACCTAGCTCTGAAAATCACAATCTTATCCAACAGGTAACACATTAAATTTGCAACACTTGAGTTAAACACAGTGGAGAACTTCTCACATTTACTATAATGATTAAAAGATTATGCCATCTTAAAACTAAAATCCTCTTCTGGATCTTTGGCCATTGATTTCAGCAGCACTGGAACTTATAGTTAAACCAATAATTGGTACTGGAGTTGCCATTTGTTTTTCTCACCGGTCTCTTGTCAGCCATCTCTGACTCTTTCACTGAGACTTGAACGAAGTATTGTGCTATAGGAGCATGGCAGGCCTAGGGAACAGCTCCTTTTTTTAAAAGTAGTTTTGTGTGGAAGCCCAGGCCCTGTGTGGCACTTCAAGCTAGCGGATAGGTTTTTAGTTCAGAAGGAGAGAGGAATCCAAGCTGACAGGTAGTTGTGGGTTCTGATAAGTGAAGCTTTGCATGGCCAGCTGAGTCTCACAGATCTAAGGCTTGTCATGTTGAACACTTATTTCTGTTTTCTTAACAGAAGAGAATGACCCCACCTATTGCTTTCCTGAAGATAAGGCATTCTGGGTGATCGTACTTCAGATTATTGCTGGCATTTGGAAAACGTGACCCATGTGTTTGACAAGTTGGCTTGAAGAAAAGCTGACTGTAAAGTAGCAAGCACAAGCTTTAGATTAGAAGGTCAGGTGAAATATCTATTATAAAGGGATGTAGTTGATCCCTGGATGGAATCCAGGTGTGCTGCTCCTGCAGTGGTGTAATTTTGAAATACTGAAGTTTTTCTAAAAGGAAGTATTTGGTGCATTACTACTAATTAGTAATACAATTTTAATTACATTTGCATTATGATTTTTACTCAACACATGGCATACTCTCGAGTAATTTCATTTATTTTATGAGTAAAAATACTTACAAACCTCTCTTGAATTTAATAATGAAGCTACAGTTACAGAATGCTTTTGCAATTGACTTATTTAACAAAATTTAGCTTACTAAAACAACATTGACATTTAAAAGTATTGCAATTACGATCATCAATCAGAACATTTATATTCATCTGCTATAATTTTCTACCTCTATGTATATATATTTTCTACCTACATGTATTCATTCTAAGAAGATACTACTTTTAGTATATTAGTATTATCCATGCATATGTCTGGATTTTATATTACTGAGCTGATTCAGGTGTTTCACCCTGGCACTGTACTAGCACTCCTGAAGCAGCAACTGAGAATGTAAATTTATGCCATAGTACTAATTTGTGGATAATATTTATTAAAACCACAAAAACATTAGGAGGTACCTACTGAAGAAAGGTAAATGAGTGCTGCACTGGTTTCCATGTCACTCTCTATGTATTTGTCAGGTCTCCAAGTGCATCTATTCCACTCTGTGGGTTTGGCAGCCTGGGTTTAAAGTCAGTGCAGAAGTGTGGCCTTGCATCCAGATGCTGCCAAGGAAGACTGAGAAAGAGCTGTGAGAAGTCTTGCAGGAGTTCGTTTCCATTTTGCTTGAGTGCTGTTTGTAAACTCAGACCCTTGCTCTTTGCTTCTACTTGACTTTTATTGCAGCTATGGCCATATATCCCATTGAGACAGACTCTTATTTGTGCAGTTAACTCTCTGTTTAGGCTGTGGACCTGCCTAAGTATTGCAGACCTGTCCTTTAGTTTGAAATCTTGTTGTCTCTAGACCTGCTTTGCTGTTCCCTTTGGGGTATTGCAGGGCTGTGCCCTTGCTGACTCCCTGCTGCTCCCTGTTGGTCACTTTGGACCTTCTTGAGCCCTGTCAAGCACCATGGAGCGTGGCCTTTGGACTTCAGAAAGGCCAGATAGGCCTTTCCATTCATAGATGGATACACCTAATCATCTTTTACAGATACCCATGGAATGTTCTTTGCAAAAGCTTTGATGACTGAGATTCTGCAGCCTCTCCAGTGTAGAACAGTTCTTAAAATTTTGCCTGAAATCTAACCTGAGTCTCTTCTGCTACCAGCAAAGTAACTTTTTACATGGGCATAGGGGGCACTGTATTAAACGAAAATAGGAGAGATTTAAATTAGATATTAGGAAGAAATTCTTTACTCAGAGAGTGGTGATGCACTGGAACAGGTTACCCAGAGAGGTGGTGGGTGCCCCATCCCTGGAAGCGTTAAAGACCAGGCTGGATGGGGCTTTGAGCAACCTGTCTAGTGGGTGACTTCCCTGCCTGGGACAGGGGGATTGGAACAAGGTCTCTTTGAGGTCACTTCCAACTCGAGCTGTTCTATGATTCCGTGATACCATTGAAGCTGATTACTTTTTGTTTCCCTCTCACTGAATATGAGAGGGTATTGATAAGGTTGTTTTACTACAAATCTTAAAATAGTTTTAGAGATTCTCCTCAGTACTTTTTTTTCCAAGGCTGAACAATAATTTCTGTCACCTGTCTCCACAGGCCATGTTTCCTAAACCTACCACCAGTCTTCTCCTGAGCATTTACCTTATTTCTCTGCTTTCTTGAGCTATGATTCTGGGAAGTGGCTGCTGTGTTCCAACCAAGCTGGCTGAACACAGGGTAGAATGATCTTTATCACTTTGGTCATATATATGACAGTCCTACCAGTATATGCTAAAAAAGATTCTCCTTTCACAACAGCAACGTTACCTAGTTGAGTCTGTCAATTTGTGGTCCTCTGTGTTCTAGCTATTCAGTTATTTGTATCCTTTTATGAACTTCACTTTTTCAGGCCACAATTCTTTGCATTTGCCTATGGAATGTCCTCTCAACATATGAGGATTATTTTGATACCACTCCTGTCTCTGGTGTGAGGCCTTCAGATCAGTGACATCTGCAAACTGGCAATTTGGTTTTCTTTGACATTCAAATTTTAGATTATTGTGTTGAAAAGAGTTCAATAAAAGACAAATTCATATTCTATTCCAATTAAAATGTATTCACAGTGTAACTTTTATATTCCTGATATGTACATTTCCTATCAAGTGCTCAGTCTATTGTAAATTAATCTCCGTTGCCTTTGCTAGTCCTCTTACAAGACAGTCATGAAGGAAAGTACTGAGTTTGAAAAAAATGAGTGCATCACATCTGCTGCTTCTCTCTTTCCCTTATGCCGGTTATACTGTCCGGGAAGGGAAGTAGCCTGAACTGTGCTACAGGTTCTTGATGTGTTGGCAAATTCTTTGTCTTCTGTATGTTTAAATGCTGATTGCTGAATAGATAGTCCTAGGGTCTTGAAATAAGGCCATTTTATAGCTCCCCTTCTGCTTAGGCACTGTTTCTCTTCTGCTAATCTACCAATCTAAGTTCTCAAAAGTGAATGGTTTAGAGATCACAGTGACTCCTAAGTGCTGCACGGCACTGATTACTCAACAGAGAAGCCAGTTTCTCACCAGAGGTGAGAGATAAGGTGGCAGGGATATTCCGAAGCAGCAAGGATAAGGTACTGATTCCAAGAAACCTTTTTCAGTGCATTCTTGTGGTAGAGGAAGCACAGCAGCCATATTGAGCTTGAGATAGCAAGGAAGAGGCAATGAGCACTCTCTGATGTCCAAAATGGTTCTAAATTTCTGAAATATGTATTGATGACAGAAAGACTGGAAATCATGTCTAAATTATTTCTGCCAGTTTTTTGTTTGTTTGTTTATTTTTGGTTTTGGTTTTTTTTTGTTTCGTTTTTTTTTTTTTTGCAGGTGTGTGTGGTTGTGGTGTTTGGCCTTTGATGAGAATTATATTTGGCTTTTGGAAATGACTGATGTTATGAAGAGGTAAACCATGCTCCCTTTAGGGGAACTGAAAGAAGATTCCTGTTGAAGGAATTAATCTTTCCTCTCTCCTTTGGTTTTGATGTTTTCCAGAGGAGAAGCCACCTACGTGTGCAGTTGTTGAATGTTTTGATTTTCTGCTATTTCTCCACCTCTCCCCTTCTGTAAGCAACCAGAGCAGCTTTGCATCCTGCTTATTCTCTGATAATTCAGCATTCAGTGGACTAATAATATGGCTATTGAGGAAGCCTGGAACAGAAAGTCTGCTTGCTGACAAAGCATAAATAAGCTTTAGCTGGTACATACAGACAGATGTATATAGCAGCTGGATCTGAAAGAAGATTTGGAGTGCTCAGCACTTGTTTGAAGGCTGCATCCATATATGGTTTTCATGTCTGGATGAGCAGCAGTTTGTGTTGTCAAATACTGCATGGGGGAGAGAGGGAGAAATTCTGGCAGCATTTCAGAGTTAGCTGTGAGAAAGCATTTATGCCAGAAAATATTTCAACGTCAAAAATAGCTACATTTCTGTACACACTTGAATGAGACCCAAGGGTTCAAAACATCAGATTCTTGTTTTCACTCTGCAACTTCTGGAATAGCAGAAAACGGACATCAACACAGGATAAATGCAGTTTTAAATGTATAAATTAAGGTTTCCTTTTATTTGGAGTCACTAGTATGATCTAGTGTTAGGCAAGATTCACTATGAATCTTCTCTGGCTATTCAACTGTTGGCTGTTAGAGATCGCTTCTTAAGGAGCGGGAGCTTTTGCTCTGCAAACTTTGTTTATTGCTAAGGTGTCTGTACCCTCATGAATGCAAGTACTCAGATTGATCACATGCCACAATGTGAGCAGGGAAATGAGGGATTTATCTAAGGACAGGATGATTTTTGATGCAGTTGTGGAGTATTCTGCAAGAATGTCAACATTTTAAATTTAAAGGTGTGTTATTTTAGAGTGCTTGTACAGCCGGGAGAGCCAAGTTTTCCTAAGTTCTTTGTGGGAAAAGGAAGGAACAACAGACTCTTTTTACTTCTTTCTCCATGATGGGAGTAAAACCACCTTTTTTTTTTTTTTTTAAGAGGTTGCAGACAATAATTTCAAAAACTTTCAGGGATCTTTAATGAAGAAATTTGAATAACCCCTGAACAAAAACCAAAAACAATCCATAGTCCAGTACTATGATACAAATAATATACTTGTAAAGAGTATGGACCTTTCTGTGCTCCCAAGGACTTCGGATACATTTCTGAGGAAGGGCTGGCATTTTCATTGAAATGACAACTTTTCAATGTCAGACTGGCAAAAGGCTGGTGAGATGAGAAGCTCTCCTGATGTGTTTGCCCAGACAGATGTTTAAGAAGAACACATTTCACAGACATCTGCATCTCCGTGGCATTTTGAATTTGTGCTGGTTTGTGGCTGCTCTGCCTGCTGGTTCAAAGGAGGCTGACAAGACAGGGAAGTGCAACATTTGGCTTACTTGCTTTTCTCTTTCTCCTCACCTCAAAGTTTTTTAAAAACATTTCACTGACCTTGAGAAGGCTCAGGACAGGGGATTTTAAGTCTTGCAATCCTCACTCTGTTGGGTTAAGTGGGTCAGTGGTTATTTCTGCAAATGTCTGTGATATGTCATCTTTAAAAAACCTGTATATATGTATCTTTCATGTCTGTACCTTAACATAGGTGTTGCTTCCACTTTGCAACTTTATGCAAAAATATAAGCCGCCTGTCTTGCTTTCTCAATTCCTCTAAGCAGAGTTTTATAAACCATGTATTAGTACAATCCCTGCTATTAAGATGTTACCTGTAGATTCTGAAGAGATGTGATATTTGTTGTGTCCATAATTTCATTAAAGATTTTTCTTTTTCTCTGGTATAGATCTGTGAAACATCAAAACTGCTGATATGTGAGTAATGGCCTGTTTTGTTTAAATTTTCCCTGGTATTGTAAATTTCATTCTGTGGCAGCATTAGCTATCAGTCCAAAGTTTGTTCATGATTTGAGGATAGTGGCTGTGCATAGGAACTCCAACACATGTCTATGGAATCAGGGTAAAAGCTGTTCAGAATATAGTGATTTTATTAAACCATGGTTTAACTTGACTGAGATTCAGCTGACAATTACTGCTGTTTGGTCCTACTGAATTCAGTGTATTTGTGTAATGATGTGCTCCCCTTGAGATCCCCATATGTTACCCTAGAAACCGTGTTTACAGATTGTAATCCTTTGTACTCTACAGGTTTGAGTAATCAGATTACAATACACCAACTTTAAAGGGATTTCCAGTTTAAAGCTGAATAAACGTGAGGCAAGAATTCAGGACTGAATTTCTATGAATATTTTTCTGTTGACCTGTTGAATAGTTGTAACAGACAAGACATTTTCATGGCGGTCACAAGGTGAATAAACTTTGAGAAGAATTTTGCAGCCTGGAAAGGTTGTCTGTTAAAAATATGTATTTTTCCATTTGTTGCTCATATGCTGTGATACAGGAATGCTGTTTGGGAACATCTCAAATAATTCTTGGAGTTATAGCTTCTGATGGATGCGTAGGTAAATGTTCCTGAAAAATATCTCACAATGAACATCCAATACTGTGAATGTTTAAATGATGATGTTATACTAAGATGGTAATACTGAGAGAAGAGTCTTCCCTCCACTGCCCTTCCAGTTCGAAACAGAATTAGGACATCAAGAATTTTTAAAACCATGATAGAACTGGTGTCACACTGCAGATGAGTTTATAGTAATAATTACAATAGGGCCAGGGTCCTGGTCCTTTAGGATATATAGTATTTATTCCTAACTGCTGGAAAAAAGAAAAAAAATAAAGAATACCAAACCCCCAAAATTCTATTCATATTTGAGAAAGCATGAAAAAGATATACTATTTAGTACTGTTATTTGAAAGCACTTTTTTTTTTTTAAGGGTCCATGAGATACAGAAACTTTGGGTAGGTGGAAATAAAATTTTCAGTTAGTTTTGAAAGCACATAAAGCACCTTTCTGTGATTTTACAATTCAAAGTTTAACCATTTGGGGCTGCTGCCTTGTACATAGCCTTTTCAGTTGCTTTCACTGCAGTTACAGAGGCTGAAAAATACCAGCTTCCTTTGCTATGGTTCAGTCTTTCTCATTAGAATATGAGACCTTTTTGGGCCGTTATGCTGAAGAAATTCAGTGACTTCTACCCATGGGTAGCTTTAGAGCGATGTTCCATTTTTCAGAAATTAGTTTCTCATCAACTCTATTAATTATTAATTATTATATTTTACAACAGCTGTAGTTTTCTGAGTTAGCATTAAAATGATCTTTACATTGTTTTTCTACAGTTTTGTTCAGCTGATTAACTCGAACTGGTTTATTGCTGTGCCATCCATTTAAATTAACAGTCTGCAAAGAAAGTCGATAAAATGCTTCACACATCCTATTACTGGGGTAGTAATAGTTACTCAATTAGGCACAACTACTTCAGTTTCCAATCTGTTCTTTAATGATCAACAGAATGCATTAATTTAAAATATTACTAACCAGCAAATCTATTTAAAGAGATGCATTTTAGTAGGTAGAAACAACATTAATGGGGAGAAAAATGTTGTTTTACTTACTAAGCATCTGCACTACAGCTGCTATCACATCTATAGAGCAGTACAGTGTTACAAACTTTCCAGTTGTGACCTCCAGCCACAAGAGTATAGTCCGCTTGGTTGTCCCTAGACTTTCAGAGTTGATGAACTAGGAACATCTCTGAACACTTTTTCCCGTCACATGGATGGGGGTGTTTATGGGGGAAGTTGAGGATGGGGACATCTTGCTAAAAAGTTTATCTGGCATTTGATGTGTTTTGGGAACTTCTGTGAAATAATGGTAATAAATAATCTTTAACAGTTATTTAAGCAACTGTTATGTTTGCAATCTGATAACAATAATGGTCGTAGGAAACATAGTTCTGAACAGCATTTAAAGACAATAGCAGGTCCTGTTCCTAAGCATTTGCATTTTTTATACACTAGAGAAAAATATAATGGAACATTCTGTAAAAGCTAACAATCTTTCAGTCTCAAGAGCACTTCTGTAGAGCTACATTTATACCTTTATACACTTCCAGTATACTCAGTGCTGCATTAGCAAAATGGCAGCTCTGACCTGAAGGAATGTTCTGTCTCTGAAATGCAAAAAGCATGGCTCATTAATAATTTCAGCATTTAAAAAGTGGAACTTCACTCCTTTTTTACAACTCTGTCGATGCTGCAAACATAGGAATCAAATGTCTTGGTACTTCCTACATATGTGCTACTGGGATTCTGAAGATGAGTGCTTCTATGAAGATTGATTAAACATCCTGCTAATTCTGCACGATCAGCATGTTACACAGCTTTTGTAGGTGAGTAAGCCAAAGCATGGAGAATCTGCTTTGCCAGACATTACACAACTAAGTCGATACCCTTGACAACACCAGAAAAAGAGTAAAGTAAGGAAAAAGCATGTGGAAGTGTGAAATCTAAAAAAAAAAAAAAGAAAAATTGCCTCAGCAGCTGATAACTGGAAAAAAAATGTTGTGGTTTATTAAAACTAAAACACATAATGAAATTTTGCAATGAAATGGAAGGAAAAAAGTTCAAACTCACTTGAAAAGACAGATATCAAATTTCCTTTTGAACTTACCTCCTTGTATCCTTGCAGATGTATTTTTAAAGTATGTTCTTTTCATCAAACATCCTATGATACTTAAACTATAAATTGATTGGTAGTATTATTCATTACAATTTAAACAAAACTGCGCTTGTCAAAATAAAGGAGCAAAGTACCCTCTGTGATGCAGTATCCTTGACTTTTTTAATCCTGTTTGTTTATTTACGCACTAATTGCAAAAACTGATAATCCATATGAGGCCACCTAGGTCCATGCAAATGAGTTTTAACTGTAGATTCTGATATTGTAAATATTTATTTAGCAGCCCAAGTTATTGGAACTAGCCACTACAATTTTGCTGAAAAGGACAGGTTTCTCTGTAAGAGCTTCCTGCAGGGGAAAAGACAGTAAAAGAAGAGTTATTGGTAGAAAGGTTCTTTTTAATTTTAATATGCAATACAATGTATATTTTGTATAGTTATGTAATTATGTAATAATACTATGGTGTATAATATCATCCACATATATCATAGTGTAATATACGGTGACATAACCAGCCTTTTTTGCTATGTTCAAAGAGTGAATTGTGAATTCCAAACCAAGTTGCAGTCACCTTGAAGTTTGGGGGAAAATACATTTTAGCATATTTCTACATTTTCCACTGGCTCACTTTTTTAGGTGTTAAACAAACATTTTTGCAATGGACTGATGTAAATGAAATCTCAAACCCTGAAGAATGTAACCTTTAAATTGCAAAGTTGCTTCAAGTGCCA
Organism: Pardalotus punctatus; assembly: GCA_013400915.1. Taxonomy (NCBI): domain Eukaryota; kingdom Metazoa; phylum Chordata; class Aves; order Passeriformes; family Pardalotidae; genus Pardalotus; species Pardalotus punctatus. The sequence continues at coordinate 77,874 of VZTX01011790.1, forward strand.
TATATATTTGATGAACATACATGGGTTGTGTCAGATGCTATTATTTTTAATAATAAATAATGACTTCCAAAAGTCATTAAGCCTTTATCATGCATTTGTCCACATACATATCTTGGCAGGTCAGAGTTCTATAGGAGATTTAGAAATATCAAGAATTCTTTAACCCATCTGATAATTAACATTTCTGTTACAAAGGTGGGTCATGCTATGTGTTTTATTTTAAAATATGTCTATAAATGTCAAATGCTTATTCTTCCTGAAATATTTCAGGCTTCATTATGTGTAACAATGCAGAATTAAGTGGGCTTGGACTTAACATTTTTCTCCAGTAAATGAATAGTGGAAAGGAGTACAGTTTTCCTGTTAAAAGGAGGTGTCAGATCTTTTGTTTAGAAGAGTTTCAGTCTCTTTTTATGGAATATCAGATGAAGCTGTAAAAATTAACCAAAAAATAGGTTTGTTTAGTAATTACGCTGAAGGAAAGAGGACATGTAGTTTTGTTGTTGTTCTGTCTTAAAGGTCTTAAAGTTCAGGGTTCTGAATCTACATCTTTGTAATACAATGCAGATATTAACAATTGTATGCTTCTGCAAATGAAGGTTGCAGGTATGTACCAGACTAAGAGTACATCACGTAAGAATTTACATACATGGTTTCAAAATCAGTTCTAAATTAAAATATTTTAATATAAGTATTTTTAAGATTGAATCTAATTAATTTTAAAATTAAGTTTATGAAAGGCCCTCCACTGCATCGGCTTTAAAATATTACATCTGAATGTACATCTGGGGAATATCTGCATTTGTAGATACCAATGTTCTCTTATTCTGCAAAGTAACATCTGCGTATTGATACATTTTAAGATCTTCCCTCTAGTGTTAGAGACAAAGTGTGTGTGAACTCAGGTTTGCTCAAGGGTAGGCGCACAAACAATTGTGCAAACACTATAATTTGTGATTATGTTCCTTAACCTCTAAAGAATTGTGGAATTGTTCGGAATTGTTTATGGTTAGTTTTTGGTCTTGTTTGTTGATAATGACCATTCCATTCTTCCCCTTAGCCACTAAAATGTTTTTTAATACTAAACATGCACCATATTTTCTGTTGTTACAACTTTAAAATGTCAGGTGTAATGTTCTTGACATTTAAATCATGTACTTAATTTGTATTGTTGACACACAATGTATTCGATTGCCTGTCTTTAACAAAAATGACTTTTGTTTGTTTGTTTTCTTTTTTGTTGTAAATTTTTTGAAACACTAGTAAACGAGATGCTCCAATCTCTTTCAGAAGTAATTTGGTATATATTATCTATCCTGAAAAGGCATGGAATCTGTACTACCAGAATTTATGTCATACCTCTTAATCCTGAAACCTGATATAAAGCAACACAACTATCATATTTACATCAATATAAGCTTGAAACACTATCAGAAATGCAGTTCTTCTCAAAGATGACCTGGTGGGGATGGAAAACACATCAAAAAGAAGCTTTCTGCTAAAATCTGCTGGAGAGAAGGGAAAATAAATGAGTAAATAGGCATCAGTAACTTGTTGAGACACTGTTCTTTTGCAGGAGGAATGAAGTCACCAAATTACATATTTCTTCTGCCCATTTTGTTTTCCTAGAAATATTTTAACTTTTTCATCTTGAAGTGCCATAGGATGATAGCTGTGAGGATGAGACTGTAGACATTTATTTTGCTGTCTCAGTAATATTGTGATATGTTAGCTTTGGTGACACCTCCTGGGCTGAGGTCTGACATTTGTGTTGATTCTGATTCTTGATCTTTGAGTTTCATGCTCTGCTTGACCAGAGATGAGGTTTGCTGGCTATCCTTGCTGTTCCTTGTTTCTTTGCAGAGTTATCAAGTTCCTTGAGAATTGACTTAGGCTCATCTGTTGACAATTTCATGTCTCAAGTCCAGATGCAGCAGCAATGGTTCACTTTCTGAAGCTTCTGAAGTTAAATTCTTGGAATGTTATAGTGTGCATAGACTTAAAAGCCTCCTCTCCACTGTTTCATAGTTTACAAATGTCTTAGGTCTGACATAAAGACTGTTGCTCCTCACATGTGAAGATCAGAGCTGTTCAGACTAATTTTTACATGGAATCTTTTACATGAATTCTTATGCAAATTGCAGAGTGCAAGTTGCTTCTTTATGGTACCCTTTGTTACATGAACAGTTTTGTATTAATAGAGAGTGAACTGTTGAACTGTTTGCTTCAGCTGTGTACTCTGTACTGTTCATTCTGCACGCTGAGTGAGTGGCCACCTCAGCTGCCGAGGACTGAGTTTTCTCCCGGACCAAGTGATTTAAACTTTCAAAATGAAATAAAAAATTAATAATATATGAGGAATGCTTGTAGTTGCACATGGATAGCCTGGCTTGCATGCAAATATTGGAATTCAGATTGCTCTTGGTGTTTTAGGGTATATCTAGGAATGGTCAAAAAACAGGAACTCTCATGGTGCATTATTCTAAGAATTCATGCCACATCACTGGTAAGTGTAAGTACACTCTCCCACACACCTTTCAGTCTTAAAAGTTTAATAGACTCTTCTTTGTTGCTGTTGGGGATCCATATCCTCCATCTCTCAATCCAGCTAATAAAATTGCCTTCAGTTTTGTTTTATAGAAGGAGATGGTAGCATTGCTCCATTGCTGCTGGAATGTAGGGAGGTGATGGCAGCACCAGAGATCAGATGGGGTCATGACTCTTTTGAATTCAAAGTGGTATGTTGTGTTGTCTTCTTTTGCATGACCTCCAGGGAGAAATCTGGATGATAAAAAAGCAGTAATGAATTGAATTTTTCTACATCTTAAAATAGGTGCATACATACATTTGTGTGTGTGGGGTTGTATCTCATGGTGGAGAAGGCGGAGAAGCACTTATTGCCCAGCCTTTAAACATAATTTGAAATTCTTTATCCTCAGTGTAAACGCCATAACTGCGCTCTCCTAAATACAGTGTTTTCTCCCTGGGTTCCCATTCATGACAGTCATCCTAATGACATTCTGGGGTTATGAAGCTGGCAGGGAACATAAGGGAAGGTACACAGGTGCCTTCCCCAAAGTTGCTGCAGTGTGAAGATATTCCTTAGGATAATATAGTGCCTGGTGTCTTAAGTATAAGCTCATATTTGATTGGTCTGAGCTGACCTTCAAGAAGCTGTCCTAGAAATGCTTCATCCACTGTAAGTTTGTAATTGGTTTGTCTTGGAAGGAGTTCTCCTGGCTCAATGCTAGGGCTTAAATCAGCAGGGGAAGCCTACAGCAAGTTAGAGAATTTCTCAACCAGTTTGAACCTGAACACTTCTGTATGGTCAGAAATCCAGCTTGAGAAAATGAGAGGAAAATGCATGGTGAGAATGCAGCTGCTAAGTGACATAGAAGGGAGAGTCAGAGGTTTCAAAATTCTGGTTCAGTAGTGTGGCTGTTTCTTTCAGAAGCTGGGTATAATAACATATATAGAAACTTCTTCACCTTTTATAAAGATTTCACCCTCTCAGCTGAAGAAAGTAACTATTCCCTGCATGTTCCACATTTTTCAACATTGAGATGTTTTAAGTTGAAAAAGGTAACTGAATCTACCCAGAACATTTGCATGCCACATGGGATTCCTGTAGCCTTACCATCTCTCTTTACGAAAAAATCTACATGATGCTTTACATTATACATATTTGTGTATGCATAGTGCCAAATAAAACCTTTAATTATATCAGCATAAAGAGGGATACAACAGCTATCAAACATCAAAAGTTTTTACCACCATGTGCATTCCTATCACAGCTATCTGTTGACTTCTTGGACTGTTTTTACTTAGTACAATATATCTATATTCCATATGCAAATTCCACTGTGAGTGATTTGCCTGTTTTGTAAGCTAGACTGCACCTGTAACATGTGGGATTGAGTTAAAAATGACAAGCAGACAAGCACAAGGCACATTATCTTGACAAACTCAGCCTCCGAAAATTAGCCTGTGCCTGAATTATTAAAATAACAAGGAGTATTTCACTCAGCTGTGGAGAAATGCTCCTAATTGTCCACTTTAGCCAACTTCTTTCAGACTTCACGATCGGTCAATTTACAGTAGTGGCTTGCAAATTCCTGAACTCCCATTAGAGAAAAGTGCAACAGCAGTCCAACACACCCTCATTTATTTTAATAACCTGCCAAGCAGACATGAAAATGTTAAAGTTGGAAGGCTGTAACATGACAGGAACCTGACTTGTCAGAGCCACATTATAATCTAGTTAAACTACTTTCTTTCTGCCTTTCATGTCTTTTCAGGTAAGTGGAAAACTAATTGTCAAATTACTAATTTTGTTGGCATTAATATCAATACTAAGGCTAGAGAAGCAGGAACAGATAGGCCTGTGGATTTTCTTCATATTGTGTTTGAATACTGGAAAGCATTCTGAAAATACAGAAGGATAAAATTGGAGCCCAGTCTTTTATCAACAATGACCTATTTAATTTAAGAGGCATTGAAGCTCTATAAACAGTGTAGTTAAAGTCTCTGGGTTCTTTTATTATTATTTAATGCCTGGAAATCTTGTTTACTTCAATCTTGTTTCCTTTGTGCATAATAGTGTACCTGATGTAACAGGGCCAGTATTCATATCTAAAGTATTAATGGCAGAGTCTGATCTTGTAGGAGACTACAAGGAACTGCACTACTGAGAAAAAAGTCTTCAACAATGTCAGGGTCACACCGTCTTTCAAAATGAGCTGTAAGTAGGTCATGCTTCAGCTGCAGGCAGGGTTGAGAACATTACTGCACAAAGTGCTTGGGATGGTTGAGGAGCTTTTGAGAGAACTGGGGACAGCTCAGGTGACTGGGCAGAGGACCTAATGACAATGAACATGGAGATATGAGTCCATCTACATGATGAATCCATCTACAGATATGCTGCTAGACCCTTATACAAGGTGTTGCTTGCCCTACAGGGCATGAAGGTTTCCAGGTGCTTTCTCAAGGCAGGACAGAATCTATTACTTATGCCTGAAATCTCTTTTTCTGTTTGTTGATTTTCAGGCTGGGGTGAACGTGGGTGAGGGTGGGGTGGTGTTTGCTTGTTTGCTTGCTTATTGTTTTTCATCCCTAGTTGATGATAACCTTTCTGGGGAATTTGGCTTGGCTTCATAAGTGTTTGCACAGATTTTACTGTCCATCATGGCACAGAGAGCTTCCTATGAATAAAAAGCCTTGCACAAAGAATACTGAGATGCCTTAATAATAATGTTTCCCAGCAGCACTTGAAAGCTTTTCCTACTAAATACTTAGCTTTGCTTCTGTTTCATCTGGAATGGTCCTGTTATTAGCTGTGGCTTTGCAGGAAGCTGAGTGTTCAGATTGTAGAAACATATTACTCTTTCTTGTACAATTTGGGGCAGTATTTATTTTCCATTGTCTTTTACTTGCTCTTTTTTCTCTGCTGAAAAGAAACATGCAGAAGCCCATTCTCACAGCCTCAGCACGTCAGTTCTGTCCCAGTAGAAACCAGAAAATGTATCATCAGAAGACAAAATGCTTGATGTTACTGACAGGATTGTTAAGAGTGTGTGATTGCACTTGAGTGAGTCCTGTGGCTTTCTAAATACTCTCTTGTGGAGGGTATGAACCTAAGCAAGCACATAACAGTTGCACAGAGCACCAGTAGGTCTGAAAAATCTAACTCTGAAAGATTCTCTATTCCTCTGCCCATCTTCATCCTCTCCTCTCTTCTCACCACTCTCACCATACTTTGTCCAAAATGGGTTGGCAAGGTTTGGAGTAGAACACAAACGTTTACAAAATATCATTATTACAATGAGCCGGCAGAGAAGGAAGAGAGGAGCCGGAAAGCAGGTCTTCTGAAGCACAAGCAGGGATGGACAAAGCTATGAGGTACAATTAGCTTTTCAGTTCCCCGAAGATATAAGTATCATGAGCAACCTTGGATGGTAAATGAGGCAGCTCAGTATTTAAGAGGCAGCCAAGAAGCACTGAGGCTGGGTCTTACAAATAACTGATTTTCTGGTGTTACCGTCAGAGGAGGGAAAGTTTCTGTGTCCCCAGAGAACTGGGTCACCTGAGAACATCTGCTACAGGGCTTCAGTCAGAGTTAAATGATAGCTACCTTATGAGATGTTAAACTCCCTTTTGAGAAAACTCAGTACAAGAATGACTGATATATTGGGTAGGATGGAATTTTTGCTAAAGAATTTTGATGCCTAATTAAAGCTTTTTGAATCATTAGAAATTAATCAAAATACAATTATTTTTTTTGTCAGTGACACTGCCTTTGTGTGTGACACATACTCTCCTGTACCTAGTTCTTCCTGTCAGCAATCTACAAAGTACTTATAAATGTGCTTTTTACTGTTCCCATTGCCTGTTTTAAAAATGTCTCCATTTTGGGAGAAAAGAAGACATCCGTGAATGTTTAACTTGCCATTAGCATCTATATTTCATGTTTGAAACATTTAAAAGCTTCTGTTTTAAATAAAGATAAACACATCCCTAAACAGCTGTGCAATGCATGACACAGAACAATTGAGTAAGCATCAAAGTGCTTAATAGATAAAACAGTGCTGGATGTGGTAAAATAAACAGGACTTAATCCCTTTATAACTTGAGTAAATAAATGCAGCTTTAATTCAGATACAGTTTTGCCTTTAGGTTGCTCTGTTCTGTTAACACCTATCTGTCAGCAGTAATACCATGTAAATGAGCCACTCTGAGCCTTTCCCCTTGCATCTTGTTTAATCCTCTTCCATTCTTCTAATCATCCTACACACAGCGGCCAATATCTATTTTCATCTGGCAAGATAGGATCTCCTAAGGAATTAAAGACAGTTTCCACTTAGCTCCACAGTAGGCAAAGGCTGGGCTGTGATCTAGGGCTTTAGGGACTTCTCATAATGCGCTGGAGCTCGCTAGATCGAAGAATTGAGTTCTGGCTACTGGATTTTTAATCCTCCTGTGGCTGATGTTGGGCGCTCCAGTGATTTAAGATCTTTGATTGCTCAGAGCTTGGCCCTTTGATTGAGTGAACTTCTGAAGACAGCGTGTGACTGATTTCAAGTTAGTGGTTTTAAGTAACTACTGGAAAAAACAGATAGGAAAAGCCCTGTGATTAAGATGCACCATCTCTCTTTTTAATTGACTTTCTGAAGCTATCTGATGCTTTACTCTCTATACACAAAGAAAAACTGTATAGATCAGTATTTGTTCTAATGAAGAACTCAAGTGTCACAGTATTTGTCTGTGCTTGTTTGCAGTGACATGTCTGTTAAAATTGTAGACACTAAAGGATATATTTTAGAAAAACGCTTCTCATAGGGCACATGTTAGAAGTATCAGCAAATAAAGCTTCAGTGCACAGGGCTAATAGAGTTAATATAATTTTCATTTGTAATATATTTTCGGATAATATATACTTGCCAGCTGAAGAACAGTACATGCATAAAGGCAGGTAGGGATCATGAAAATCTATTTATCTTGGCCATTTGCAGTATTAGTAGTTTGTGAAACTTTGAAATGACCTCACATATTTCTTTAATGATAAAGCTAGGGCTTATAAAGTAAGACAGTGCCTGGGAAATGAACAGCTTTGCTAGCTGGAAACTGAGTTTCCCTACTCCTGTCTTACTTGCTGCTTAATTGTCAGGTTCACAAAGCATTGCAGAAGGCTGCCACTTTTGCTTAGTGAATCAGACACAGAGTAGTAACTATGTTTTACGAAAACTGCAGCAGTTACAAATATCATTCCTATTCTCTGGGTGTGTAATCAGTTCTGTTTCTTAGACTTCTCTGCAAAGACAATAGTATCAGGATCTTTGCCTTACAGCAATTTAGACATTTCAGGCATGCACCAAGAACAGCTACTTGTTTTAAAAAGTGTAAGTGATACTGCATCTCTTTACTGACCTTGTAGATAGAGGGGTTTTAGTATATAGTTATTTGGCACATTTTGTATGTTTTGTATATGTTTCTGTCTATAAACCATGTGTGCATGTCCCCTCACTCCCATATATGCATGTAGATGAATGTGGTAGCTTCAGGAGCTATGAAAATCATTATAATTCCTCCATTGGTGAAATAAAGTCTTGCTTGTCTTCTCCAGTGAGGGTTTCTCATGCATTCTTTCACCCAGCTGTTTGTTCAGAACAAAATGTCAGATTTTCCTCTGTGTTTTACTCCCTTGTTGCTTTTGCTTTGTTTAGTCTCTTAGCTCACTGTTTTGGGTGCCTGTCTCACATTAGTCTTATGTCTTTTCTATAACTGTCTTTCACAAGCTAAGGTTTACAATCCTCCCAGATTTCAGCTTTTGCATTGGAGCTGCACCAGCTGAAGAATGGGAGTGTTTGATGCTGATACCCTTTTGTTCTCTGTGAACATCCTCTGTAATCTTCTCTAGCTGGCTTTAGGGAATGCACAACTTTGCTTTTGCACTTGAAACTGGGCTTAGTGAATATGCTAATAAACTGTGCATATGAGTTTGGGAGTCTCATTCATATAGTGTCGACCATTCTACTGCATTTCTGATTGGCACATACTTGGTCATTTAGGCATGCTTGTATGTGTGCATGTGATGTGGCAAATCTGCATAACCAAATATTGGGCAGTTTAACACTGACTGTATAATCACTCATTAATTTTATTAAAGGTGAGCTGGGACTGGAATGAGGATTAATTATAAAAAGTAAAAAGCATAATTAGTAACATACTTTTCCTCTTACAGCTTTCTTTTTCTCTGAATTATTTTTCCTGGTGCCCTAATTATTTCCCATCTTTTAAAATTCACTTTAATTTCAATTTAGCTCTCCCTGGGCTTGCAAACTTGACAAGTATTTTTTTTCCTTAAAGATTGATTGACAGCAGTTTCGAAACTGTCACCATGCTAATTAAAACCTTGAATCTGTGTCTTTATGAAGCCTGAAACACTGCAGTGCTACAGGATCCAGGATCTTGTGTCTTGAATGAAATTTTTTTTAACAGCTACTATGAAATCATTATTAGTTGCCTTTCCTCAGGCTTGATATCCAGCTCTCTATTTATCACTGAATTTAGAGCTTGTGTTGACAACATGAGAAAGAGAAGCCCTCCCAGGCAATGATACCTGCTCAGTCTAGCCAACATCATTTTATGCTTTGCCTTTTCTGCTTGGCAGAGCTGGGCAGAGTTGGCCCTTACCAAATGGCAGCACAGTTTGACTCACAGTCCCATAAATTCCTGGGGAATTCATACTGTGGTCGTATTTTACCATCTCTGGACTGACTGTCTCTCCTGAAACTGTGTTGTTAGGGATCTACCTTACATTTAAAAGAAGAATATTGTTAGCATAAAGGATTGAGTGCTCTATTCATCAGACTTGGGTCCTGCTTTCTAGCTTATAAACATTCTGGAGGCCAGAGTATTCCCAGAATCTTTAGGATAGGCATGGCTGGAAGCTAAGGTAAGCGTCTGCCAGTAAGCTGCAACTGTAAAGGCAATGTTGAATAATAATCCTTGCATTTGTTGGTATATGGTTGTTTTCCTTTCTCTAACCCCAAATCAGTCAATTTTACAGTAAAGCAGAGAAAATTGTATGAAGGGAGAGGATTCAGCATTCCTTCCTTTGTGGCAAATGAGTAACTGCAAAGCTGTGTGAGAAGACATGCAGCAAGCATGCTACCACATCCAGAACAGGTCTTGCTGATTTTCATGGTCATGCTAGCACTGTGTTACTTCTTTGTAAGTACAGTTCACTTCATGCAATAAATAATTAGTGTGACAATATTGATTACATGAACAAATCAAATTAAACTGGAGGGACTACTTCATGTTTTAAGAATCTGCTTAAATATGTTGCACAGAGACATTAGTATAAATAAGCTCTATTACCAAATTTTTGATTTTTGGGGGGGGATTTTTTTAATTGGCTGCCTGACTGTGACAGGGGATATACTTGAATTTTCTGCAATCTTAAACAACACTTAAAATCGGGCTATTTTCTTTTTCCAATTTTTGTTAACATAACTTTCAGCATTCTGAAAGATTGTTGTATTTAAAGATTATTTTACTTTTTAATACAGAGTGATCAAAAATGAAAAATATTACCCTTATTTAATATGAGTATTCTTGTACTAAAATGTGTGAAAATGGAAAGTTCAACGCTGTCTTTTTTTGAGTTAAGTCAGTATTGCTATAGGTAATAATTCCTGCAGAAACAAAATCAAAATCTAAACAGTTTGGCTAAAAGTTCTTTCCTCTCTCAGACACTCAGCTTCTGGTTTATGAGCTTTAACATTCTAGTAATTGTTAGTTTTCCCAGTCACCATAGGCCCTGATTTTTCTTTTCTAGATATACAGCCTAATCATCAGGATCACCTTCTGGAGAAGGTGCTGCCTTTTCAGTGCCTGAGTCCTTTCTGAACATGATACAGTATTAGACTCAGCCACCTCATGTGTGGGCGTGGATACCCAGTGTAAATCTCTTTGTCTGAGTGCTTTTGCTCTCTGAATACTTCTTGTTTTCATCCTCATCATCTTCCTCTGATGAATCAAGGTCAGCAAGACCATCCAGAGAGAAGGACAGAAAAACAGCATCATGACAAGAGGTAGCGGATCTCGGTGTGAATTGATTGGTAAAAGATGATTTTGAAAGATCTCAGCTGTTGTAAAAACAGCCAGTAAAAAAACCCAACATCTCTAGTTGAGAAGGATGATCTGTCTCTTGCTTCTCCATCCCCCACTCCATGCACACTTGCTGTGTGTATTTAGAATGTATGTATTTCTTAAGTCCCTGCCTGCATCACTCCTCTGTCACAGTAATTTTCATGGGGAAAATTGCTATCCATCAGTTTGTGAGCTGTTGGACTATTTTGGAATACATCATAAGCATACTTGGGTATAGAGAAGAGAGGTGAAAATGCTCTTAGGTATGGAGGGCAAAAAGCAGGTGTCTCTGATACATTTTTCCCTTCCCTATGCAAAAACCTTTCTGGCAAAATTATCATAAGGAGCTAACACACTTATTCTTAAGTAGCTGCCTTTGCCACATGTATTCAGTCTTAGATGGGGGCTGTTGCTTGCATTTCCAATTTTAATATGAACATCTGCACAAGCAATTGCATCTGGTGATAGTAACTGCCTGCTGTGGCAGTGATTTTGCCTAATTGCAGACAAGAGATACCCATAGATCCATCCTCAGTCAAAAATTGCAAATTTGGGTCACCTCTGCTCATAAAAGTTGGAAGGGATTATGTGATTTTGACTCATTTTTACCTCAAAGGAACATTTATCAGGCTGTGAACATCACATTTTCAAACAGAAAAATTACAACTAGTTAAATACAAAAATATTAATTTTATTTCCCCCCTTATAAGTTATTGATAACACTTACAATAAAAATGTCCTGATTAAGAAGTGCTAGGCTCTGCATAGCATGTTATAAATAGTCTTGCCTAGAAATGCTTATAAGGTAATTTTATGACAAGCACCATAGACTATAGCCAGCTAAACACAGGATGGGAAGGTGGTAGAACAGCATAATGATCTTGTTTTGCATGAAAAGCAATAATTTTAATTGATCATCCTCTGAGACAGACTATAGTTCAAAAAAAATGAATGTGTTAAATAAGACCAAATATGGTAATTTTTTTTTTCTGAGCAGGACTTTCTTATCAGTGTGCAGACACTGGAGCATCCCTTCTCCTCTTGATGAGTATCAGAGTGCAAAAGGTCTAGCTGATAAAATTCTTTAATGATCTAAAGGTAACTTTGGGAAGTAAAGGATATCAGATATTGGAGGCTGAATGAATTATTGCTTTCTGTATAGTAGCAGAGGCTTATCTTTCATACAGGGAAAAAAGTGAGCAAAGTTTGAGGCAGAATGACTGTCTATTTGGCTTTGTGAATGTGGATCTAAAACAACAGGTGAAAAGGAGAGACCAGTGGTGACCATTGTGGTTTTCATATTTCCTCAATGAATTTGTTTCTGGTAGTGTTCTTAGACTGAAAAAAAAAAAAACATTTAAAAATCCTGACATCATTATTAGTCATATTTATTATTACAGTGGCTGAGGGTCAGTCACGTATTGACCACCATTTTTCTAAGCCCTGTACAAATGCGGAGTTGACAATCTAAATAGACAAGTTGAAAATAATGTAGAGCATAAATGGAGTGAGCTGGTCATAGCAGGACCTGTCTTGTCAGTTCTACAGTTAATTTTAGTAGGAGATGAATGATTCAAAAAGAGAAGCAAAGGAAGTTGGTTAGGGAGTGATTGAACAGCAGTAAAAGGAAGAATGTGGAAAAAGCTAAATATGTTTTGGAGTCATAGAGCTGCTTATAAATGAAGAACTGCGCTGTTATTAAGAAACAATTATCTACAATGAAGCCATCTCTTTCCTCCAAAACAGAAAGTCTTATGACTGACATCAAGTCTGTCTTCAGAACCTCAGTCATGCAACAAATTATTGAAAGCAACATACTTTCTTTTGTGTTACCAATGCACAAGTAATTAGTTTTCACCCATTTTTACAGCATCATTTGGTAGCATACAGAAAGTTGAAGGGAACCTAGGGCTGTTTCCAGCTTTTCAGCACCTCTTCACCCTGTTCTTGTTTCCTGCAATAACAGCATAAGCCAGTTTCTAATATTCCAGATAAATTTTTTTGTATCACTGACACTGTTCTACCCCTTCAGACTAGGGAATGCTCAGCCACCAGTAAAAGACTTAGGTGCTGGTGTGGCCAGGAATTGCATGTGGTTGCAGAACCTTTTACTCTTCAGTCTTTGAGGAAGTCTCTGCTCCTGTGTGTAGCGCACTTCTTGGGAACCCTCTGTCTAAGCAGTCCTACATGACATGGAGTCCTGCATCACTTAACTTCTGGAAGGAGAGGAAATCCGTAATGTCCTAGTGTCTGTCAGATGCATCCCATTTCTTGTAGTTTTTGTAGTATTTTAACTGCATTAGTGCACCGGAACTGTTGTCTGGACAGGTTGTGAAATGCTTATCCTCAGAGAGCTTCAAAATGAGATTGGACAAGGCCCTAGGCAATCTGATCTAGCTTTGATGTTAAGCATGCCTTGAGCCATATGTTCGGCTGAATGGCCTCCCATGACCCCTTCATGCCTAAATTACTCTGCGATGACCCGAATTATACTGTCAGTACATCTGTAAAATCTCTGGGCAAAAATTTTAATTTGATCATCTTTTAAGTGTTTAGGGAGGGATGGAGAAGATGAGGCCTGAGTTTCTTCCAAATGAAACCCCAGATCTTCCAAAACTGCATTTGAAGCAACTGCAACTGCTCCGAAAACCTTATAATTAATGTCAGAGACTTCTATTGATTCAGTTTTCTTTTGTAGATTTACCCTTTCTTGTTCATAGAGTTTAAAATAGCTAGTGGACAATTCTTCATTAAAGATGATGTTTTATTTAAGGACTTTGGTTGATTGAAAGGGTTCTCAAAAGACCTTAAGTTTATGTGGTCTATTTCATGAGATCTTTACTGCCACTTCTCTATGCCTCTTTCAGAGTTTCAGGAAAGACTGAGTTTCAGAGTTCTAAACTTCTAGGTACCAACAAGTAGTCTTTTTGCCCGAAACTGACATCATCTGACAATGGATATAGATTTGTAGAAAAATCTGTCTTAATTCTTTCCTCTCCTGAAGTAAAACAGAAGAACTTCTGTGGTTTTAACTGAAACAGCTTCAGGTTCATTCACACTGCAGCAAAATTTTGTTGTTTATTATTCCCAGCTGTTCAGCACTTGTAGAACCCATCTAGGGAAACGTAGTAATAAACTGGAGTAAGGTGCAGATGGACTAAGAAATAGTTGTACTTCCCTTTGAACTGAACTATTCTGTTCTACTCTGTTTTGAGATTAAACATAGGGTGCACAAGGACTTGAGACCTCTTGAAGTCCCTTCTAACCTGAGTTTTCTGAAGAACCATCGCTCCTATGCTAAGAATCCTTTTCACAGTGGACAATCCCAAATACTCACAATACACATGCTCTGTGTAAATGCTCCTGCTGTGTGTGTCTTTTCCTCTGAGGAGGATGAAGAGAGAAATAATGTTTTTTTTAATGCCTTCACAAAGGTAAATTTACTATTCTTCCTCTTGTATGACTCAGTGGGGGTCTGTGAAATCTGCAGTTTCACTGCCTAGGTAAACTTTGTTTCTTAAGTCCCTCAGTAATGGGTCATGCTATAAATTTTCATCTGACTTTGCAGTTACTCTAAACAAAATAATTAGGAGATACAAAATAGATAAGACTTTAGGCTGAACTCATTGTTAGCCCTATCTGCAAATCCCCTAATTTATAGTTGCTTATTTGCACCAAGAAAGCTAAAAAAAGTGTAAATTTTGTGCTTCTTTAAAAGCTGTGTAATATGCAAATATGTATTTGATAGATCTCATTAAAGAGTTTTCTGAAGATGTACTAAAAAATAAATCTTGTTTGTGTAAGATCAGATAATTTAATGAACTGAAGGCTAAAACCAATGTGAAGGCAGTTACAAAAATGAGAGGATAACAATTTAAGCAAATACTGTTCTTTTGCTTCCTGTTAAGGAATATCGCTTGGTATCAACACTGATTGATTGGTCTAACACCTGAAACTTTTTCTAATCAAGGATCTTTTGGGTTATCTGAGAAAGAGGCAAGTGACACAGGAGGAACGTACCCTTTTTCAGGATCTTTCACTTTCCTTTAGCTTTTTACATAAAATCAGACCACAAATACAGCAAAGGTACAGAATAATTCTGAGGGACAGAATAATTCTAGGGGCCAATCTTCAATGAAGAAAGGCAGCATGGAGGATACAGATTTGTTTCAGAGGTTTATGAACACAGGGAAGTTGCATGTTGGATTTCTTTACAGATCTACAGTTCCTGGGCTTCTCCTCCTTTAGGGGATACTGAGTTATGGAAAAGGTGTTGTTTAAAAGCACTGAGAAGTTCCAGATTTTTTGTTGTGGAAAACTGATAACAGTAAAACAAGAAGTTTCAGTTAGGTAGCTAATTCTTTATTTGACCACCTAAATGAGTGCAATTGGTTTCCTTTATGTCACACAAGTAGAACTTTTGAGCAGATTTGGAGTTCAAATACACTTGTTCAAACAGGTAATTTTATTTCATCTTAGTGTACTTGGCACTTGGTGATTATGCATTAGTGATCTGTATAGCCAGTCTTCAAAACTGCTCTTAATAATGAGAAGTCTTTGTATGGAAATATTTTTTGAAGAGGCCATAGCTTTGCACTTTTTAGTGAACTAGAAGTAAATTCTGAATTTGCTTTCTTATCATGTCCATACTCTCACTTTGTAATAGGTTATTATATGTTTCAGTTTCTTGAGGTTTTGGATATGGTAAGAAAAAATGTAAGTGTCACTTCTGGAGTATATGGTAGGTAGTTTACTTTGTAAAAACCCAATAACTCGGCTTTTTTCTTCTCCCTCCAAAATGTAGGTGACAGGTTATTTTTAAAAACACATTTTAAGCAAGTAATTCAAACCTCAAATTTCTTTATTCCTTTAAGTGTCATTTTCTTCCTAAAGGCTGTTATCAAAATAATCTAAATCACTTTCTTTCTATTAATCAAAGAATTATAGCACTTAAATTTGTAGTTGTCACTCACATAGTTTATGCCTGAAGCATTTTGAAATTGTTTTGTGTGGTCTTTTCAATCACTCTGTTTTGTTTTTTTCTCAAGACATTGTCAACATGCACAAAGAATGGGATCACAATGGTAATGAATTTCATTCCTTTGGGACTTACAAGGTGAGATGTAATCTGATCTCCAAGGGTTTTAACAAAAATAGTCATTGTTTCAGAAATTCTAACATTAAGCACAGTAAATAACTACTCAGTCAATGGAATATCTTTCCCAGTAAATTGGAAAACAAAACCAAGAATTTCTTACTCAGCTCAGCAACACCTAATGAAATCCTTAAATTAGCATCTTCAAGAAGTAGTTTCTAGTGTTCATATTGAAAGTTTAAAGACAGGTAACACCTCATCATTACTTTGGGCATTTTATGTTATAGCAAAATTCCTAAAACAACACCTGGATTATGAGATTAGAATAGATTAAATTAGATTAGATTAGATTAGATTATTACTAGGAATTATTTGTTCATATTGTAGAAACTTAGAAAAGCAGGCATTGCTATACTAAACACCACATAATCTTCTTGAAGTATTTTTACGTCCAGGTAACAGGGACTAATATAATGAAGAGTTCAAAGACTGATAGATTAGATCCATTTAAATATTGGAGAGTCATGCATAAAATAAATGTGAGCATAATCTTTCTAATAGAGGAAACTGCAAACTGCAAACAGTGGAGTAATTTTAAGTAGATTCATTAATTAACTGGACATTTTTGAGGTCTAATATATTCTCTGACTGTGTGTGTTCTTAATTAGCTCAAATTGAACAAACAATTTATCTAAAGACTTACGGGATAAATAAACACAAAATTTAGCACAGCACTGTAGACTTTCTGGGGTGATAAAGACTTTATTTATTTCTTGTAAGTAAGTTTCTGAATTAAACTGTAAAGTACAAAAGAGAGGAATATTAATTATTGTTTATTATTATTGAATATTATTTTTTAAAGTCTGTTTTACAGTTTCACACTTTTCTTAGCTCACTGTAAATTAAGACAGTTAACAGAAATATAATTCATAATAAAAATAGTAATTATTAGTATTTATCAATTAGTGTGGCATATTGATTTAGAGAGCAATAAATATATGTAAATTATCCATTGAAGTGGACCACCCCTTGTGTAGTCAGACACATCTGAGGTACTTACTAGTGACATGTAATCTCCTTAAGTTGTATTGAATTCATTTAAAATTAGGCAATAAAATTGACACCAGTAGAAAAAGCTCAAGAATGAATTATGTTATGTTTGGATCTGGACAAGCACATTGAAAGAAATAAAAATATAAATGAAGGAAATAAATGTGTTCTTTTTTTTTCTTGATTTTATTCAAAGAACAGACAGAACTCTTGGGTAATTTTCTCCACCTTTCTGACAGCCCTGACAGAATTGAATGTTGTGGTTTGATGCCTTTTTTTTTAATCGGTAGGACAACAACTAAGAATTTTTCCCATGACAGCCAAAGAGTCAGAACAAGACAAGAAAGGTAAAATTCCTCTGGTTACTTTTGTAAAGTTACAGACAACTCTGCAAAGCTTTGAAAGCTTTATTTTATGATTTTCTGATTGTTTTGTTGAAAATGTAATAAAATTGTAGATTAAAGCAATGAAAAATAATTTTCCTGGACAATTTGCACATTTCTTTTAATTCTGAGAATAAAAATATATGGAAGCTAATCAATTACTTTGTTTTAATGGTTAGATTTGGAAAATTTTGGCATAATAATGAAGGGGAGGCAATTCTACTTCTCAGTTCTGACAGAGACACATCACAATCAAAATTTTAATAATAGCATCTTTTAAAAAATATTTTAAGTATTTTATTTGCTATTTCTTCTTGTTTTAGTAGCTCATTTGAATTTTTTTATTGAGGTAATCTTGCTTTTTTCCTTGTTTTCTCTTTTTTGCTTCTTTAATCATGCCTTTGATATCTCTGGAAGCTGGGAGAGGGAGAGTGAGAAAGAGGGAAAATATGAAAGTGAAGGTATTCATTGAGGAAGAAAACAGAATTTGGTAAACATTTGAATAAACTCTGTTTAATAGGTGAATTGCATCATGTTATCCTCTTCCCACAGAAAACCCTGGACAGTTCTAGTATATTTTAAGGAAGCTATCTGAAATCACACAAAGAACTGAGAGATCAATAGACTAGCTTAGTTGCTCAAGCAGTAAAAATCAATTTTGTGGTCTCTTGTTTTCTAAGCAAAGTTTGTGGAATCACACTAATTATGGAAAAAGTATGCAAAAAATTAACTTGCATGAAGGACAGAAAAAATGCAACTATATATTTTTTCTTTATCAAACAGTACTAAATTCCATTCCTTAATGACATTTTCGAACAAAAAAGGTTGTCACTAAGTACAGTTAGCTGTCCAGTAAATAAAATAGTTAATTTTCTTCCAATATATATATATGTTTTTTTCCCATTATTATATGATGTGTGTATAATAAC
This sequence comes from Pardalotus punctatus, assembly GCA_013400915.1. Taxonomy (NCBI): domain Eukaryota; kingdom Metazoa; phylum Chordata; class Aves; order Passeriformes; family Pardalotidae; genus Pardalotus; species Pardalotus punctatus. The sequence goes on from VZTX01011790.1 coordinate 95,984, forward strand.
ATGTATTCATCTTCATCCTTTGGGTCTAAAATGGAAAAAAAAAATGTATCTTTGATTACATTATTTACTCTGATTTGAAAGACAGACCTTTCCTGTCATGAGTGGAACAGATCAGCTAGGGGGGGTAGTGGCCAATTCATTTTGATTTTTTTTCAGTAAATCAAGACTGCATCCATACCAGCAGCAACAAAAGAGAATGAACTGTCACATGAAAAACCTGGATCTCAGATCTGTTGTGTTCAGTGAGAGGCTATCCATTGACTAATATTCAGGAAACAACTGACTACAGTGAGCTCTGTTTCTATATTTTAATTCAATCCCCTCTCAAAGAAAATATAGAAAGGTTAAACATGCCTCATTCAACTTGGGCATGCATCATGCCTGTTTGTGCATGTGAGATAACAGCTGCTAAGTGGCCAGTGTGGGTTTGAAGGATTCTGGATATTTTCATGGCAAACAGATGTCAAAACTCACATCACTTTTAAGGTCATCTTACAGTAGACTACCTAGGAGATACAGAGTCTAGTCCTTAGGTTGCATATAGAAAAGGTTTGCTCAGCATTTTAGAAAGGAAATGATATCCTCTTCCAAGGATTATTTTACAGAATTACGACTTGGCCTGCCCATGAAGAGGAAAGAGTGACTTTTCTTACCTCTATGAGAGAGGAATGCTATATCTGCTAGGTAAAAGTTAGATATTGTATATACAGCACTATGACTGGCTTACCATTATGTTTTGTATGGCTTCTGAGAATACAAAAATAATCAAAATGAACCCTGGGATGAGGTAGGCTGAGATGCGCCTAGTTTGAAATTCTGGTTGATGTGTGAAGAGTGGCTGCAAAAGTCCTGTGTGCCATCAGAAAATGGGTACGTATGTTCATGGCTGATAGGAAAGCAATTAGAGAACAGTATTAGGATCACTGAAACCCCAAGGGACTTAGAGAGTCATAGAATGGTTTGACTTGGACAGGACCTTAAATATCATTCAGTTCCAACTCCCCTGCCATGGTAAGGGATACCACCCACTAGATCAACTTTCTTAAAGCTGCTTCCAACCTGGCTTTGGACACTTTCAGTGGTGTTCATGATGCTTCTGTGTCTTCAGCTTTGACATAAAAATTAGAAAATAACAGGTAAATTTAATGTTAAAATTTTAGAGTGTACAGAGCACTGAGGACATTGAAAACTAATGCAAGTGCAAGAGAAAAGAAGCAGCTGTGGCCCTGTGCAGGGGATGCAACTAGGAAATGGGGGGTTTAAACCTTTGTTCCATCCATCTAGTGCTGTTTTTTTTTTCTCCTGAGAAGCTTCTATCCATGTAACCTGAGGGAAGAAAAAGTACAGCAGTGGATAAGATCCATAGTTCAAGACAAACATTTCACATATTTAAAGAAGTGAACACATTGTGGACATCATCATATTTAAAAAGACTTAGTAGGCTTGTTGCTTGTGTTTTTAGAACTTACTTCACTTAAATTAAACTCCAAAAGGATTTTAACAGAATGAAAGATCCACGAGTAGTATTTATCAACATTTAGTATTAAAGTGGCCTGCTCAAACCAGTGCACTGATGATAAAGAAAAGCCAAGCTTGCCTTTTAGAGTTCTTTAAACAAAAAGACTTATTTTGATTGCAACAAAAACACCCATAAATCTATGCACATATATATTGATCTCTTTCCTCTTAAAAATGACTCTGTCCCAGTAAGTTGGCATATTTCATAAACAAACCAACAAATTATTGATCCATCATATACTCTAAAAATCCTGTGAAGAATCTAGGTTGCTTTTAAGTTCATGCTGTACCTAAGGGAATGAGAAACTCCAAAATGAAAAATAGACATTTAAAAAGAAGCACAAATATTAGAAGATGTATAGCTACTTTTGCTTCTGCTTAACCTTTCATTGTAGTTCATTAAAAATTTTCTTTATGAGCTAATAGATTATGTTATTTGGTAATATGATTCTTTGTGGGGACTATTAGTTACTACATTAATTATATATCTCTGCAGATATCTCTGTTCCTCTTTGGCAAATGCTGTGACAGCACATATTTTCTTACGCAGGAATCTTACAAAATTAAGACTGCTTGACATCTTGTTATTGAAAGCAGTGCTATATCTAGGTTGGATTAAAGATGGATTCTGGTCTTTTGACATGTTCTTTTGAAAAGGAAATAACAAAGTAGATTACAGATGTTTATTAGTGCTAACTTAATTAACAATGTTGTGAAAAGGTAGAGCCAGGTAGATTTTCTGTTATTCAACCTATCTTCATTACAGTGTTTTGAGCAGCTTACATGACACCAGGAGCTTACTTGTGAATGACTTCCTAAAGGGCGATGGCAGAAAGCTAACATGGCCTTTTGGAAAGGAGAAAGAATTAAGGATATTAGTTGATGGTAAAATTAACCGTTGTTAATGGCTATTTATTCAGTCACTTATTAATTAAAGATGCAGTTCTCCATTGAAGTGTAATAGTGGGGCTGCGCAAGCTATGACTATTTTTGCAAAGCACTTCCCTTGAAGTAGCTGAACTTCCTGTACCTATGCAGATACTAGAAAATAAAGCTTGGGTACCTCAGTGCAAAACTGTGGTCTGAAAAGTTCTTCCCTCTCAGCAGCTGTCTAATACTGGTGCTGTTTTCCAGTTAGACCTGAAAGGTTCCAAAAGCAGCACTTAACAGAAACACCTGAAAGATGTTTCCAGCAGTTAAAAAGCACCAAGAGAATTAAGTTTCTTTTTAGTAATTTAACAGCACACCTGAAACATAAATCACAGGCCTGACCAGAGTCTGTAATTGTTAGCTCTTTTCTCCCTCTCTCTTGCACCACAGCATGGTAGAGCTGTGCAAGGCAGAAGCCTTTGTGACTAATGGCTGTGTGAAATGTGGATGTTTACTGTTTGTATATGTATTTTATGGCAAAGATTGTGTGAGTACTGTGAGAAGGGGAAAAGTCACAGACTGCGAATTTAAGGGTCCAGGGACTTACCAGAGTTTTCTGAGCTCTTACTTGACTTTGCCAGCCTGGATGTTGAAGAACATCTCCAGCTTCACTCTGTTGTACCACTGCTGAGGGGGTTGCAGAGAGGAGATTCTGAGCTGTGATGTGGAACTGGGAATATAAGTAATCTTTTTCTGAGCTTACAGTAGGCCCAGCTGAAATTTTCAGAGAACTGTGGTGGGAAAACTTCCTTCAGGGCAGATATGGACTAATTTATATGAGGAGAGAAGCATAAAGCTTTCCCCCCCTTGTCTGAGTGAGGGAAAAAAATCTCAGCGCAACAAACAGGGACATGTACTATTAGTATTCAACCCATCAGAGGGATATCAGAATGAGTCATACTGAGCTGCTGCTCTGAAGGCTGTTTTATATTCTCAGCCCAGCTAGTCTAAGATCAAGGCTTCTCAAATAGGAGTACTTTACACTCATAGGCTTAACATACTTGCACTGACTTTTTAAAAAACAGGATCCTAAGTTAAAAAAAAAAAGTTGTGAAGCTATAAATATTACTAGCTGTGACATTCAGAAAGTTACATTTAAAATGTATTTGTAGAGCAGTTGCTGTGTAGTCAGTGTGCTGGGATCTAAAGATGATTGTATTATATTTATTTTTCAAGGGCTGTCTTATTTATATTTGTCATATTGATTTCATGGGACACAATACTTTGAACAATTAGTTCAGTACACCACATATGATAATGTGTGATCATTGATATGAAGCTGAGCCTAAGTATTGTTTAGGTGCTTTGATTGGTAAATGAAAGGTGAACGTATCATAACTTTGACAGTAAATTTAAAAGAAATACTGCATGAGTCTTCCTTCAAAAACAAAAGAAGACTACTTTGAACAAAAATAACTCAAGGGCTACAGATAATCCAAAATACAGGAAGATCAAATGTTTCTGGTAATTGTTCAACATGAAATAGTCAGAAAGTATAAACTACTTCTTGCTTGATTAGTTTTGAGAAGAAATGTTGCATTTTCCGCAAAGATGAACGAAGTATTTTTCATGTCAAAATTTACAATGATTGATTAATTATTGTTTAGTTCTTCATGAAAGACTGCCAGATGCATAAAAAAATTGCAAACATAAATAATAAAAGAAATTTTTATATAATAAAAAGACACAATTTTTGAAATTATTTTGCTACTAAGACAACCATGAAATGTATGCTACCAGAGTCACTCCTACAGAGGATTAAGTATAAGTACAGTTTAGTGAGTGCTTTAAAGTTATGTTTAAGACAGAGAAAAATCTGTATATTGTCAGCAAAATGCCAGTTCCTTTTTCAGATGAGAAAACAATAATTAACTTGGTTGAAATGTGAATGTTTCTGTATTGCTGCTGATATTTCAAAACAACTGAAATATGCAATGTTTCTGAAAATATATAAGAATAATCCACCTCTTTCCTTTTTATTTTTGACAGCAATCAAATTTCATTAGAAATATTTGGTAATGTAATAAATTTAAGTGAATTAGAGGGGTTTCTTGGCAGCTTTTCATTATTTAGTGCCTACCGTGCTACTGCTAATTTGGGGAGGAAAACAGTTCATGATAAATGAAAAAGATTTGCTTCTAGCTAATTACTTAACTCATATGCTGCATAATGCAAAAAAGTATATGGTAGGTTAGTCATCATTTGATCATGCAGGAAACAGAGGTTTCCAATTACACTGTATGGCAACAAGTTTTCTAGTTGCTGGAAGTATTTAGTTTTCCTAACTTATAGGGGAGCTATATCACCCTAAGATTAGCTTTATGAGGTTGACAGATTCTTGATTATTTTCCAGCTATTAAAAGTTAGCTATCAAATGTCAGATGAAACTAGATTTTTCAGATCTCTGAAGATGGAGAAATGGGAATGGTGGATTCACATGTGGTACCTGAATACTAATTATTTTTCAGAGTATGTCAAAAGATAAGTTAGGAAAAATGTAAAGTGTCTCCATTTAATAATATGCAATTGGTCTCAAATATCTGACTCCACTTTTTGATTTGGCAAACAAAGCTATGCTTACCTGATCCAATCTCCTTTCAGAAAGAAAAGTCAAGTGTTCTCGAAGGCTTGGTAATGAAAAAGACTGGGTATAAAGTGCTTGTCAGGAATATTGTAATGAGATGCTTAGTAGAGCATGCTGCATACAGCTGCAGAAGTGTTGTATTAGGAAACAACATTTCAATCTTTAAATCTTGAGTATGTTAATCACTTAAAACCTGTGGAATTTTTGTTCACTCTAATACAACAGTAAGAATAATATTTCCTTGAGTAAACAGGCTTGCTACGAATACAGAAATTTGATAAACATGGATTCTGTAGAGACTGTTTAAATTTAAATTTTATTTCACTTATACATGACAAAAGTTTTACGAATTGATTTACAGCACCTATTTGCATGGAACTGCATTAAGCAGGTATTGCTTAAACTTTACAGCTACAGTACTGAATTGTATGTCTGGAAGTTATGATTCAAACATGTTTTGTGCAGTATGTACATATACAGATGCAAGTATAAATTAATATACTCTTGTGCATATTAGTTGAAAGATGACATTTAGATTTATATGTAGTTAATTTCTCATGAAAATATAATAGTAATTACCATCTCCATATTCCACAGATAATGGATAGGTATTAATAAGCTGAGTAATAATATTGTTAAGAAGCCCATGCCTCCTTTTGTCACCAGTCTTTGAATGAGAATCTGGTTTGTCATCTTGCAGTTCTTTCATATGTCAGTGGTGAGTGACCAAAACATTAGCCTGGTTCTTTATTGCCCAGTAAAGAAACAGGACTGGATGCAAAGTGTGAGGTTAGTACTTCAGTACCAACCAATTAGTCTTAGGGGAAAACTATTATATGTAGGTGAGATCCATTTATTTAATAAATCAAAATGATTCAGCCCTGAAAGAATGGTGGGAAGGCAGCAGAGGGAAACTGTTCACAAGATTACCCTATTGGAAGGATTTTCAGTACATGGGATTATCTGTAATGAGATTAACCACTGGGAGATCAATTTCTGAATGGATGCTTCAGGGAGACAAAATGCCCACTAAAACAAAAGAGAAGTGGGAGGTAAAGGCCACAGGATTTAAATAAAGTCTGGTCTTGAAAGTCCTGTTGTTCTGGCAGCAATAATGGGAAGAAGACTGGTTGGCAAACAACCAGGAGACACGTCAAGTGCTCATCAGTAAAAAGACAGTTAGAAAAGGGTTTCTAATGAACGGAGCAAGGCGGATATATAATAAAAGGTGGCCACTGATTCTTCTGCATCAATGGGCAGCTGAGAATTCTGTGAGCAGCAAGATGATGCTGCAAACAATCAGGATGCGTGTTACATTTTGTGTGCAGTTACAGAGATCGGCTTAGACTGGATTTTAAGTAAGAGTCTAGAATGGAGTACAAAGCTACAAGATGTGCAAAAAATAGGTAACATTTATGCTTCAAGCCATGCGGAAATTTGAGAGACACATTTAATAAGTGATTAGTATTTCAAGTAAAGAATCAGTAAACAAATTTTGGAACTTATTTTCACTGGTGCAACATTTAGACAAAACAAAAACTGGTTTTAGGTAGGTGTCAGTACAAATATATGTGGAAAGAAGAGTCAATAAATAAACTTAGGTCAAAATCAAGATACTTTCCAGAAGGTTCAGTCCAACTCAATATTTTGGCACTTCTAATTAGCATCAGATGCTGCTAATGCGAAAGGTTATATTTTTGACGCATAGCCCAAAACAGATATAGAGATTGCACTCCAATCAGAAATGCAGCTATAGATTTGCCTCTCAAACCCTGGGCATTCTGCATACTTTGTCCTCCTCAAGTGAGCAGAAACTCACTTGAAGCGTATTTGACCTGCAGTGATATTGGCATATCTAGCAGAGACACCTGAAGGGTACTTTAAAAAAAAAACAACATGGAAGATATTGCTCAGAAAAAGTACTCTACCTATAAAGGAACAATATTTTGTTCACAGACTTATTTACAGTTCTACAAGCCGTAAGATATGGGACATTTTTTTTTGGTAGAAATTATTATATATAACAGCTGGCTAAGAAGCCATGTCTTACCTATACCCATCACCCTGTCTGGCATCCATTATCCCTCTCTCACTCTAGTGAGACATGTCAACACACAGCTCCTCTGTTGAAACGTCTTGAGCTATTCTGCATGCCACATGTAGGAAGGGATAGGATGTATCTGGTTTTTGTGGCCAGGTTTTGCTAGTGGAAGGGGACTACAGGGATGGCCTCTGTGACAAGCATATATTTTACATGTCTTGATGTGCAAATAGCAGTGAAAATACGAGTTTAAAGCTTTGAGCAGTCTGAATCTGCTTTCCTGCTTGGGTTATCTAGTTACAACTTTGTCTGAGAACTGGAGAGTTAGTCAAATGCCATAAAGCATGTAGCAAAAAATAAGGCCAATTTTTGTAAACAGACTTTTAATTATTTTTAATTAGGTGATGTCTTAGATTTTATTGGAATTTAATGGAGCTTGTCAAATACTTGAAAAGAATATTCCTCAAATAAATTATTCAGCAAATATTACCATTATACATGAATTAATTTATTCAGTGAATAATATTCAGCCAGCTACACAATTGGTCAAATGCTGCTAAGAGTTGTTTGCTGAAGAACGGTTTTGATGAGTAACAGCAGTACTCTTTGAATAATACATTTGGCAAAGACTACCTGACCAGTTCTATTTTTATCAGATTAGAGATTTTGAAGACTTTCAGCTGACCAGCCATGGAAACTCTAGTTACACAAGACCAATGTGAAATCCAGTTATTTAGTATGTCTTGCTAATACAGTGAACTTGGGAATAGTGAATATTTTGAAGTGGTTCACATACTATTTATATTTTCTGAAAACTGAGTTTGCAGGACAGCTGAATTCACAAATAACTGTCTGGTTGTTTTGGCGATTTAGTGTAATGCTTAGTAGAAATTTTGTTCTCTGATCCTTTTTTCTTGGTAATGTCTTTTTCTGGCTATGTCCTTCAGGAGATTCAGGACTTCTGTCATCTATCCAGCAGCTCCAAGAAGACAGTGGAAGTTGCTGTATTCTTAATGACTTTTGAAAAGCAAGGGCAGCTCTAGTTGTTCAGATCCAGACTTATAATGGGAATGACTTCAAGCTCTTACAAAACAGTGTTACGGTTATGGAAGAGTTAGATCATGCTGCAAACAGTGAGAAAGCAAGCATCATAGACCATGAGATTTAGAGAGACTGAAATTGTGAGAATGAACAAGTTTAGTACTGGCCTTGTTGACAGGCAAATACATATGATCTGAGAAAATGAAACAGGCATGGTGTGGGGGTGTGTTTGGGTGGGTGGGTATAAAATAGGATTTACGTGATTTACCCCTGGAACACAAAACTTTGAGCTTCATTCACTCCAAAACATTAGGTAAACTGTTGCTTTCAGAGCAACAGCAGGTTTAATAAATTCAGGCCTGTTCAAATTTGGATTGCTTGACTATTCAGCCCCATGCTTTTATTCAATTCGGACTTATATTTCACTTCCTACTCTGCAGATTCATCCTGCCCAATATTTGTCAAGGGACTGACTGGACTTGGTATGTTCAAGTAACCCTGCACAGTCCATTTGAACTACGGTCAGAGCTTGTGAAAATGACTGAGGAGACTGGATTTAAAATATAATATGAAATAGACATAATAAAATACATGTGGGAAGTAGGGCACCTAAGCATGGATCTATGCCTTGCTGGGCTCCATTTGCCCAGGCTCTCCTGTTGTTATGTACAACACTCTACTGCTTTAGCCCTATGAAACTATATAGCTAAAGCTGAAGCATGTCAAGATGATCTGTTCTTAGAAGTGGGGCCTGCAGGCACACCCTATGTCAATATTAACCAGTAAATTAGTCCAGCATAACAGGAACATCCTCCTAGGGCTAGAGGATATGACATCCCCATCATACATGTTTCCATGGGGTTTACTTTTGGCTGGTTCTGGTATGATTCCATGGTCTGAATGCCCAATTTCATCTGGTATGCATTAGATGTGCTGCTGGGGAGTGAGCACTTTCTGGTTTAATTTCATCCAAATAGACTTTCTGAAACTTCTGCATAACACAAATGAAAACACAGTTACTTGGGTGCATTCCTCAGTTGAACAAAACACTAAAAGACATGCTCCGTATTGCTCATGGTAGTAGGTTTGCAGTGTGTTAGATTTTAGATAATCATGGAACCAAATTAGAGTTTTATTATACTTTCTCATTAAAAAAGGCAGGGAGAAAACCAGTCACATTTTACTGAATTATACCCTTCAGATTTCTTTAAATGAGCTTGCACTAGTGAGTGGGTTGAGCAGAGAGGTGAAGTGAGGTGTTGAGGATTTGAGAAACATATTTATTCCACAAATTAATTAAATTCGGAATTACAAAGGTGGTAGTGTTTGTCAAAGTCCCACAGCATTGCATATACTGTTAACCATGAAAATATGTTACAAGTAGTATCCCTTCTGAGCTGCAAAACAATATTGTTAGGCTCAGTTACAATGCCAAAATGAATATATAATTTAAATCCTCATTTCTACAAGTTTTGATCTCTGGTTTTTTCATTAACTGAGAAAATAACAAATGGTATGACAAGCAAAGACCTTTAAAACCGCGCTCCCTCTGGACTGTAACAGTTTTACTCTAACTGTGTCCATGAGTTAGAAATATTATGGGTCAAAGGCAGGCCTAGGAGGCCCTCAAGACTGACCTAATTATCTACAGTACATTTCCACTTTTCTATATCTGGAGGGCAATTAGTTTTCATGCTATGTACAGTGGAGCATATTTTTGTGTCTCTTGTAGTCACTTGAGCCTTAAGAATACTATAATATTTCAATATAAGAACATAGTTGAGACACTGTGATTTAGTAATAGAATAAAGAGCTCGACATCGTAGCTAACTACTATGTGAACTACACCAGAAATATCCAACTATATATCTAACATTTTAGACAGACTTGGGGTGAGGAATAATAAAGGCCAAGCATCTCCATCTCAAATCTACTTTGCTCCATTTTGGCTGTGTCCTATGCACCACCACAATAGCCATACTGCAATGTACTAACATGATATCCACTGACTCAATCTAATCTAAATGCCTTAGAAAACCATTAACTGGGTTTTTTTTTTTGTTATTCTGATGTGTAAACTGGAGTAACTTAAACCTTCTGTGCTTTTATTTCCTGGCGATGACATTCAGTTCTGATTTTGCACTGCTTTGACATAACATTATGGATTATTTCTATGTAGAAGAACAAAAATTTTCTAGTAAATCATCCTAGATTTTGTTCTCTGTATTAAAAGATATGAGTCCTTCTAACTAAGTGCATCCTCTAATATTAAACTGTTTCCTTTCCTTTGTCTGTGGAGTGAGTTGAAGAGGGCATACACAGTACTGCTTACCAGGAGTGGGCAACACCACTTCTGTGTTGGGTCATGTAAGAGCTGAGAGCCAGAAAAATGTGGTACCCAAAAAGTGGTGGAGGTACTCAAAAAAACCCCTCAAACTGAAACAAAATCCCCACCTCACCAAAAAAAAAAAACCCAAACTCAAACCCACAACAAAACAACAAAAAACACAAGAAAGGAAAGGACAACAATAAATTAAGGCATGAACCAGGTGAACTACATTAAAAGAGAAAGCAGAAAAAATGTGATGACACACAAATAAAAGATACAACGTGGACTTTCTAAAGCACTGAATATTGGTTTAATGCTGTTCCATCAATAGATACTTCCCAAAGCCCCATATAAAATTTATTCAAGTGTACTTTGCATTAGCTGTTGTCTGCCTTGCCCACCATGGTGACCTAATGCTCTCCAAAGTATAACATGGAGTTTCATAACATTCAGCCCACGTAAGCCATCTGTCTGTACATGCACCTTGACCTGGAATCATGCTTGCTCACTATTATTTTAGAATTCAGGGAAGAACAGTAGGATGAATTTTGTTGTGCAGCTGGGAGAGGCATCCGGGCTGTGGGGTGGTGCGGGTTGGAGTGGCTGGAGGTGAGGTGCATTTTAGTAATGTGGGATTTGTGTGAAAGGAGGGTAGAAATGCACCTGAGCTTCTGGTAATGGGCGTGATAAGAGATTGCTATAGAGCTCCAGAGGATACCGTGAGGTTGGTGCATGATAGGAGTTCAGGGCTAAAGAGAAGGGCATCCCTGTGAGGACTAGTAGATAAAGGGCTCCAAACCTCTAGTTTCAAGCTGCTTTATTCAGCAGTCCTGAGTGTTATCTTAGAGCATTTGCTGTATTAACCCTACATTTAGAGTGAGGGTTCCTTAATTCTGTGTCCTTACTGTGAGGGGGAGGATTCTCTTCTGAGTGCTGCATTGGGTGCTGGTGCAGATGGGTCTAATTCTGTGGCTGGTTCTTGTGGTGCTTTGTGGCCAGATTATGTGACACTGTGGGACTTTGTTTAGTAGGGGACAACTTGCTTATTTTAATGCTAGCTAGGCTTTTTACTTCTCTTAAATAAAGCTGTTATTGATTCCTTTACCTTAGCTATTTCTGTTTACTGTATACTTGCTGAAAGAAACAAAATAGTGAATGAATGTTATTGGGTAACTTCTCTGATTAATTTCTTCTTCCTAGCTCTGTAGATACCAATATTATAGAGGGGAATTTTAATGTTTCTTTTTCTTTTCAACTTCTGAGTCCCCATCAGAATAGTCAGTGGTGAAGAATTAAAAACTAAACAAACGAGCATATAGAAAATTATACTTTGTACTATTCATGGACCTATAATCTCTATAGGACAAAAAAGAAGGGACTGCTAGAGGCAAAAGCCCCAAAGGAGGTGGCTGCTGAACTGAGGCAAACGTCACCTGGAAAGTAGGAGATTAGAAACATGTAGGTGACAGACCTTTACCTAGATAGCTTTATTTCAGTTCAACTCTAGTGAAAAAACAATAAAATTGGTGACAGCTGAGAAAGTAGTGACCAATGTTGTGCTGTCAGAGATTTGGTGAAATATAAGTAATACTAAGAAACTGGGGACTGAATGTTATAAGAACTTCAGGATACCCAAAGCAGTGTATCAGCAGTTCTGGTGAGGCTGAGGTGTCACATTCCAGGGATGATGATTCCACCGCTTCCCTGGGCAGCCTATCCCAGTGCTTCCAAATCACCCTTTCTGTAAAGAAATTGTTCCTAGTATCAAACCTAAACCTTCACGGGCGCAACTTTATGGCGTTTTCTCTTGTCCTGATAAATGTAAGCTTCTAGTCAGACCAGGGCATATCTGAGTAAAATGTAATACTTCTTGTTAGACTGACCCTTTTTCTGGTTCCTTCTGGCCTTAATATATGTAGATTATGATCTTTTTGACTGTACTAGGTGCAGGTGCCCAGATGCTGCAGGGGCCTCTGTCAGGAGTGCCTGAACACAGCCCATTCCAGCCGGCTCCAGTGGCTCCACCACAGGGCATAACTGGGCCCTGCAGCCAAGGTGGTGTCACCTCGGGGAAAATCTGGATAAGAAACGGTGGAAAAAATGCCATACATGCAGGTTCCTGAAGGACTGCAGTCCTTGACGGAGCAGTGGAACAGTGTGAGGGGGAGGCGGGGGCAGAGGGGAACTGCTGTGTACTGAACACATGCTTCTCTCGTTCCCTCCAGTGCTGCCACAGGGGAGGTGGTAGAGGAGTGTGGAGTGCAGGACTTCATGATGTGCAGGGGAAAGGGCTGAGGACAGCTGAAGTCTTTGTTTCTTGCTGCCTGAATCTCTTTGTAATTCTCTTTATCCTGACAGGGAAATTTCTGATCCTGTTTTCTCTCCTTGACTGACGGGGGAGCAGGTATGAGTGAGAAGCTGGATGGGTATTTGGCGTTTAGGCATAGCTGACCCACACATTGACACACAGAAGTGAAGGTCTGAGTACGCCAGATGAATCTAGAGTATACTTCTGTGCCATAGTCTTTTACGGGGTTTGCTGCAAAAACAATGTGCACAGAATGTTTCATTTGGTCAGATTTGAAACACTTATATATCACCTACTGAATTGAATAGGATAAAATATGATGTTGGAATTTTAGGTTCAAGGAGAAATAATGTTGGTAGAGATCCTAATAGAGGACTTGCATAATTCTGAAGCTAGCCCAAACTGGAAAGGTCTGAAGTTTTCCTATAAGATGATGCCAGAAAAACCATTTCTGTGACTATAATAAAAGTGGCTGGAGAACATGGTATTGCAGGTCAGTGCATGTTTATTTCCATGTAGGTAGAAGAGTATAACTATAATCTGTAAACAAGGTGGATGAATTTTTTTGAGAAATTGGAATGAAAAATGAGAAACAAACTGTCCTACCTGTGTGATGTGGAGACAATGACATAAATTTGAACATGTGTGGGTTTGGTCTCTCCACTGTCTCTTTGGAAGAGGTATGAATATACATTGCTGTTGTGTTTTATCCAAGTAGAACCAAAACATTAATGCAACATGTGCAATTTAGATAAGGAAACCTAATCAGAACACAACTTAATTGGTAAAGCAGTGACCTTACAAACACTCAACAGAAAACCAGCTCAAAACATTAAGAAAAGTTTGAATGGGGTTTTAGTTGGTTAAATTTAAGGTTAAGATTTGTTGGTTAAATCTGTATTGCTTTCCTGATAAGTGGTCACAAAAGCATTTGTGACATGTGTTCTGCACTCTGTCCACCTCCTGGGCATTGCAAGCAGCTGAGGAAAACCTTGCCTGGGTATGCCTGGCAGCATATTAACCATACAAAGCTTTCCAGAGTCCTTAGGGAAATAGGCTTCTGCATGTTTTAGAGCATGGCCTTCTGCTTTGCCTAGGGCTTCATGTCTGGGGTTGCTACCTAGATAGATGGTGACTGAGGAATCAAGCGGAGAGCTTCTTTCAAATGACGGTCTGCATGTACTTGTGGGCACCAGATTTACATCTGGCCGGGCTAGACCTGGGAAGTTTGCAGTAGTTTTGAACAATAAGCAGTGCTTGGCATGTGGCACTGGAGGTTATGGACCTAAAACAGAAGATATTAGGTTCCAATCACAGCCATTTATTTTACAGTTTTGACGCATTAGGCCCTGTAAGGTGTGTGTTGTCCTTAGTGGCTACTCTAGTTATTTCGTGTTTCCTGGCCCCTAAAAGACAACAGTAATTTGCTGGCCAGTTGATATACATGTGCTGTAGGAGCTGTAGCAAAAGACATTAATTGATATTGGAAAAAGCAGGGAATATAAAAGATGGGATTCCAGGCGCTGAAAACAATATTAAATATAAAAAAATATTACTGTGGACTTGTGGCAATTTTGCTTCCAGAGCTGCATCTGTATGGTATGCTTCTAGGGCATATACTCACTCTCCAACTTTCATGAGTCCTAAAATCCAGCAAATTTTTGATATTATCTCTGTCAGACCTCAGTGGTCTTTGAGAAAGAAAATTCTTTTTAGCTCTGTAGCTCTTAGAAAAGGGATAAAGAAGAAATGTTCAAACACCTTTAAGTACCTGTCTCAAGAGGGTTGAACTTAAACCATCATTTAATCTCTTCTATGCTGAGACTAGAGGTCTGAGAAAGAACTTTTGTTTAAAGCAAAATCAGTGAATTTGGAATCTATTTTCTGTGAGAACAAAATTAGTCTATGCTTCCAATGATATTGTGAAAAATAACTCACCTATTGTGAGAGCAAAAAATTCAGGATGGTTGAAAATACAAAGTTTAGTTGAAAGAAAACAATCTATTCCTGTAACAATAAAAGGAATAATTTGAAAGGCGGCATCTCAGGATTCAGGACCACAAATGCAGTCTTCATGACCCTTGTCTCTGTTAACAAAGATTTCCTCTTCCCTTCTCCTTCAAATATTATAGCTTTGTGTCTTACCACGTTCTTGTTTTTATGTAAGTGACTTTCAGCATAGTTGGACCCTTCAGTCAGGTATCATTGAACTAACCTGAGTCCCAAGAAGGTGGGTTTTATCTCCAATATCAATCAAAACCCAGCTTCCTAGGGACACTTCTCTGTTGCAACTTTTTTTTTTTTCCTTCCCTTGAGGAGTTTTTCCAGTTTTCATAAATTAAAGGAGTTTAGCCATTAATAAAGCTCCTTCATATAGGCACTGCATCAGTATCAGTGTGCTAAACCCCTTTGATATAATGGTAGTAGATATGTAGATTTCCTGATCTGTACCCAAGGATCACAGACTGCAAATCTCTGGTACTTTGTGGCTGATGAGCTGCTTGGGTGTGTTCTTTAATTACTCACAGAGAGGAGCAGTAGCAGATAATGTCATACAGAGAAGCAGTTGGCAGGTACTGAATGGCAATAGTCGCACAATAGTGTTTGGTGCTTGTGAAGCTCTGCAGCCCTTGTCGGATGGCTCCTGCCTCACTGTGTACCTGGCTGGTAAAAGTTCACATGTGGGAAGGCAGCCAGATCACAGTGTGGAGGCAACATAACTGTGGCTCCACTATCAATGTAGGTAGGACTAGGAAATGTGAGTGTGTGTCATAGATGATTGTACCGGCAGAATATGAAAGGGGCTAAAGATTAAAAGATAGAGGGGGCTGAGAGACTGGCAAGTCATGCGAGACATGTACTTGCTGAAGTGCTCCAAATCACAATTTCCTCCATGACCATCTGTATGGCCAGGTCAGGTATTTATGGCAGATAATTTGAGGATGTGCATTAAGTTTGACTCTTCTGCCTATTTTGCTAAGACTAAACAGACTTTAAGTACATCTCATGGCAGTGACAGTCTTGTCTGCCACAGAGAAGGCTTTTTAAAGCTCTCTTCACACTGTACACATTGCAGGCATGCTGGAATACAGAACGTTGTGTTTTGTGACCCCCTTAGTCTCCGTGAGAACATGGATGCGTTTGTGGTGCAGAACTGCCACTAAACAGTCAAACCAGCTGGACTGTCTTTATACTCCTCAGGCTCCTTTCTTCCTAACCTGCTTTTAATTTGAAGCCCTTGATGGCTCACTCACCCTCAGTGACCCTCAGCGACCAAGTATGGGAGTTGTCACAAAACTGGATCCTCCTCTGTAGGATTTTAAAGCTCTGCAGAGCCTCTGCAGTGTATTTGTGCTGGTGTGTGGGCACATTTGCCCGTGCTGGCATGCAATGTGCTAGTCAATGAATGTGTGTTTTAACAAAAAGTGAGAAAATGTGGTTTACTGTGTTGAGTGTAGCAGCCTCTGAATTGTCAAAATTATTTCTTCTAAAATCAGTCTTTAAATGCTCTATTTCTTTTTGAAGGAGAGTATGAGTAAGGCACATACTAGGAAATTCTAATTGTAAGAGGTTTTTATTGAACTATTTGTAACTGAAATATTGAGAACATATTTAGGTGGATTATTTCAGTGAATTTTAGTTAAGTAAAGCTTAATGTTTTGGCTTTTTTTTTTTTTTTTTTTTCCCTGAAAGCTGCTCAGGCTTTTCTAGTGTATTCTTTTCTTTGATCTTCTTTTGTAATAACATGATAGTCTCACATTTCAATAGAAAAACTGGAACTAAAGTATACATGAAAAAGTCCATAACAGCTCTCTTGCTGTTTATTTCAACAATCTTAATTAAAGAAAAACCTAATCCTACAACAGACTTGTGATTTGCCTTTTCTTTGAAGCACAATTAGTTTTCATTCATATCCCTTGATGTCAGTGAGGAAAAACTATTGGTGGGCTCATCAGTGCTGATGGGGTTCAATTAATACTTTTTTTTTGCCTGAAATATATCTCACAATGAAACTATGCACGCAACACACATGCACACACACACATAGGAAAATAACCTCTGTATTCATGCTGCCTGCAAAGCCATGTCTAAGTCTCTCTTGGCTGCTAGCCAAAGTCTCTAAAAACCCATTAAGGCTATTACAGAAATTATTTCTCTTCCTTTGTGAGCTGGGTAAATTTCACAGTTATCATTGCAGAAGGAAATGAATTGGGAATATATCTGTCTGGGGATGGTTGGCCCTTCAGTGGGAATTAAGCCAACTCGATGTAAAACAGCAGCTGTGTGTGTCAGTGCACGTACTTGCAGGAGAGAGTCAGTGGATGGCACTGTAATATAACTATTGTGCCAGAAATACCCGAAAATTTTAAGTGCTGTCTGGTATTTGTGAATAAATTTATATCTTTGCAATTACAGTCTTTATTGGAAATCAGCTTTTGCTTTAAAATTATATGTAAACCAATATTTCCCATGTGGTGTGCTATCCAGATGCAGGAGAAGTAAGCAATTCATTCCCAAAATGGTGCAGCAGCGTCACGTATGGCATTGAATGGTGACCTTGTCGGATCATGCTAACAATATAAAAACATACAATACAAATTCAGGAGATTTACAAAGATGGAAGGATTTGGCCTGTGTACTCTCTTATACTTCACAATATTTGCAGTTGGAATTACCAGTTCAGGGGAGGTTTTTTGATCGGCATGGAAGTTGGAAGCAGCAGAATTTCCTTTTGATTTGTGAGCTTAGGTAAGTACAATTTATACAGTCTGCCATTTCAAAGTGCACAGAGAATAGAACAGCTTTTCTTAAAAAAAAAAATTCCACTTTTCCAATACTGCGAAACTTCGGTTTCTGGAACCCACATGTAAAATATATGGTGGAACATGTATAGTAATACAAGGTAAACATTTAACATCATACTTAGTCACACAAAACATTTTTATCTTTTTAGTGAAACAAGTGAGATGTGTTTCCCAACTTCTTGCTAGTATATTTATTAGTGATTTGACAAAGGAACCATATTTCCTTCTTCACATAATACAGTCTTTCTGAAAGGGTCTGTTTATTTACCTTTCTTTTGTTTTTAACTCCTTGAAATCCTAGTCTACTTTCCTCATCTCTTTGTCTTCCTACTTGCTAGCAGCTGAGAATGGTCCATGCAGAACTTTTTTGCTACTTCTTTTAGGTGCTGCAGGTAACAAAATTATGCAAACCATCTCAAATGATATCCTACGCAACCTCTGATCCTGTAAGATTTTTCAAACCTTAATTATGACTGTTTCTTAGAGGGAGTTGCATGTTCTTCAAGCTTCTCTCACAGACCCTCAACTGCACAGGACTCAAAGGTATATAACAATGAGAATTGAGCAGAAGTGAAGCCCTCACAATTTACATTTTAAAACATACATACACACGGGTCTTTCCAAAGAGCGGATACTTTTTGTAAGCTATGCTGTAAAACTACCTGTTTCATCTAGGTCTGATAGCAAGATATTAGCCTGCTATGAAACCTCTCTTTTTCTTCAAAAGGATAGATATAATAGCTAGAGGAAATGAAATTAAATGTGTGAGCCACTTTAAAAAAAGTAGCCATAGGTATGACTTTTGCAATTGCCAAGGTAGTCCTTGGTGTGATAATTCCCTGAATATCTTATCCTTTTTTCTCCACCTCTATTTTGTCTGAGTTTTTTACCTTTGTGTTTAGAGTTCACTGTTGAACTAATTAAAAAAAAAAGTTTTCTATACAATTAATGTATCCTTTAAAACAGAACATTTTATTATTTACACTTACTTTCTCTCAGTGTTTCACTGGTCTGTTAAAGTGAAGGCTGTTTTTTTAACTTATACTTTTAAAAGGTGTAGTAAACCAGTAAAAATTTCCAAAGAAATGTCACCATACCCAAATTGTATATATCCAAGAGTTTTGAAGGTGTTTTAAGTATGACTTAGCTGAATTTCTAGCAAAACCAACAAGTCGTTTAAAATAGGCTAACTGGCCAGATGATGACAAGTAGAAATTCTGACCATATCTTTTAAAAAGGTTCCAGAGGAGCTCTGTGGGACTACTTGCTGGAGTAACTGAAATAGAGAGTTGAAAGACAATAATCTATAGCTAATCGTATAGTTCTGCAAAGCAAACTTTGTCTGGCTACTGTCTTAAAATTCTTTGAGAATGTTAGCAAATGAATAGAGAGGATATTAAGTGTATCTTTCACAGGACTTCTGACAGGGTCTCAGAAGAGAGTCTATTCACCAGTGCTAGCTCTTGGGGATTTTTCTTAAGGCCCATATTACCTGATTTTGTTTCTTTAAAATTCTTCATTATGGTAATAAAGAAATGGGATGAGAAATTTTTGTAGAAAAGAAATTTTCTAAAAAATCACAATCTAGAAGCTCAGGAGTTAAAGTTCATGATTGTGAATCAGGCTAGCTCAGAAATCGGACACCAATAGAAACAGAATTGTTATTATGTCTTAATGATTTGTCATGATTTGTAAGCTATCGTGTGATTTTGAGGCTGGTCATGCATGGTTTTTTGAAGGTTGTGGATTGATAATATATCCTCTAAAAGAAACCAAGTAGCCGTGAGGCAATGTAATATTATGGATCAAAAACTAGCTGAGAGGCAGGAGACAAAGCAGGAAAAAATGGCCCATTTTCATCATGGCAAAAGGTTAATAGCCACAAGTTTCTGTACTAGGTCTGCTGTTGTGTAATGTATTTATTAGTTATCTGGAAAGAGAAAGAAGAAATGAGGCAGCAACACCACATTTTTGGTAGATAACCTCTTTGTAGGTTACTTGTTAATCAAGTCCAGAGGAGCCTTAAGGAATTGCACGTGGACTCAGTCAGACTTGGTAACTGTGAAAGGTAAACATTCCTTTTGAAGAAATACAAGAAAAAAAAATCACATGCAAAGTCATTGTATCAGCCAGCAATGTGGTGTTCTATAAAATTTATCAGGTATTAATTGAAAGTCCATCCTGGAAAAAAATATTGCAGAATTGGACAGGCCCATATAAAAGCAGAGAGAAAGGCTAGTGTCATAAGTGAATCTGAAGTGATTGTTTACCTGAGGACTCAGATGAGAGTGGGAGTGATAAAGTATGTGGTTGAAAGAGAAAAAAAAAAAAAGAAAAAAGAGTCTGCAGCAAATAAAAAAGATCATGAGACTACAGTTTCTCCCATCTCTTAAGAATAAAGAAACACTTCCCAAAAGGTTCCTATACAAACTGTAGAACTCATTTACTCTGGATGAAGAAGAAATCAAGAATTTTGCAAGCATCAAAGAGGGAAGGGACATTTGCATGGATAACAAGAATATCCAGAGTTATGATAGTAATGCTAAAAAAGAATATTTGAAGGGATAAAAGCCCTCATGCATCAGGATTTAAGGGAATCTATAACTAAAGGGATTAGGATGAGACCTTCAAGGGAGACAGATTATCCTGCATCTGTGGGGATCTTGTATCTTTCACCAAAGCATCTGGTGCTGGCTGCTGCTGGAGACACTGTATTAGGCCCAGTGGGTGACAATTTTGAGGCAGAATGGCAAGTCCTGTGGTCAGATCTGGATATAGAATTCATTGCTTCTGTCTGGGTCTTATTTCCACTAAAGTGGGCTCTGTCTTCTGTTTATTTGTCTCATGGTTTTGTACTAGTCAGGCTCATGTTTCTGACAGTGCAATGTGTGTTTGAAATCATCACAATGAAGATGTTGTGTGAGCTAATGGGCACCAAGCAGCTTCTGAGAAACCATTAACATGGGATCCAAACAAGGGGATTTCCTCAGTCTTTTCCTCTATTTCTCTGGCAGTAAAATGGAAAATTTTGTTATCTATGTGGTGTCTGTGTCCTGCCCAGGCACTTAGAAGAGTTTAGCTTTGAGTAGTTTCCAGTTTTTCAATTTCTTCTCAGTGTCTTAAAGGAAGACAAGTACAACTTCAAAACCCAGTATCAAGAGGATGTTCTTAAAAAATTCCCATCTATCTTTATATTGGGTTAATTTGGTTGTTCTGGCTACAGAATGTATTTGTCAGAATTCTGTGTCTATAGCTCTAATTCTGTCATAAAATGAGTTTAATTTTTATTGCCACTTCATTTTCCAGCAATCCTTGTTTCTCTCTATAAGAGTATTTTGCAATAATTCCTGACTAGTTTTTTAAATTGACGTTTAAGTGTAGTGTATTTTTCTTAAATATTAGGACTCCTGTATTTCAAGGGCCTCATTTTGCCCATGTCTCAATAAGACCTGAGAATGATTTTGGCTGCAGAATCGTAAGAGATTTTTGAAATTTCACACAAGATTTAAACAGTGGTGCAACCATTGTTTTGCATCACATTTTTATTCAGTCATGTAGCAAAGTAAGATCGTATTGACCAGGTAAGTTTTCTGTTTTCTGGAACTCATGAGACTTAGAGTGTTGACATCCACTGTGTGATGTGAATTAGTTCTAAAGGTATCACACCTAATGTAGAAGATAATTGTGCTAATTAGGCTTTTCGTGAATGGCAGATAACAACACATTCCTATGACATAAGATCCTCAGATACTGTAGAATTCTGTGTATTCTGAAGCATGTGTACGTGTCTAAACTGTCCAGGTCTTCAGTTTGCTTTTTTTTTACTCTCAGCTGCTTTAAGATTTTATGTCTCAGAAACTCAGTATTAACCATTGTTAGCTTAGTCCTATTTTATTTTTAATTTTCTTCTTCCCAAAGTCACAATGATTCCAGTTTAAACATAAATATGATGCTTTCTTTTAATTTTAATCAAACTGATTAATGTACATAACATATTTTTATCAATTTGCCTAAGTGCTTTTATAGATGCTATTTTTGAATGAATTTATATATTAACTGTCTTGTCTTTTTATAGTGGCAGAATTAGTAAAATTGGAATTAGTTTCACCTTTAAATCCATTTTGGCTCGGTGATAAATGCAGGCATGGCAGTCTGCTTGGCAAAAATTTCTTACCTGTTGACTGTTTCATTGGGGTATATGACCTTTAAACACTATTAAAATTGAGTCGAATACTTAGTAAGTAGTTGGTGGCAAGATTTTAGGGTTATGCAGACTGACTTGCAGCCTCTTTATGGCTTAAACATTAAGTATTATCTTATTGATACAAACAGTCTTTGGAAAATTTGAGTGCTTTTGAGAAAGCCTGTTCAAATCTGTCTTCTCTTCCTAGGTCTTTCTGGTTTGATGAAGCCAGGTAACCTGTCAGTAGATTGTGTTGAAAACTGGCAGAATTATTTTGCCAAAATAGAAGCAACTTGAAAATTTTCACCCTTAACGTGATATAAGATAGAGCAACTTTTACACAATTTTTTTTTCCATTTTTGGAAAACACTGTATACTGAAGAAATACCCACATTAAAATTATGCAGGCCTAACATGTTTTTTTCTCATCCTTATCTTTCTCCTTGCATTGAAATGGATATCTGCAATTTAGTTTCTTCCTTTTACTAATCTGAAATTTCAGAACCTCATGCAGTTTTAGAAAATTGAAGAATAGCAATTAAGAAAATGACTAAAATTACCTAATTTTCTTTTTTAAAAAATTTGTTTTGAATAGAAAAAAGAAAAGGGTGGTAGAAGAATATCAAACTTTTATTTTCTCCTGTCTGTGACAGTATTTCAATTTGAACCTTTGTTAACTGCTAATTTAATTTACTGTTTGAATGAGACATTTATTGCTCTTGTCAGAATAATAATTAAAAAAAAAAAAGCTAAACACCATTTCAGCAGAGGCGTTTTGGAGCCATCCCAACAGTGGGCTTCACTGGATGACAGGTATTGTGCAGTAGGTACAGGTATCCCATATTCCCCTTGAACACTCTCAGTGCTATGTGCAGTCTCTCTTGTATCATCCGTATGGCAGAGAGTAAATCTCTCATGTAATTGCTGTAAAAACTTCTCCCCTAGCTGCGAAGTCATAATCATCTCATAGTGTAGTTCTTTGAGTGCTAGTCAACACTGCTGTAGTTGAAGTGAAGTTGATTTTAACCCCTTCTCTGGAAGCAAATTAAAGTAAATTCTTTGCAACATTTTTTCTTAATTATTTCTATATATCATTGCAGTAATACCTAAACTGATATCTCTGAGAATCAAAGGGAAAATAATATGGAACCGCTTTCCCAAAACCAAAGCTTAGATAAGGAATGACAACTCTTTTGAACTTAAAATATGTGGGAGGGTGGGGATGTAGAAAGTGACATATGGTGTGTGGATGTTAGATGTTAAATGTGTGTCTGACAGTAAACAGCAGTTAGCTACTGTTTAATGCTGCTCATATCCTGGTTTTTAAAGATAGTGTTTGAAGGGGCCTAGAGTACCCTGTTATCATTGTCTTTGCTGGGACCGTGTTCTGACTCGTGGAGCAACCTTGTGATAACAGCGGCTGGCTTATTTTAATAAAGATGTGCATCTCTGTGTTCCCTCAGAGAGGCCAGCTCACCTGTCGGCTACGATAGCATCAGCTTCACTACACACCAGCTTTGAGCATACTTCAGCAGCTTGGAAAAAGCACAGCTACTTGGGAAAATGCAGGTCAGAAATGCCCCCAGAGATGCCAATATAATAGTACTTCTTTTGGCAAACACTTGTTTTGAATATAGCCTTCCAACAGCTCTGGGATCCTGGCTCTTGTGGAGTCCAGGAGCTCTGGGCACCCTGAAAGAACTGGAAGTTCTTTAACCTCACTTCATTGTTATCATGCCTGGTTCTCCCATGCTGACAGATGATGGTTTTTGGCACATACAGTAATTCTAACTACTGTTCTACAGTTCAGTTCTGTCCTCATTGGTCCTGATGTAAGTGCCAAATTGTCTGTGTGTTACTTTGCTGTTTCTGCCTCAAGTTTCTCTCCCCTGATTTTTCTGGACTTGCTGGAAAACAATCCACCGGTTTCCACTTTCTTCCTTGGGATCCCGTGTTATCTTGTCTGTGACTAATGAACAGTAAACATTTTCTATGTATGTTCTTTTAAATCAATATTGTTTATTTAGGTGGACAATATTCCAGTTGAAGTTTTCCCATTTTGAAATAGCATTAATGACTCACAGCAAAAACAACAAACATGCGCTTCAGGCTTTTGGTATTATTAAAAACTAAAACATCTTATTCAGAATAAACCCAAGCTTTTTCTATATGGGATGAGTATTGCAGCTTTTAGCCTGTCTCTACTTCTCACCTTTCTCAGCTGAGAGCACCTGTTCATATTTCTTTGCTGTAAGAAGAACCAACTGTGAAAGCCAACCACTAGTGAAAGCCAACAAATATAAAGAGCTCTCCAAAGTCAACATGAAGATTTAACCTTCTTGGAAAGGTCCAAGCTAAGGGAAACTATTTAAATCTAGTGCTATTTTTACTGTGATGAGCACACTTAAATAATGTATGGGGCATGGCATGGGTTACCCATTGCTGTTGTCAAATGACTTGGCTGCAGATGACCCTGTCAGTGGGACAAAACAGCTTGCACAGTGAGGCATGCTAATTCTTCTCATATGCTTATGGAGCAGAGCTTCCTTTTATTGCACCAGATGCAAAAAAATTTGGAGCTTGCTCAATGCTCGCTAACATGTTCCCAGTTGTGCTGTGTGGACATGCTTTTTATTACCTTAGAAATGTGAACCTTTTTGAATATATCCTTTTTTCTGTATAAATATATTTTATGTTACTTCCTATTGACTCTTCTGTTATGTGCAGAATTTCCCTGATTTTTCTGTGAAGTGGAAAAGAACCTGTGAATTTTCTTGAGGGGTGGTGCTTCAATTATAAAACCATAAACTAAATGAGAGCCTTAATTATAATGGAAAACAGATTAGAATATTGTCATCTGCCTTGCTGGGGAGCCAAGGGGAGATTAAAAAGCCAGTGGCCTAAATTTATGTTATTTGTATTTCTGTGAGTCAAACCTCAATCATGTAAAACAGCCAGTAGGCCTGTATTAATGGGAGAGGCCAAGAGAACTGAATCTCAAAGGGCTGTTGCCCTTAGGACATGGTACATTATGATAATGTGATGAAGAATAATTACCAAATGTGAAATATATATTGTCAAACATGAGAGCAAGCTATTCCGAACTGAAAATGAGGATGTGAGAAAGATAGAGAATGCCAAGCAGCCGGGGCTTGGTTACTAAAGCCACCTCCACTAAAGCTGGGTGTTGAGGCATTGAATTGTCCTTCAGTTCCTGTAGGCTGTTGTGGATCAGTGGGATGGAGTAAGCTTGTCTCCTTTGTGTTGAAGCCAGACCTTAATGCGTACTGCAGAAATCATAGTTTTATACTTTATAGCAGAGATAATAATAGCATTCCTGATGATGACCATGTTACGATAAAGCCCACTGAATGGCAGTGATGAAAAAATGTAAGACTTCACCAAATGATATTAAAACATGATGCAAAATTGGAATGGACGAATTTATATATGTATATGCTATTGACATTGGTTATTTCTGACAAAATACATCGGTGCTTCCTTTCTCTTCTTTCTAAGCGTGGTAGGATTTTTCGATAGCTCTTTTTGTGCATGATATTGTCTGCATTAATACTGTGTTTGTCAAATGCAGGGTATGACAGAGAGCATCAGCAGTCCTCTGGCTGCTTCGTTTTTCATATTTGTGTGGTGCCAGGCAGCAGTGTTGTATCCATGCCCTCCTGTCCCTGCCATTTGTCTTCAGGAAAACCTCACTGTGTGTACTGAAAGATTTGTTCTTAGCTCTTCAGTCATGAGTAACCTTCTCCATGATGTGGTGTAAATGTATGAAAGCACGGGAGAACCTTGCAAATTTGTGACTTCAGTTGACAGGCCATAGGTGCCCACGTGGGTGTAACCATAAATACATACCCAGCTGGACTGAATTCAATGACATTATTTTCATGTTTCAAGTGATGCATGAATTAAGTGTTTTGCTGGATCAACCCTTTATTACAGATGCTTGTACAAATTCTGAGTGAAATCTGCCTATAAAAAAAGTCATGTAAGAGTGTAACTCAAAACAGAAAGATGTCCAGCTAAGGTGGTGTGGAGGTCGTGGACCAAAACCTACTTGTGATAATGAGGCTAAATTAATTTTTAATGAATTCTCTGTCTTGGGAGAAGAGACTGATTTAGCAACTGGATATAATCAACTATAGACCAAAACTGTTAGCAAATTTGTAACTTGTACTTCACTTTTTTTCCAACAACATACTTGTGAAATAACTTCCCCTTGAGATATTACCTGGTGTAGGTGTTATATTGTTGGTATTTTCACAGCTCTCAAGGCTTCTAGCTGTGTGTCTGATTTTATATAATATCATACCTACATGCTACTACTGCTTCGTTGGATGGAATTGTTGGCCCATTTTAAAGGTGGGGAGCTGGTGTTCAGGTTAGCTTGGTCAAGGTCAAATAGAGAATTTCTGAAGAGAAGACTCCTGACTTTATGCTTCAGAATAGCACTCTAAGCACTGCTGTCTCTAACGTTCCAAATGTTACTATACAGCTGAGAGAGGCAGATGTTGAATGAAAACATCCGGACTCATGAAATTCTGTCCACAAATCTCTGTAAGGAAATGTGGTAAAGCAACAGTTATAGTATATGCTTTGGTCTGAAACCATCTCCCTCTCTCACTTTGCCCTTAGGCCAATGTTAATTGCTGAAAAGCCAAATGGTATGAACAGGTTTTCAGAGTACAGAACTGCTGAAAAATAAATGGAATAAGAAAACAAGATAAATACCCAGTGCTAAGAAATGATGATTCTCTAGATTTCCTCAGTCAAGCAATATTTATCAGGTGCATTGATTTAACTAGCAGCTATTGGCAGTTACAAATGGATGATGACAGGAAACAAAAAACCACCTTCATTTGCCATAAGGGGGCTTTTCATTTTAATGTAATGCCTCTTGGAATTACCAGTGTCCCGACTACATTTCAAAGATTAATGAACATCATCCTGTCAGGTTTAATATATCATACTTCTCTAGTATGCTTGGACAGGAGACTCTTCTCATAGATTCCTAGAGTTTTCAACAACACTTAGGAGATTTTTTTAGAGACATAAGTTCTGAAAGGAACTAAATATTTAGGATTTTAAAAGAGAGGTTTCATTCCAATCTGGATATGGAGTAAATACTATAAAATTAATTTATGTCTGTGGAAATAAAAAGTGACTTAAAATATTGTGAGATCATGCAGAAAGTTGCATGTAGCTATGTCCTATTGTCCTGGAACTAGCACTATATTGTGTAAATGTAAGGAAGCAAAAACAAATCTCTTAGACATCAGGAATCATATAACAACCTCACTTAGTCTCATGAGTCTCTTACAAAAGTGGGACTGAATCAGGAAAATGTGTTCTTCATTTTTTGTAATTTGAAGAATACAGTACAGTAGATAAAAAAAATTGATATTAAAGGTGACATTAATAAAAAAATCAAGTTGAAGAGTTAGTAATCCAAAGTTAAAATTATTTAGGCTTAAATTTATTTTGTTTCAATGAGATTACTTCATTAAGCTCAGAAAACACACACCACAATTTTTTTATATAAACCACACTGCTGTTATGATGAAATAACATTAAAAAAATAAAAATTTTCTCTTTCTTGAAAAAAACTTTGAATTGCAGTCTAGATGCCATTAACCATTATTTTTTTTTCACATATGAAACATATTCCAAAATTAGAAAAATGAAATAATTTTATATGTAATACATTTAGCCCATTATTCAGTATATATTATACTCCACAAGCAAACATTCTTTCTTCTTTTACACTGGGGAACATCTTCATTTCTGAGGTAAAATGAGATTTTTCCTGACTTGTTATGTATCACAGGCTTCATTCATAAATTGTTTTAGCAGTGGAGTACCTCACAGTGTAATTTGATCTTAGGAAAACATTTTCCAGTGGATGGGTAACTTTCCATAATTATTATAGTAAATACAAAATTGATCATGTTATATATGTGTTATTTAATTCATGTGTGATTTATCTATTTCATGTAGAATGTTCCATTATCTTCCTGTAACCCAGAAACAAAATAACCTATGGAAAACAGGAAATGCATATGCTACTTGACATTAAAATTAGTCCTCACGTTAATGTTAAGATTTTGATTCAGGGTGCATTTTCCTGTCAAAGGTGCACAGAGCACCTTTGATGCTGTCTTCTTTTGATTAATATAAACATGTTCCTACTGGTCTTTTAAAATTCTTAGACCAAATCTTAACAAATTCCAAAAGGTAGAGCAGTGCATATGGGTAAGGGCAGCAATGGAAACTACGTATATAGTTTTAAGTAAAATGAAACACCAGCAAATACCAATAAAAGTGGCGGAATATTCATCACTAGGTTTTTAGATTAAGATCAGATATTTTATTAAAAACAGCCTTCATCTAACCACAAGTTACCAGTCTTGCCTCAGAAATGATTCTGTGACATTGTACAGCTTCTCTTATGCAGAAAGTTGAAATATAGGATTAGTGTGACTCCTAATTTTAAATCTCTGAATAATTCTTTGCTTTGATTAACAGAATATAAATGTCCAGATGAACTAATAGTTTTAACTAGCCTTTCTACTTTTTTGGGACAGCTTCAAGATCGTGACATACTTGGGCTGGTTTTTTAAATTTGGCATGTAAAATTTTTGTGCAAAATAATTTGGAAAACCTCTTTATGGGCAGGAATGTTTGTTTTAAAGCCTAAATGTGGTGTTTTTTGTTTTTGTTATAATTAATATTGCCATAAGTAAACAAGAATGGTCTGTCATCAGAACATCTAATGCAGCTGAAACTAAACAGTCTGCTGTATTTCACTTCAAAACTCTTGAAATTGCTACTTTGCTTTAGACTTCTGAAATTGCTAAGGAAATGCTACAGTTAACAAAAATGCCTGAAAAAGAATTCTCAACCTGAGCAAGGTATTTTCTGAGCTGTATGAGAAACAAATTTTGTGTCCTTTGGCCACAACACCTTGCCTTAAATAACCAGCAATGCAAAGTGCAGTAAGACTGAGCAGAGGTGTGCAGTGTGGGAAGCACACAGCACTACTCACCTTTTTGGGTGGAAAACCGCTTGGTCGTTTTTCCTTTTTACATGCACTGATTTTTAAGAAGACTCCTTAGAATTTTCACATTGAATTCCACTTCCACATTAGCTATTGGAAATGTAATGAGTTAAGATGGATGAGAAACAGGAATCTGACAGTGGCTACTCATAAATCTGATTTCTTTAGATTAGGGAAAAGCCTAATGCATCAAAATTGGTTTTTATTTTTGCAGTAAGTTTTGAAAAACAGCCCACACCTTTGCAGCAGCACAGCTTCTAATTAGACATATTGTGATATCTGGGATGATTTTTTGGGTGTCTCAGAATCTTCATGAATTGCTGGAAATAGCTCTTAAATGTCATTTATTACTTCTACTGTGTTAGGCTTGCTTTGCAAGGTGGAAATATCATTTATTCCAGTCCACAGTTGTCCAGGAGATTTCCCTCAATCACCTCTGGCCTTCATCCTTAGCCATAACTCATTCACCTCTAGTCTGCACATGTAGTGTTATTAGCTGTAATATCAGCGAGGAGCCCCTTTCCTACACTGCGACGCTGTGGTGTTTCTCGGGCTTGCGTTACTTATCATCCCAGCCGCAGAAATCTCTGCATGCTGTGAATGGGTAATATTGCCTCTGGGAGGTTTAAGTCCTGCTCTCAGTCCTTCCTTAGTTTTCCTTAATTTGCCACAGGCAAATCTTTATCTGGTCCCTCTGAGGTGTAAAAAAAGGGGTTAAATTTTAGATGTCTATCAACTCATAAACATAATGAATCTGAGGAGGCAATTGAGTCTTATGCTTGTTCCACTATTTCCTTCTCTCTTGTTAGAAAGTATTTGTTCCTTCACTCAGAAAACTGATGTTATCTGCTCATGTTTCTCAACTAAATTGTTAAAAATCTGTGCAGGTGACTGTTTTTAAATTTTGTGCCTTGAGCTAGTGTGCTGTAAATTCTTCTGGTGTCTTATTGAGCCCATTACTGCTTTAGTCATTATTGTCAACCCTCACAGTGGTGTGCTGAGATGCTGAAGACCTAATTTTGTCAAACTAATTTTATCAGACTTTATTAAGTCCTCCAATTTCTTATTAAAGAAGCAAATCTTGAAAACATATTAGACTACAACTCTGTTTTGTTTCCTGGACTGATTTTGAAGCTGTCATTCTCTTCTGCAGAGTTCTTTAAGGTTTCAAATTTGGGCTACAGTAAAACCTTCTGTAGTTTTATATATGGCTTTTTAAAGATGAGAGTCTTCTTTTTTTGATGCTGGTAGAGCCAGTAGACTGGCCTGGAGGAGGACCACTTTCAATTCCTTTTGATATTGCCATACTTAGGTGTGTACCTGTTTGGGTTATGTGTTTGTTAGAACAGTTGCACTTTGTCTGTGCCATTAAATGGTGTTTAGAACAAGGACTTTAATTGGAAGATCAATGGGAGTCATGGTGGGAAGACATGAGGCAACAATCCCAAGCTGAAACATGAGAGAGTCCAAGTATGTATAAGGACACTTTTTCCCCATGAGTTCAGTCAAGCATTGGAACAAGTTGCTTTGGGAGGGTGGACAAACTCTGTCCTTGGCATTTCCAAAATTCAACTATATAATGTCCTGAGTAACCCGTCCTGACCTTAGAGGTGACCCTGCTTTGAGCAGAAGATTGAGCTGTAGACCTCCTTAGGTTCATTTTGGATACTAGATAAGCAGTTTTTCAGTCCATTTATACATTCATTTCTTACAGAACCAGGAACGGTTAACAGTTCTCTAAGTTATCTCTCTAAGGTTTCATCATCTAGTTACTAATTTAAACATTTAACTTACTCACTTAGAATTTCTACAGAGTTTTGAAAAACTACTAAGCAAAATGCATTTTTCTTTGAGCCCCCTTTTACACAGAAAGCTGTATTAAAAACCAAACCAGAGCTACACATATCAGGAAATACTTTGTTTGGGGTCCTGGCCCCTATAAACCAAACAAAATGTTCCCAGATTTAGCTCAGAATAGATAAGAATATTTTTATGCAAGCTCAGACACTGCAGTAAATAATCTGTGTTGAAGCGGTAAGTGTATAAATTGCTTATATCTATACTGTGTACATTGCTGTGTGCCTAATGTTAATAGTGATTGGAGTGAATACAGATGTGTATGTGTAAGTATCCCTAATTAATCTAGAATATGTGACTACATCTCTCCAGTAAGGTGGTGCATTTTGTTGCTAGATGACTGTTCAGTGAGCAGCCTCATTTGCTCATGGAATTGACATTGCAGCATTCTGCTTTCAAATGCATTATCCATCCTGAACAGAACACAAGCAACATAAAAACCTAAGAAAATGATTCTTCCCTGAAAGATAATGCCACATAATTGAGTCTCTGTATAGGTTGTTTGGAGACAGTAAGAAAGAAATGTAAAACAGGATCCCTGAAACTGGTACAGCTTGTAAAATCTTGTTAAGCCATGTTAAAAAAAATACATTAATGCCCCCATTAGAAGCTGCAGTTTATTTATTGCATCCTATTCTTTGGCTCTAGTAGACATAGACTCTTTTTTAATCTTCCATCCGTCCTTCCCCCTCCCCTTTGAAAGTGCACTCATTGAACTCTTGGCAATTAGTGTAATTGAAATTTATTGACAATGCGGCCGTCTGCTGAAGCTTCATTGTTCCGAGTGCTTAGTGCACAGTGCTATTGAGCAATGCCATGGCAGTGTCAGACAGCTCATACCTTGCTCAATTATATCAATGGACCAGTGACTGCCAAAGGTTCCTTTGGGGGTACGAATGTTACTTAGTGATAAGAGCCTTTCGAAACAGAATCCCTGGGCCCCATCTCTAGTGGGAGATGGAAATGAAATATGTATTTCTCTGCTGTGGAAAATTAATGTAATTGGCTCCCTTAAAAAGCTTTGACAAGTTGACCTGTTTGAAATCTGAGGAGGGCTTATACTGCAGTATCATATTATCTCCAACATAAAACCCCTCCTTTGGTGGCAGTGACAGTGGGATAAAATGGAATTTGGATAGTAATATTAAACTTCAGCTGTATTGAAGACATTCATATGTTTTTCCATTTATAGCTGCAAGATGGGGTCTTATAGAAATCCTACCTTTTTTGTATTGCCATCTAATAATTTTTTTTATTTATTTTTTATTTATTTATACTAGTGCTGGAGAGAAAACAGAGTGTGTGAGTAAGATCTCTATATTTAGGTTTTCTTCTAAAATGTCTATGGATGGAAATTTAAATAATATGTCAAAAGAGAATATTTGATTCAGGCTAATTCTAAAATCTGATTTAAGCTCTCAGAAAAAAAAATCAATATATTCCTTTCATGCATAAAGGTTTATACACAAAAAATAAACAAGACGTTTGCACAGGAGTCAAACAACAAAGCTGAAAATATCCAAATATGCATTTTATCTTGTGTTTGAATATAGATGCATGCAACAGTTTTGCCTTTTATTGGAATTAAACTACCATGATGGAACAGGAGACATTTGCAATGGACCATATTCTGCTCAGGATTAAGCATCATGCATTTCTACTAAATTCACTCTAAAAGTGTGTTTGAAAATTAGTCAGAGTTCAACTAATTTTTAATTTTTTTTTTCCAGGTAATATAATGACTTTACATTTTATTTAAAAGAATATTAAAAATTAAAGACATTTGAAATGGAAACCTCCACATATAAGTTCAAAATTTTATTAAATTATTATTTATTTTCCTTCTCTTTAAAACCAGAGCAAAATCTATTTTTGGTAAGAGATGTGGGAGAAATTTTTCACATTGTAAATTTTTGCATTACAGTTGTCTTTACCCTTCAGCACACAGCTGAAGATCTCTTATTCATGGGAGCTTAGGGACTATAGAATTCTGGTTCTCATATGTGGGGGTTTTGGGCTGTAAAATCCTCTTTTGTCACCTAAAAAGATTCTCCAGTAATGAGAAGAAGCATCTCTGGAAAACCCAAGCATCTGAAGTGGCAGAGTCTTGGGTGAGAAAAATGTAAGACAGAAGGAAAGCAGGAGTTTAATTGAGAAAAAGTGCAGCAGAGATAACAAGGTAAATTATTTGTTACTGGTCTTTTTTTTAAAAGACAAAACAGCTCAACAAGGAAAAATCAGATAAAAAAAAGTTGAACAATTCTCCTTTGATTTTTGTGGAGACAGAACTTGGTGATTACCTTGTGATTTGAAATACTTCATCTGACTATATCCCTGCTTCTTTGCTAGTCATTGCTTCCTGTACTGGAAGACCACCTTTCCTGGTTTCAGTTTAGATGCCATCAAAATTTCTTGAAGGTATTTTTCAAGATGTAGGGTACTGTTAAATCAGGATTAAAACTTCTATCCAGGGTTTGGTCTCAGACCTAGAATAATCCTCCTTCCAAAATTACTATTCCTCAGATTCTTGCTATTCAAAACCTAGTAACAGTTGAACTCCCTGATATGTTTCTACTAGTGTTAAAAGCTTTGGAAAGAACTCAAGACCTAAGTAACATAACATTTATTCCACCAGATATAAAATATTTCAACATACTTCAACAGTGCCCAGAGTCAGACAACACTCAGTCCAATACTTCAACAATGTCCAGAGTCAGTCATCTCTTATTTCTGGAAAAAAAATATGGTGAAGGAATGCAAGAGTTTGAGAATTAAAGTGTCAATGTTTGAATGCAGATACTTTAAGTGAATTTGTTTAAATAAGGAAACAATTAATGTTTTAAAATTCTTATTATTTAGTACTACCAGTATTGTTAGGGTTTAGTGTTATCACAGAATACATTTGTATTTAGTTAACTGGAAGTCTGCCTTGATAAAATAGAGTTTTGTATGGAGTCTCTGAATCTTACACAGAGGTATTTCTTTATGTAGTTATCAGCCCTTGATTGCTGGATGGCAAACTAGTTGGTAAAGGACTAATCCTTTATATCTCAAAGATGATGCAATCCAAGCTCAACCATCAAACCCATCCTACAGACCTTCTGACCATGATCGTCTTTCTTCTGTTTCTCTGGAAGACAATTGTGCAGAAGATAATTATATATAATACTGGATTATTTGTATAACTTTAAATAATTTCCCTTAATCGCATTAAACTTCAGTGACTGTTGTAGATGTGATGAATTTGAAGCTTTCATCCTAACTTCATAAAAGTTCTTTCAGAGCCTGTACTAGAGAATGATCATTCTGAATTGCTACTAACTAATGAAGGCATGCAATTATTTTAAATGTTCCTCCAAGGGATTCTCTTGGTAAAGTATTTTAAATTCATATATAAAAAATTAATGACAATGTGATTTTAACTTCCTCTGCATCTGGGCTGACTGCAATCATTACATAGAGAAAATTATTCAGATATCTTTATTAAAAGTATAGCATTGAGATGCACACTTCTTTGTGCATCATAAATTGCTCTTCTGGACTTCATAATACTGCCATACAGTGAAATACCTAATACTTGTTTAAATACTCTGTATTCAGTTTTAGGAACATAAATTACTGCTTTCCTTTCATGCATTCTGCATACTGGTAGATGTTAAGATTATGCAACTTGCTAGCACCTTTAGGGGATAACTATGGTCTGAAACAATATATAGAAGTCCTATTTTTTAAAAAACTTCCTTTACTGCTGCAGACATATTAAATAAATTTAGGCATTTTGTGGATTAATTAAAATGTCCATGGCATTATCAGCTCAAGGAATGGGTAGGCGGTGGCGGGGGAAGGAGAGAGAGGGATGAAACTAAATATGAAACTCTTGTACACGAGTACATGTACATCTGGAGGAAGAAAAGGATCCCCATAGCTCTAAACCTGGTTACATCTGTTCTAAAACCTCATAAATTTCTGCTTAGCAGTCCAGCTGGGCAGAATCTTAAAAGAACATCAAATAGATACTCATCTTGATAAAACAATTATGTTGTCAGTTCCCTTGATCAGCACAAGCTTGACAAAGCATGCTCCAAACTTGTAATTTTAGCCTAGAGCTCACAAAACTTGAAGAGGTGATCTATGGAAAGAAATTAATTATCTGAAGATATGGGTTTCCATGAGTCGTTCCTTAAGCGCCAAATCTTGGCCTGCAGTTATTTGAAAGTTGGGCGGTCCCAGCCCTGGGGTGGAGAGAGAATAATATTTAGGCAGTGAATGTATTTTTACTCCCAGCTGACAGCTCCATACCATAACTGTCAGCCGTGACATCTATCTTAAGAGCATAGCACTTTTCAAGTTCTTTTGTGTCTGTCATTCAACTATGGACATGCTGTGTGAAATCCTGGCCTGGCAGACAAAACTCGTGCTGACTGCTGGGATTTCATGCCCTCTGTGTGGAGTGGGGGAGAGGCTCTTTCTGCAATTTGTATTCCTTTCTGCCAGAAGGTGCACCCCAGGCCTGAAAGGTCAGTGTCTATGACCAACATGAAAGGGGACATGAGTTAAGCAGTTGCACAGTAAAGAGAAGAAGAATTTTTTTTTTTAATCTTTCCTTTTGTGCTTGGACTGGGGCTGGAATAGGAAACTATGTAGTCCTCAATGAAAGAAAAAGGAAAACTCTAGGAAACACTGTGCATGAGGTGTGTATAACACAGCAAGAATTTGGGGGGAGTATCTGCTTACTTACATAATGCATAAGTTTGGTTATGCATCTCAAAATATGACAGGTTGAACTATGGAGGTTCTGTTGTATTCTTTTTCTTACCTTCTTCCTGGAAATAGAAAATAAATTCCTAAAAGATTTCAAGTTAAAAAAAAAACCAAAACAGTATTGTTCAAATTCCATTTTCTATGCTGACATAATTGAAATATAAACTTCTAATTTTTACTTAAGTCTTATTTAAAGATCATGAAGATGAAATATTTATAGAGCCAATGCAGTATATTTTGGATTTTGTGACACGTAATGTTCCGTTGAACCAATGAAAGATGGCAACTTGACAGAGATACGTGTATTAGATTGGAGTAGTGCTGAGTGTTTTCCTTGAAGTTTTGCTAGTTCACTGCCTGGTGCTTTTTAATTCATGCTCGCACATAAATTTGACACACTGAAATATTGAGTATTCAGCATTAGGTTTCTGATAGAGCAAATGCAGTCCCTTGGCTGTCCAAGAGTATAAGTGGTTTGAAACATGATCACAACGCCTGGGAGAAATCCTTTTAATAGGCACTAGAGATAGCTGACATTTTTAAAGGATAAAAGCATATGGTAGTCATACAAGAAGGTGCTCCTCTGAGACAGAATTAACATGAGATATTGATAGTAGTTCTTTCAGATTAACATGTTGCATAGTCATTACTAGTTTCGTTTGCATTTACTTAATGCATTTCTACCCAGGTACTTACTTGCTCAATGGGGACTGTCTTCTAATAAACACAGTGATGTGTGCTGTGAGTATATGTTCTGGCTTATTCTCTGAAAAACATGCTGGGCGGGCTGGAATACCATTGGCTGAAATGAAAGGGCAGAAATAACCTGTTGAAAGATTAAAAAAGGGTTCTTTGCTAAGGCATATTGAA
This sequence comes from Pardalotus punctatus, assembly GCA_013400915.1. Classification (NCBI taxonomy): domain Eukaryota; kingdom Metazoa; phylum Chordata; class Aves; order Passeriformes; family Pardalotidae; genus Pardalotus; species Pardalotus punctatus. The sequence continues at coordinate 132,283 of VZTX01011790.1, forward strand.
AAGCCTAGCATAGATTTGTAGGAGATCTTATCTTTTGGCTCCCATCACTGGAGTAGTTTTTGCATGTTTGCCTGTGCCTTTGCAAGCTCCCTTAGAGTGCTCTTTGGCAGAAGAAGGTGAGAGATGCAAGAAACATGTTACAGTTTTTACAACAAAATAAATTATTTGCTTAGTAAAAGGTTGGTAGCATTTGTTAAGCAATGAGTTTTGCCTTCATGCAGGTATTTAAGAAATATTGCATTGACCTCAAAAACAGCCTTATGGCTTTATGACAAAAATTGAAATGGAAAAGATGTGTGCAGATGAGTTTAAACAATGTATTTTTATAAAGACAAAAATGCTACTGCAGTGCTGGACAGTATTTCAGGTCTATTTGAATATTAAGTTATTTTTTAGGAACTACTTACTCTTAAAAAAAAGTTGTCCAAGAACCTCAAAAATATACCTAAAAAAAGTGTACTATATTAGTGGGCTAAATTAAAAAAAAAAGAAATCTGACCAATATTTTAATTCTGAAATTATTCTATAACTTTCTGCTGCTGAGAATGGTTTGTTTGTTTCTTTTTTAACTCATGCTACAGATCCTTTGGAGGTCTGTGTCCTGGGTTCCTCTCTCCTACCCTATTTTGGACAATCAGTCTTAAAACCCTGTTAGCACAAAATCCTGAACTTTTGTTTCTTTTCACAGGGCAAAAGGAGCAGGAATTGCATTCCAAACAGGGAGTATCGTGCATTATATGGGGTAATGCACATAGTGGAATTACAATATTAAAAACTGGAAAAGCAAACAAACAAGCAACTCCCCCTAATATTCATAATTCTTCCTAAAACTAAGCCATAATAAAACAAGCTTCATATCAGCCAATTAAAATAATAATTTAGAAAAAGGCAAAAACGTTACAACAAAAAGTGATTGCATGTTTCTTTTTGAAGATGTCCAGGAATATCCTGTTGTGAAATAACAGAAGTTTTGGTCAATCATCATCTGTGCTAAACAAGTGCAGTGTGAAAAGCAAATATTTTTATTTATTACTTTTTATCTACTTTTTAAAAAATTACTTTTATTTATTCTTTTTTTAGGAATTCTTGTCTTTTGTTTACCTAGCTCTGATAGACCCTGAAAGAGTTTTCTGTCTGATTTTGTGCTGAGAGCAAGAAAGCTGTTCAGGTTTGCCAGACAACTACATCATCATATGCTCTATTACTTCTTACCATTGTTTGAAGAATCTACAGGGTGTGTTTCTTGCCATAATGTAAGTAATAAAATACAGTGTTTCTTTAGTGTGTGCCTGTGTTTGCTATTACGTGTTTTATAAGAGGTGTTGGCAGCATAAGAAGTATTGTATGTTTTCTAGTATATGAGGCAACTAGTGTTGTTTGTTGGTGTTCCTTTTCTTTTTTTTTTTTGTCAGGGGGGTGGATTTTGTCAGGGAAGTAAGAGGAAAATGTTAACTGATTAGTCTTGATTTGTAAATTACATCCACTTATAAAGGTTTTATGTAGTTCTACTCTCACTAAAGTAAGTAGCAATGATGATTGCGTTGAGGGGAGGAGAAATAGGCCATTATATTTTCAGTGTGTTTTGTCTTCAGAGTCACTAGAGAAACAGGAATAGTTTTGAAAGAGGCAGATGAATTTAGAAATCCCAAAGAGAATATTTATAGACATATCTTAGTATACAAGATTTTTATATGAATTAATATAAATAGTGCTGGCTTGCTGAGGACATGAATTACAGTAAATTTACTGATTTTATATGTAAACAGTCTCACTTATGTACAAAAACAAATGCATATCAATATGACTAACATACGCTGAAATTTTTCCATGTCATTCTATAGGAACTATAAATACGAAGCAGAATGACATTAACCTGATTTTTTTAATACCAAAGACAGCAAGTGGAAAAATGTCATAAAATCAGATTTTGTATGACTGTCACAACTTGTCATCTACGTAATTTATGCTGTAAAAATATGAATAGAGCAGGATGCTATACATGATTTATAAAGATATAAATAGTAAACAGTGCTTGAAATGTATATATTTTTTATTGCTAGCTGTTCTCTAACCCCATTGTATAATGCTGAGAATTGAACTTGCTTCACAGTTTTAAACTTTTTGTCTCCAGAAAATCAGTCATATTGGAGACGGGCACGCTGAACTGGGAGGCAACTGTGAGACCAGCTAGATTTCTGTAACCTAACAATCAGGATAAATTAAAGAATCATGTAAATACAGCCTCAGACTATTAATAGGTGGCATTGTTGCCATATTTTAAACCACGAAAATATAGAAAATGTGGAGGCCTTTTGACAGGTGATATTTTGTCTGTGTTGAAGAGCACTCTGGCTGTACTTTCAAACAGTATGAATTTCCTAAGTCTTGAGAGGAAATAGAAAAAGGTGTGCTTTGAAGATGAGAGGCTGGGGGAAGAAAACTATCATCATTTTTAGGGAGGGCAAAGCTTTGTTTGTGACCTGTGAAGGTCATCAGCAAGTTGTGAGTGTGCTTTTTTTTGTTATTAATTGAGAATGTATTGGTATTTACAATGTTAGATTTGGTCTCTGTAGACTGATATACAGCTACTGATACAGTATTGATCATGAGATCATTCATAGCAGGGACATGTAGGCATGTCAGTAAGTAAAGTTCATTCACTGTGGTTCCCATGTGAGTCTCATTACTGATTTCTACCTAACCCTTATATGGCTTTGGTAGGCATTAAGAGCCAATCTTGCTCTGAGACAAAGACATAGGATCATTTCGCTACCTTTACTTAACCAGAATTTCCATGCTGCCTTCCAAGCCATCCTGAATGATTATTTATTATTATTATTATTATTATTATTATTATTATTTTTATTTTGGAGTAGGTTTCTTCAACTAGGGTATCAAATCTTGTATGTCTTAGGGAATATTTTAATGTCACATTATTTCCATCTCTGGATAATCATCTGTCACTTTAAATACCAATGTCAAGTAAAGACTCCAAATCCCTGAGGCCAAAAAGCTCATGCTTTTTTCCACTCTAAATTAGGGAACATTAAGACTCACCTTTCTTACAGTTTGTATTTTATCCCATTCTTGCTGCTGATGACCACCTGAAGAGAAGGTCTTCCTTGAGGTAGCTAATATTTAGTTGTTGTATAATTTCTGAAGGAGGAAAAGGAGGCTTGGATGGTGCCATGGAATTTGGAAGAGGTATTAAGAAAACCTCCTCTTGTCTGTCCCACTGCTTCATCTGAAGGCTCAAGCCACTGCATTACTACATTCTGGATTGCTTGTTCCTTTCTAAGGAGTCTTCTAAGGCAGCTGGAATTAGTGTCAGGTGTCAGGAGAGGGGTGATGCTACTAAGGGGATTGCTCACCTGAGCAGAGGACAGTTGCAGTATGAGGGGGATCCCGAGGGCTCGTTTTTCAGACATCTCTCTCATTTACATATTTTGAGTTGAGAAACCATGCAAGAGTCATTGTGGTGACAAGCTGGAGCTATTACTGCATATCGGTGTCAGGGTTGATTGGATATTGCAGATTAGTGGAAGTACTAAAATTTTGTCAAGTGTGTAGGCAGTGAATCTTGGAAATTTGTTCAAAGCTGCTTATAAAGGAGAAATTTTTTTACCACATGAGAATAAATCCACGTCAGCAAAGTTCAGATGAGCTGAAGACAAGAATTTACATAGCTGTGTAGAATCGTGGGATTATTAAGACTGGAAAACACCTGTAAGATTATCAAGTCCAACCACCACCATCATCATGTTCACCACTAAACCATGTTCTCAGGTGCTATACCTACATGTGTTTTGAACACACCCAGGGATTGTGACTCCATCCCCTCTTTCAATGCTTGAACAACACTTTCCATTAAGAAACTCTTCCTAATGTCCTATCTAAACCTCTCCTGGCACACCGGAGGCTATTTCCTCTTATCCTGTCACTTGTTACCTGTGAGAAGCGACTGACACTCACCTAGCTACACCCTCCTTTTAGGTAGTTGTAGAGAGCAATAGGGTCTTCCCTGAGCCTCCTTTTCTCCAGGCTAAACAACCCCAGTTCCCACAGCTGCTCCTCATAAGACTGCCCCTCCTTCAGAGGCAGACTCTGTGTTTGCTAACATAATGTCTCTCTTGGCTGGTAGGATGTCTGTCAGAGTTGACATGTTGCATTACTTTGATTCTGGACTCTGCAGGTACCTTCAGAAGAAAGAAGTGGCAACCTCTATGCCTAGAAAGACCCTTCATTTGATTGTCTGACACCTCCAGTTCCTCAGCTTTTGTGGAATGGGCAGGTAGTGCAGGTCATTGCAAATATAGGTAATTTTTTCTTTCTTTCCCATTAGTGCCAAGCCAAGCACGGGGAGGAAAAGAGGATAATGGAGAACCCCTGAAAATACAGGAGCAGTGAATATGTTTCTCAAAGAGGGCTGCAAAGCCATTAGGAACCATGAAGGTTTTATTAATTATGGATCTTTAATGTGTGGATGAAGAGCCAAGAAGCTTCATGCAGCTAGTAATTAGTTTATTATTTCAGATTTGATAACAAGCTGTAAGTCCTATACAACATGTTAGTCAGCAGGAGCTTCTAAAGCAGGGGCCAGGCTTATGTTTTTATGTCAGTCAGAGCTGGCACAGTGAGTTGCACACACCTTCCTTAATGGGAGGTCAGAAGACTTGCCAAATGTGTAATAGAAATAGTTTTATTCAATGGTATTTTGGCATCAAGGCCATAATATATTTTTCTCTTTTTTTGACTCATCTAAATGTTTAAGACTGCTAAGAATAATAACGAGAGAAATGTTAAGACCTCAAAATTTAAGAGGTCTCCTCACATCTAAAGAGGAGCTAAAATAATACACTGTTTATGCAAAAGATATTCTTTAGCTAAACATCTCATTTTTACAATAACAGATGAGAATGAAATACTATTGGAAGGCCTCGAACATGAACTAAAACATCTGGTTGTTTTTTTCAGGTCTCCAGCAGTTCAAGTGTAGTGTAGATTATGTTTTGTGGCCAGGGTTCTTCCTTTTATGAACGTATCTGGTGAGAGGTCTCCTTTGTTGCATTTTCTAGTTGGATATTTAAAGTAGTAACATTGATTTTAAGCTTTGTGGGATACTTCTGTCCTGAAGAAAAATGAAATGCTCTAATAAATATGACTGAGAGCTTCACAGTAGACTAAGTCAAGCAAGTCTTATGAATCATAAGAGCTGAATTCATCCCTGTTCACTTCCCTGCTTTGCTTTCTGGCTGCTCTGTAGAAAGAGGAATGCTGAGTCTGGGGTTCCTGAAATGCTGGCTATGTATAAGCACAGGATATGATGTAGAGATCAACGTTGTTGCAGTAAATTATTTATGCTATTAGCCAAAATTGTTTGTGTTTAAGAGACATTTTGCACCAGAGTATTAAGAGTGAAGGTTATTTCTGTGGTGGCTGAATACCACCACAGAAATAACCTGAATAGTGTACAGTATATATTATTTAACCCACCCTCCCACGCAATTACACAATAACATCCTGCTTGTGCATGAAGGAATTTGTTGTTGCATGAATATGCTAATATGTCTGTCTTGAAGTGCCACAATTTTCTCAACATGGTGCTGAGTGTATGGCACCTCTCTTTCATACTGTCTGTACCTGATCTGTGACTTTTCCATGGAACTTCTCACAGGACATCTAGGGCTTTTGATAATGCTGCCAGAAGACAAGTCAAGACAGATAGGGAGATAACATACTTTGTATTGTCTCCAGAGAGTGTTAATATCCTATTTCTGGTGTCTGGAGAGGTGTACTTTCAAAAGTATTGCTGGTGTCAAAGGCAAGTTGTCCAAGAGGCAGTTTATTAGCTGTTCTACTGATGACTCCAACTAAATCAGTGGAAGAGATTGATAAAAATGTCTCTTTCAGGTCAGCCATGAATTTGTCTTTTGGCTACTCAAACCACTGAGGCACTGTTCAAATCTTAGAACCATAATCTAAAAGTGTGTTACCATGTCAGAGATGCATACTGGAAGCGGTACTGGAAACACTGCAGCCATGATGAGATGGTCCTGAATCAGTGTGGTTTTGATCCCATATGGAAGTGCTACAACCACAATGAGGAGGTCTTGGATCGATGTGATTTTGATCCCATACAGACAAGTTGCTTTCTCCAGTGATGGAGAAGCTTTGGGTTGTATAGTAAGGAAGACCAAATTAGCAATTCCAGATGAGCTGATAAACAAGACTTTCATGCCTGGATCCAAATTTTTAGGTATCAGTAGATAGATTTATTCTGTGGTCCAGGATTCACCTGAACTGCCCAGTTGGCTGAGGTGCAAGCTTGCCTCCAGCTAGGCAACTAGTGTCCATAAAGGCAAGTTGAAGTCTGCTGTGTTTACAACATGAGGACAGGAGGCACTATACATGCAAATGACAAGGACCATACTTTTGTGCATTGCCTCTTGTAGGGCTTGTAATAGAGTCCACTAATACTATAATAAGTAATAAAAGTCAGCTTTATCTTCTAGAATGAACATAAGTTTGGGAAGTCATGCACTGGTCAGCATTCAATTTTTCTATGACTATCTGTAGCTAACTAGTACAGTAGTGCTGTGGAACTCAATTTTCTGTGTATATTTGGCCCACATTTTGGCCAATTATATGAACAGCATACTAGCTAAAAGAATTGGTTAGTATAGATTTAGCACAGAAGATTTTTTGAACTCTTCTGGAGTTAATATTTAAATATATACTTAAATTATTTTCCCTCCTAGATCTATGTGTGTTTTAGAGAGTTGGTTTTCTTTAGGAGATAATTATAAGTCAGTTTGAATTTTTCCCTTAGGGGGTTTAAAAATACTAACACCTACTGAAACTGTATTAAGACCCATTGTCTTCATTGTGTGAATATTTTGCAATCTGTCTGAGCCAATCTTCAATTTAAAGGTGGTTTATTTTGTACATCTAACATCAAAAGAGGTTTCTTTGGTAATATTTAAAATATGTGCTTTGCTTTTTTATCTCTTTTTATTTTTTCTTTCCCACTGGCACAGTGTTTTGTATGCTAAAATTATTTCAAGGGAAGATCTTTGCTTTAGAAACTCACTCTTCATACATATGCCTGAAGTCAAGAAGAGCATAGTACTGTTTATTCCATGAGATCACACAGCCAATTAATCAAGATTTGAATGAGTATCAAGATGTAGCCTTCATTCTGTCTGCTTATTAACTTCCATTATGTGTAAATCTAAGTTGTAATTGTTAACAGGATAGATTATGCTCTAAAGGTTTTTTTTTTTCTATAACAGCATTCCTTCACAGTTCCCCTTATTAAAATGTACCCAGGGTGATATATTATGTTAAGAAGGTTTAAAACATAAGGTGACAATGACCTTCCTTTTAATTAACTATGATGGAAATAAAGGTGAGAACAAAGATGATGAAGCTCTGCTGGAGACCATAAATCATGTACTGTACTGGTTAGACAGGACATAGCTACAAAAATAACCTTGCAATTCACTGGTTAAATGGCTCTTCCATTGTGCTACATTCACTATTGTTTTTATTTAAATACCTACAGATAACTTTCATTTTATGGCAGTGTAAAAAATGTCCTTTATTAAATTATGAATGATTTTTCAAATACACTTGAAAACATTTGAATTTTTTTTGGTTAAAACATTACTCAATATCCCAGCTTTTAAATAGCAAGTGGCATATGCAGCAATGGAAAGTTAGGATACTTCTGTTTTCCTCTATAAACCTGGGTTGTAAAGGACAGAATGTAGTCTAATGTTTTGATGTAAAATACTTCTTTGTTACTGCTAAAGATTCTGGGCTTTCACCCGGTGAGATGAGCTTGCCAGTTATATTCTTCAAGTTTTGAAAATGTTCTAACTTAATTAAGTAGCTTTCAGAAGATATTACATGTTTTCAGCAATAAGACTGCTTCTTTTTCTAAATACATCCCTTCATCTGAGAGTTATAGTCCTCTACCATTTAGTATACAAACAGAGTTTGCAATATAATGGGAACAATTAAATTTGAATTGCAGTTCAATAGAAGTCATAAAAACATTGTCTAGGGTCAACTACTGCACAATAAATTAAGCAAGACTTCTGTCACCTTGCAGAAAGGATATTAAAGGCTTCCTGGTCAAGTTCTGTTGGATAATCCTGTAAGATTAGAATAGATTCAGAAGCCTTCCTTTTATATTAAAAAAAAAAACCCAAGCAGAAACACCCTAGTAAAAGTTCACAAACTATTTTGAGCTTCCTTTATGTTTTATATCTCTTCATTTCTCCATGAAGATGTGCTCTCAGTCTTTGAGACTGGTAAATCTAAACATGGAAAACAGAAAGTCTGGTGGAAAAAAAAACACAAAGGAATTCAAAGTGGATGTTAAGAGGCATTAGGCAAGAATTTTATGATATTTTGCAACTGATAAGAAAGAGGTAGGTCTTCTATAGCTGAAAATATCTGAAAGAAATGAGTATAACAACAGCAATTCCAAAATTAGCTGTCCATTCTTTTCTGTGTTGTAATGCCAGCAGTCATTGCTGGGGTAAGTTTTGGGTGGTAACAGCTTTCTTTTTTTTTTAAATTTCAAGAGAGATAAGAGTGTGGAGTTTTATCTTCTGTTAATTCCTAAGTGCCTCAATTTAGCATTTTAGATAAATCATCAGAGAAGTTTTGGCTTTTTGAAGTGCAGAAACACAGATGAAGGGATCATGGATGGAGAGCTAGGTGTCTGGGAATTATTTTTGAATAGACTGACTCCCTAAGGCAGTGAAATGTTTTATAGTTAAGTGACATTGGTTTAGTTGGTTGTCCCTTTATGTGGTTAAACAGAGTAAGAAGGGGAATAATAATTCTTATTGCTTCAGTATGTCTTGTACATAACACTTCAGAAGAAATTTATTTTTTTTTTAAAGTATGCAGTCTGCATTAGTCCTTCCTCTATGTTGGCATGTGGGTGGCAATGTGCACAAGTTTTGAGACACAGAAATTACTGAGTTTGAAATCAAGTTTCTTTGTGTGCTGGGAAATCTGCAAGTCATGCACTCAGAATTCTGCAATCATTTTCCCCTGGGTATCCAGTCCACAACACGGTAGAAACATTAGTACAATATTTGTTTCTCTGGTGCCTTCCTGCATATGTTGAGCAAGTAACAAGAGTGACTGGGATATCATCAATTCCAAATGTATCAGCAATATTAGGGAAATGATGAGTCAAAATACCTCCAAATGATCACAATATTATTCTGTGCTGGGTAGTCCTGTAAGTCCTGTAAGTCAGATGTTAATGGTGGTAATTCTTTTCTACAAACCCTTAATGCTGGTTGTGATGCTTGCTATTGATCAAGAATTATTACACTGATGTGGGCAGTGATGCTCAGCATTCACCACAGCTCATGCACTTTCATACTTCTCTATACCCTGACTTGAGCAGTTGATGGTGCCTGATGCTTCTTACCTGTCCTGACCTAAACACAGACAATGAAGGGGGACAAAAATCCCTTCCAGCTCTACAGATAATTGACCATGGAACAACAGACTAATTTTCTTGCCTTAGTGTAGCACAGAACAACAAATGTTCAGAACATCTTCTGGGCAGGGAAATAATACAAGAGCATTTATTTAGGTTAGGCAGAAAGGTCAAAATATTGCCCAGTCCCTAACAGACTAACCTGATTCCAACATTTTCACATTTAATGCATCCCAACCCTTCTGGTTGCTATTGATCTTCTTGAATCTCTGAATTATTTTTTTTTTCAACAAGCTACTTCAGTATTTCTAGAAGAACTTCTATCTCAATCTGCTTTTCATTCTTCAGATCTTATTTTCTATCTTCATAAATGTTTCCAATGGACAATATTTTTGCTATGCCAAGATTTGTAAAGAATAATATTCTGATGCTGGTGCAACACACTCACATATTTTACCAAAAGGACAATTTCTGAGTCACTGGAGAAAAATGCTAATGTCAGAGTATTGGAGATTTGGTGATGGGGTAAAACACTGGAATGGTATAGCAAAAGTGTCAAGCATTGAAGGCAGAGCTGTTAATAGCCAGAGACAGACCCTGGCTCGGCTTCTGCCTGCAAGAATGGCAAAAATTTCCACAATTTCAGGCCAGAATGAAATATTAATTTCCTTAGTTTGATTTTTCTGTGAAGTAGCTGGTTAATAGTCAATCTTCCATAAACATTAATAAGATGAAGTCTTTGAAGGAAAATTAGAAATTACTTTGCTGCTACTATCACCTCTTCTCTCAGTCTGTAAAGCTTTTGGCTGTTGTAATCCAATCTTTTTAGGAAAGAAAGAATATTTTTACCATTGGTATTAATTCATAAGGTTGCTTAGGTGGCATTTCCTCCTACTACTTTATTGCCTTTTTGGTTGACCTTTCTTTTCGAAGAGATTATTTTCTACAAGATACTTTCATTACCTGTTTTTCATAATGTTGCATTCATGCCCTGACCTAATTAACTGGTGAAATTCCATAACATTTACTTGGTGTTTCATAGGCCTCCCACAATTCCTTACTAATTTTTTCTTGTCTGGACATTGTCTTCACCTGGCCCCCAAGCTTTTCTCCATATTTCATTTTCTCTTTCTTATTAGAATAAGAAGTGCTTATTATTAGAATAAGAAGTACTTCAAGACTCACACTCACATTGGAGCTGAAAGTCACTTGTGATTAACGTGCTGAAGTTGAAAAATGGTTTTTTTTCTTAGAACTTCTGACTTCCATATTTATAGTACAAATGTAAAAGTTGTTAACTTCTGTATTGGAAAACTGGAAGAGAAATGGATAGTACTGAACATATAATAAATAAGGTAAAGAAGGGACAAATACCAGAAATTATGCTACTTTTAAAAGTATCAGATCAGCTTATTCATGACAAGGAAAAGGTAAGTAAAGAGAGAAGGAAATTGCTGCAGGTTTACTTGTCTAATAACTGTCAGGCACTTAGGAAAAGCTCCCATGAAAGTGCATAGGTATACATTTAAGAAATGTGGTTGGACTTGCTAAATCTAAAATAAACATTGCTTATTTATTCTCTTGACAGAGAGAAGTGTTTCTTTTTGATGACTGGGGTTTTGTTTATTTGGCTTCTGATTTTTTTTTAATTTTTTTTTTTTTTAAGTGCAGTTGAATGGAATTCTCCTGTCTTACACTGGAATCCCAACTTATTTTAGTTTTGGGCAGCCAAAGTGAATATGTAAGGGTACATTTAATGTTCAGAAGTTTTTTAGGGAAAAAAACTTGGCTGAGAATCTGATTTGCATCATGACATAATTTCTTCCCTTGGAAACTGTGAAAGAATGTGGCCTGCATATGCAGTTCAGTGGCAGGAGTCTGGCTTTGCAGTAGTTTTAATGAAAACACCTTTTGCATTTTTAGAAGGGTGTAGAAATAGGAAACAAACTAGTCAGTGCTAAGTATCAGGCAGGCACAAAATGTTATCAAGCAAATCTCAATTTGTTGAGATCCCACTATAAAGGGGTCCCAGCCAGTCACATGCATTGTGTGCTTGGTCTGCACATCTTTGGGAGACTGTGCATTGCACACCAGTTGAGATATGCATACACCTGATTAATTAAGATGAATTAGATACAACCACTGTTTTAATACTGGACTACGTTCAAACACTTTTTTTTCAGGTAGAATGCCACTGTCTCAGAAATGCCAATCACCTTACAGAATTCTATAATGTAGGCACATATTTAGGATTCACAATAAAATGAAAAGCTGTTTTTAATATTGTGCAGGAAGGGAGATAACTATGAGGGTTTGATGATGGGGTTTTTTTGGCTTCTGTTGAGTCCTATTTAGGACAGAGGGCAAAAGGAGTTGGTTTCATGGTTTAAAGTCTGCATATTGCTGTAAGAAATTTTATAAGTAAAGGGTGATGTTTTAACACAAATTTTTCAGACTGCACTTAATAATAAACAAATGAGGGTTAGGATATAAATCAACAGGTATGTCTTATCCCCATAAGCTTTGAAAAATATGATTGAGTTTGATTGTAACCTTATCTTTGATTCCACACTAACATGAGAAGAAATATTTATGGATTGTTAATAAAGAGGAGGATTATTTAAATCAATGAATTTTGATTAATTTCAGATTTCAAAATCAGGAATTTTGGGGAATTGTTAATAAAACTTTTTTAGTTGAGGAAGCAGGGAAATGGGGAAGCCCCACTAACTATTATAACCTAGGAGAAGGTTACCTTCATAATAGGACCTCTAGTGTCAAAGTTTCATATGGTTTCCTGACTTTGGGATGAAAAATGTTGTTCTGGACTTAGAAGAGTTTGCAAGAGCCTAGGAGTTTTTCTAGGAAATTTTGAGATTTGTGCAAAATGTGGTTAGCAAGCCTAGTTGCCACCTAGGATAGTTGCTGAAAATTTTGTTTTATATGTTCTTTTTTTTTTTTTTTCCAGTCAAGAGCAGGTAAGAGATCCAGTCAAGTGGCTTAGAATGTGAAATAACAGCATTATTAGAAAGTCCAGTAAATCAAAACCTCCCACACAAATACTCAGTAAAACTAGCTGCATTATAGTATTAATATCTGTCATGGTACCAATGGGTTATAGGAAATTGTATTCTGAGTCACTAATTACAAAAAGTCCACAAAAGAAAACAAAGTTCTGAGTAACTAGAATATGTGTCTGAACAAGTGAAAGTCAAATCAATTTGACTCAATCTTTTTAAAAACAGATTTTACTTGGTTTGTTACCATTTTAACTTTTTGCCATACTTGGTGCTAATCAGCCATGACAAATAGGCTCACCTTTGAACACACTTTGCACTAATAATGTCATAAAGTAACTCCCTTTAATTGGTACCTCAGGCTACTCTCATCAAGCAAGCTCATAAAAAGAAACTCGTGACAGCTTTCACTTCTGCTAGATTTATGAAATACTACTCATCTATGCCCAGACTGTGTGTGTTTGCATTGCTACTCTAGGCCTGATCTTTCATCAAAGAAGCAATTTATTTTTTTGTTCCACAACAAACTTGCACCACCACTTCCATTCAGACATTTATTCCTGCTGTGCATGGCTACTGTGAAAACTTTGCACTTAGAAATACATAGGGCAGTTCCTTTACAGTCAGGGTTACAATTCACTATAATGTAGCAAATACGTTTTGAAGACAGATACATAATTTTAATTTTATAATTTATTCCACAATTGATTTCTTTTCTTCACAGATGGTATAAGCAAAGGCTCCCATATGTGCTCATTATTCAAAACTATTCACCCGATAACTTCTGTGGATAATTCTTGGTCTGTAGCTCATTCTCAAGGATCTCATTGTGAATATTTGATCATCAAAATTCCAGCTCAGTGACTCATCACCTAAATCATATGGTATGCTTCTGCCAGGATGGAGGAACACAGCCCTTAATTTTCTACTTAATGATTCAGAAAGTGGTGAGCACTTGTCCTCTGAAAGTCAAGGCCCTTTATCAAATACCAGAACTTGAGGTCTTATCTTGGTCATTGGTTTTAGCAGATGTTGGAGGCAATAACCTGTAAATGCAGATTCAATTTTATTTTTTTAACTATGGAATTTTGATTTAGATACTTTGATGGATGCACCTATTTTATGTTCTTCTTTTCCAGCAAGTATTTGAGGCAACTAACAGATAAGAGTGAAATTATTAAAGGCGTGTTTCTGCAAAACAGGATTTATAGTAGCAGAAATTCCTGCTAGTGTCCAGTAATACATGCTCAGGAACTGAATTATGAAAGTAAAAGTTTGTTTTCAGCTTTACACTGTGTAACTGTACAGTCTATACTGTAACTGTTACAGCACTGTCTGTAATTTGGGTGGTTCACAGTGGAGTTTCTGATCTTGATTCAAATAAAATTTCAGAGAATTTCTAGGTTTTAGTTTCTGGATTTTATATGAACACCCTTGTCATCATTAAAGAATATTAATTATTTTGATGATAAATTTGTTTCATGGTGTAAGTTATGTGTGAACTGCATTTTGTCTGCACAAGTGTTTTCTCTTAGTAATGAATATTGTTAAGCTAAACATAGATTTATTAGTTTTAAAGGAAGATGTTTTATTTGATCTGTCCATAATGCCTTGATACTAGATTAATTTGCCCTTTTCCAAGCCACTTTATGTCAGAGGTTTTTCATTACAGCATAGAATGAATGAATTCAGCAATCAGTGGTATTTAAAGTTCATAGAAATGTGCATTAGGAGTGTATTTGGAGTGTAACTGTGCATCCATTTATAATTTACTCAGGTCTTTTTAGGTTACTTTCCTGTATTTCAGGCTCTCTGGATTGATAGGGGCCTAAGTTAGTACACTATGAGCAATATCAGAAGGGAGTTAATGATTCTCAGAGTCCTAGTTCTTCCTCTTTCCCCTTCTTATTATAGCAGTGGGAAAGTTATTTTAGTATTTTCTAATTTACCTATCCATCTGCCCTTCTCCTGACAGTCTGTATAGATCAGTCCAACTTTAGTGATACATAAGTGTGACTCTATTAACCTCTTTAGGAAAAGACAGTCTGTCAAATGCATAAATGTACTATCAAAATGACAGGTTGGATACTGTTCTCAATGTTGTTTGTAGTGTTTTATTTATTGCTGGTGACTTCTGTTTTATAAACTATCTGGTGCTGCTGTAGTCTTATTTACTGTGTGGATAAACTGTACATCCATCAAATTTAGACCTAGTTTTAAGCAGAATACGTTTATCATTAAACTATGCTAATGAACTGAGGAATTTTAAATAGTTTGCATTCATGTTAAAAGCATTTATTAACTCTTTGTGAGGAACATGTATATTTGAATAGATATTTTTGTAACATTCTAAGACTACAGTGTTCAGAAAGAATAAGATTAAAAGATTTTGCTTTGATTTGAAACATTTCTAGTTGGATTCTAATCATGTTTGGAGAAAAGGTTACATAGTGACTTCAAAATAATGTAAAAATATCTTGTAAGCTATTAGATATTCAGCATTAATATAGGTTTTATTATTCTTTCTTTCCCTGTGGGTAAAACTTTTATGTAAAATGCTATCACTTTCCTAGATTATACTTGATAAAAGTTTCAAGCAATACTTCTCCATTTTTGGGCTATGTGCAAAAATTTGCAAACCAGTCAGGTACTGATACCAGATATGGCAGTAGACACATTTGGGAAAAAAACCCTCTCAATAATGCCACAAAATATTATTTCCTAATGTGCTCTGAGGTTTCAAAATTCAGCCATCCAAATATGTGAAAATTCAGTGTGGAATAGAAATATCTAGTTTTTCATACTGAAAAATTCAAAATATGCAGTTAAATAACAGTTGCCCTTAGCTAAATGAATTCATTTGAATAAGTTCTTTCTCAGAGCCAATAATTCCCAAGCAGGGTTTTTGGTCTGTTTGATTTATGACAGATTTAGGGAAAAGACTGGAATAATTCAAGAAATTATGTCTTCCTTTTTCTAATAATTTCCTTGTTCAGTGTTATCTCACATTGACTATTTTCCATTGATCAGCACTATTTTCACACATGGGGCCTGTCCTCACCTTCTAGCATATAGATGAGAGCCACTGAGGGGAGGATGGTGCAGAACTTCTGCTTTGGGTCAGGGGAGAGGAAGATTAGAATGAGCAAATTTTAGGTTTAAATTCTCATCACAGGAAGTAGTACCTGTACCTATCAGTACAGATGGTATATGGCAAGCAGCTTGAAAGTGACCTAAGTGGTTACTTCCATTTACAAATGCCGTTTGCCTCCCAGGGCTGCTTTCTAAAGAAAGCGAGGATGGGAAGGGACTGCTAAACATGAAGAAAACTTCCTGCAAAGCCACCAGACTGGAAAAGAGGTAATTTTGCCTGAATCTATCCTGCTTCACTAAGCCAAATGGCTTGAAAAGGTACATTGTACTCTGACGTTTTCCTTTTCTAATTTATTCAGTTGACATCGGAAATGTGATAAAGAAACCAGTCAAGGATGCCTTGCTTTGTAAACAATGCAATAGCCAAGTGCCATTAAGGATTTAGAATTAGAAGGTAGTGCACCAATTTCTTGTCTCAATTAACAGGCACAGTTCCTACAGTGAAATCTCAGTCTTTATTAACTATACAAAGAACTAAATTTGTGCTAATTTAAAGAATTTATCTGAATTGCTCTAGGTGAAAAGAGATGTTCTAAAGTTAATATATTAAAAACCTGTTTTTCAGATGTAATTCAGTAGAGCTTTATTATGAAAGTAGTATATTTGGAATGTGAAGTTAAGGTAAAATCTTTCCCATTTCCTTCTCTTATTGAATCTTTCCAGAATCAGTTTTTCTGCTGGGGCAGATGGCTCAGGGCTGATGCTGCTTCAGGTCACAGGGGAAAAGTTTTTTGGAGTAAAAGAAAACCACCAAACAGATGGTGAACATTAAAAAAAAGAGATGTTTTCAAACATCCTGATGTGTCTGCAGGGCAGCAACAGAGAAAGAGGTCAGGATGGTTGGGCCTGACCTTATTCCTGTGACTGCAGAGGAAGGATTTGATAGAAGGGTTCATAGATTTCCAACTTTCCCTCTTTTATGGCACTGTGCAAATACAGGTGTGGCTTCTGCACCTTAGTAGCTGCAAAAACTACCTGCAGGAGAAATTCCTTTCTTCTAAAGCTAATGCGATCTAGTTTTCAGGTGGTGTCCGGAAACAGAATATTTTCTCTTTGATGGTTTTTAATTACATGTACTTTAAGTAATGCTTTCAAACTCCTTAATTGTAAGAATTCTTGCCTTAAGTGTGTAAAAATTGTTTGGCTTTGATGAATGCAAATATGATAAAAACCTTAAAATTGTTAGCGTTCAGGACTGCCATAACCTTGCTTAAATACTGTTTGCAGTGAATATGAATAATTTTAATATGTCTAAATGTATAGTGTGCTGTTTTAAAAGATAGTCTTCATATGGTTTCACGTAATAATTTCAGCTCATTCTGCATCCCCATACTTGTTCATACAAGAGACAGAATTTACACAATTAAATCAATTTATTCCAGTGCAGTACTGTGAGAGCTCTGTATCAAAACTACTCCTTCATATCCATTATTTATAACTACTTTTTGTCTTTTCTTCATTTGTCCTGTGTCATAAAGAAACTCAAAATACAACTCTGAGTGCACCTAATTAAACAGGGAAACAAAATCTCATTGTTAAAAATGTTTTGTTTTTCTTTTCTTCCTCCTCCTTCTAATGGCAGATACTTAGAATTATTTTGCTTGTTTTCCATCTCAAGTTGCCTATCAATGTTGAGGGAAGTGCCTTTGCCCAAAATTTAACTCTTTTTCTGAATATGTTTCTAAGTTTATGAAAAATACATGTTTAAAAAAAAAACCAAAACACACTAACCCCCTCAGAGTAAGCAAAATAATTGCTGGTAGTTTGTCAGAATGCTTTTAAAAACATAATCTGAACCCCCAATAATACTATGAAGGAACAGGTTTTAGTGGGTTTAGTATTTTTACTCAAAGCTTGTAGAAATTAATACCTTTGTCTCCACAAGTGTCAAAACATTAATTTGTGTCAAGAACATATGCTTTCAGTACTTAAAACAAGCTTGTTTTTGTGCTGTTGCTCTGCCTTGTTAGCTCTTACACTTCGATTGTCTGGAAGGGTTGCCCCTCTCTACTAGACAGAAAAAGGGCCAGGCATAATTTTGCCACAGATTGAATGTGTGTAGCGAACAGTCATTCCTGACGGAGAAAGGCTGAGCCTCCTGCCATTGTTCTGTTGACAAATAGTGAGTGTCCTCCCTTTCCACTGTCTGACCTTGACTAATTGTGCAGAATTGGTGCAGCTGTCCCTGGCTTATTCTGCGCTGCAACACAAGGGCATGTAAGAAACTTTAAGCTGCCATCATAAAACTCCAGTTTGAGGACTTCATCACAATGCATGGTGCTCACTTGTTTTGTTGTGTGCTGTTTAGTTTGTTTCTGTTTTCTTCCTCTGATAACATGTTTTAGAGTCATGCTGTGTTTTCTTCTGACTTGCCCTTGTATATATTCCAGAAATCTGTAGTAAGAGATGAGGGTAAGAGGGTATTTCTAAAATAGCTGGATAAAGTCACATGGAAAAATACTTATAAAACCATCAATTAAAAAATTATATGAAAAACGAAGCTTATCTAGAAAGTGAGTGGAAAGGCATGTTTGTACTTTTCTTTTTCCTTATTACCATCACAATCTATTGTTGCAAATTCTTTTGGTAGAAAGCTTTAGTATATTAACTTGGAAACTGAAGAATATAATCAGAAAAAGAAGTACCATGTGCATATTAATACAGGGATAAAATTTTCTGGTGCTGCTTTTAAATATTAAGCCTAACTGAATATTTTAATTGCTGTGTATACCAAAGCCAGTAAAGTGTTTTTCCCGTACAGGTAATTTTCCATAATACAGAAAGTGGTTAAACATATATAAATAACAATGTAATATGCAGTTAATGTAACTTTAAAATTTTACTAGAAATTTTTTGACAATTTTTATTATTTTATTTGCTTAATTAGGATAAAAATTTGTCTTGTGAAGAGGGAAAATTCTGTGTAACTACACCATTTTAAAGTCGCACTTAGCTTTTAGTGTTGGGGTAAATTGACTTGTTTTTGAATATAAATGGGTCCTGCATTTGGGCAAATTTAATTCATATAGAAAGAAATATTGGCTTGCTTTAAATAAAGCTGAACCTAGTTTAATAAAGTTCAGTTTTTCAGCTACTGCACCTTTTCAGCCACACTGCTTCTCAGGGACAGATTCTTTTTATGGAATAGGCAGATTTCTATAAAACAAAATCATACGGAAGTGAGTCTTACTTGCCTGCCCAACATATGTTATAAGTCTCTCCAGAATAAAGAGAACTTCTGGGTCCTTGGATTGTGTTGCTGCCTACAGGATTATTGTTTAAGGTAGACACATGGAAAAGACTAAGAAAAACAAATAAAACCTCCACAAGAAGATGTGCAGAAACACAAATTTCAGATCAGGTGGTAAAATACTTATTGAAGGAATGCAAGTAGTAGATTAATTTTCAGAAGTGATGAGTATTTGTTGGCTTATATCAGCCTGGGCATGTCTAAGTCAAAAAAGGCTAGCAATATAACATCTTACTTCATGGACTGTTTTCCTGGATCTGCTCCAAAGAGTGTGATTTACCACAGTGGATGGGAAGACTGAAAAAATTTTGTTCATTAGATCTTTCTTCCACAAATACTCTGCCATTGTTTTCTGTGCTGACAGGCAAATCGAGTGTTCTGCTTTGTATGTTGCTTACTGCAAAGAAAGAGTGGCAACATGTAGCCTAAATTACTGTAGGCAGACATTTCAAACAGGATTGTTTCAGGTTCCTGGTAATGTGCTAGAAAACAGGATTCCCTTCTAAACTCCCTCATGTCCCTGCTAATCAAACCTGTGCTGGGACAGCATTTAGTACCACCTTGTGACCTGCTTGAACCATTTTCAGTGAATATAAAATTTAGGAAATATGCTGGTTGATTAAAAAGTCCAGCCTGAATTAAACTTGGTAGTCCCATGGCAATGTGGTACAACTGTGATGAGCAAGTCCTTCCTTGGTCTGACCTGAAAGCATGATGGCCATTTTTCTCCTCGCCCTTTATAAGAGCTTTCTGATGACCTTGATCCCTCTCTAACTTTCTGTGTAATGGCTGTAACAACCTCATATTACCTGATAGCCTAAATTTAACCTCTGAAAATTATTAGGTCTTGAAATTTGGAGCAAGCCATCTTGAGAAATACATTGCCAGATGTTGAAAGTGGTAGAGTCACATTTTAATATTCTATATGTAGAAAACTAAGCTTGTTTTAAATCCTATAATATCAACAAAGTAAAATACATATAAATAAAATTGTTATTTGTGACTATCTATGTTATCCCCCAGCAACAGTCATGCACCAGGGCTCTGGTGTGCCCATGCTGCTAGAGGTGAATTCACAGCCCAGGGCCAAGTTCTCAGACTCCAAGCTGCCTATCTGGTAGGCAGATAAACCCTGTGGCTCTGGTTGTAGGTCCCTGCTTCAAAGTCTTTCATCAGCAATGCCAGTTTAAGTTCTACTTGAAGCTACAGGGTGTTGGTTTTTTATGGCACTGTGCTGCCTTCCTGCTTGTGTCAGCACAGATGTTGCAGGAAGTGAGCTGGCTCAGGGACACATTAGAAGCTCTGTGAACTATTCCTCTCCCATTTTATATACAGTTAAAAAAGATAAAAGGCTGGAATACTCAAAGTTGAGGGATATTTTCAGTCCTGTTCACACTGACCATCTAGCAATTGCAAAGGCACTGCTGAGACATGGGTTTATTGCACTTGGATAGTAATTGGAAGGTGATTTCAAGAAGAAATCTTTAATCCGACTTTGTGGCCAAACCCTTTATTCTGTGGAAATGCACACACTGGATGGTATTAACTGTCAATGATTTAGATTTTCTATTGTGTGTAGATTAGAACATGGTTAGTAAGATGCCATCCTTGTGCTGCCTGTCTTCAAGTCCTGTGTGGATGTTGATTTCAAGCACAGGGAAACAAGCGGACTCCCTGAAGCAAGTGTGGAAGAACAAGACAGACAGAACGCCAGTTTTTTTGCCTTTTACACTTCTGTTTGCCCAGCAGAGAACTAACATGTGGGAGAAAAAAAGGAACAGAATAATAATATTTCAGTGTTGTGTTTAGGTATGCCCTTGCACACTTTTCAGCTGTGCCCAGCATTGTAGTACTGGCTGAATGGTGTCTGATTCAGGCTCTCCTATGTTGTTTCCCAGTAGTCTTAGAGAGGTAAATCATCAAATGGGGCCTGCTGGTTTGTGTCTGGAAAATGGGAGTCCTTGAGATTCTTATATATTTTTGTTTTTTCATAGAGGTTATGGAAGCTTAAGAGAAGTAGTGCTTCCAATAAACTTGCAGGTCTGAAATAAGTGGGACAAGAACACAGAGGAAGAGACAAGGTAGCTGTGTTATTCAAGAGAAGATGGGATAGGGATGGCTTTTGAGCATATGCAGTTAGATCTTCCTTCTCTCTTCTGCTCCTTTTCCCCTGGGTGTCTATTCACTAGTTATTTTCATTCCTTCATTTTCTAATACTCCCTCTCTGCTCCAGTCAGAGGGATCAGCAGGTATTTTTTCAGCTTTCCTAAACTCTCACTTCCACAGGAAGGAAAATCGGATCACTGGAGACCTAAGCAGAGTAGCAGTGAATATGGGTTGTGGGCAATGTTGGAATGGCTACCATGTTTTTAAGTTTGGCACAATAGAAATAAAAAAGCTCAAAAAAAAAAACCCCAATTTAAATGCAGGTTTTCTGTGCCCTGACTCATAAAAGCTTGTTTAATATAGTAGTAACTTGCCTTCTGTTCTGAGTGCCTGGCTTCACTTGTGAGGAGTATGGAGCAGGACTGCAATCTTTGTATTGCAGGACTTCAGACAGCCTCCCCAAATACTCTAGTTATATTTGGAAGTACTGGTGGATGATATTCCATAGCTGAATTCTGTTTTTTGTGTTGAATAATCCTCCCAAATTCTGGCTGTACCATGTGCATGTGTTCTTTATGTTTGGAAGGAAACACAGCCAGAATGGCTTTCAGAATGCAGCCCAGAAGTCAAAAACTGAAGAGCTTAATTTTTTATTTAGGAATGAACACTAGCATTAATTAGTTAGGCCTTGAATAAAATAACAAGTTTTGTGAGCTTATTGTGCAGCTGGGCACATCTAAACTCTCCTATCCTAAGTGTTTTGGAGCAGCTTTATTTATTTATCAAGCTGAAGTAAGAATCAGGAAGATCACATTTTTTCTTGGCATTACACTGCCTGCAGTGTTTATAGCATCCCATGCACAAAGACAGATATGCATACAAAAGTAGGGATAACATGCAAAGGATTACAGAAGAGCTAGCTAAACTGTTTGATTTTCATATGTACAGGCACATGACAGGACATGACTTTAGCACAATGAATCTGTTTCTTAAAATCCTATACACCATATTAACTACAAATTCAAATAAAACCTTGCCTTTGCTTTCAAATAGAAGAGGGATTGGCATATTTAGATTTAATGCTTCTAAGTTCTCTTCAGGAAAACAAAGCATCAGAGTTGTATTCCAATTTTTCTGAGGAGGAAGACAGTGCTGCTCAGACAGAAGACAAATTATTGTGTGTCTGGTTTCTGCAAATCTTGCTTCACAGGAATTGTAAAAACCAAGTGCCAAGGAAGACACGCAAGGGTTAATATAATTTCCATTCCAGCGAGTTTTGCTTGCCATTATTTTCTTTTTCTTTTCTCCCTTTTAACTGATTCATAGCATAAAATCTTCCTGGACACCTAATTATCAAGCCAGCTCACAGTCACAGCTGTCTGCTTGGAGAACCCATTAGATGCAGCAGTTGAAGCCTCCATAATTCCCCAAACTTCCCGGTTGTGAATATTAAGAAAAGATTTTTACATGTCATATGCAATTCGGAGGTGGTGTGAATGGCGTTGGAAATGACGAGCTCTGAATGCTTGTCCATCACTCCATTCACTGGTTACAGGTGGTCTCATTTTCCACTTTCAGATATCGGCTAGCTATGACAGCAGGCACTTAATTTGCATGTTCGACAGACAACAAACGGCCCTGTGCATGTCAAAATAGGTGGTGATGCGTGACAGTTCCTACACAATACTGTCTCCTCTTTGCTTGACCTTTGACCTCCCTGCATGTCTTCTTTCACAATCAGAAAAAAATGCACTTTTCGGCTTTGGAATAAATTTGATACCAAATTGATTATTTTCCTTTCTTCTTTTTATTCTTCTTTTTCCTCCTCCTCCACTTTTCAAGTATGCATGCATCCAGGCTTTCATCTTAACAGCTACAAAACACTGCCAGAAGAGTCTCATAAAATTTAAAAATACGCAAGCAGTGAGAACAGGAAGCGCCTTGTTAAAATTCATTGTAGCTAAATTGCTTGAAAGTTCTTTGTAAATGCAAATGTAACCTTTAAAAGAGACCTTAAGTTCGGTTAATATCTGTTAAAAATAAGATTTTTTTTTTAAAATCACAAAAGTGCTTTATATTCATTTTTCCCCAGGCTGTATATCCATCTTTATATGTGCAAGTTGAGTAGTTTAGTACACATTTCATCAAGACATTCCTCCAGTGTTTTTATGGCTCCTGTGACTCGTACTAGTGTTAAGTAACAAGAATTAGTTTTCTAGCATCATTAGGAGCACACTCAGAGTTTAGAGTTTTATTTAAATCAAAATGCTAAGAAGTGATTAAAGTGCAAAAATGTTTGAATGATGGCAGCTCTGTGCACTTTATTATGTTACTCAGTGTTTGGTTCCTGGGGCTTGCAGCTTTTTGTATGTGTTACCTCCTGGTTAAATCATATGAAAGGGAAAACTAAGACGAGCTGGATTCAAGCACAGCTCAGCATTGCAGAGTTCACCCAAGCACCTGAATTTTAATTCCAAAGATACACGTTCCCCCTTGTCTAACCAAGAATGACCATAATCCTCTCGCAGATCTTATCTGAGCTGCAGCTCTTGTTTTAATTAAGAATTAAAGCATGACAGCAGATAATCACACCTCTGGGGTGTTACAAGACTTGAGATGTGGTTGTGTACCCAATACCCAAGGGTGTGATTATTCTGTGATAACCCCACCCCTAACGAGTCATCTTGTCTGGGCCTTGGTAATGGGCAAAGCAGTTGCTGTTGGCTTCAAGCACCTAGCTGGATCAGCAGTGCACAGTGGGCTGATCACAGGCGATAATGGACTAGCCTTTCTTTTCTGTTGTTTTTTAATGTCTCACCTTTTTCTTTAGGAGAAGACTTGGCAAATTGTAGGCATTCCCTCCCCTACTTTCCCCCAGCAGAGTAAAATCTCTTTCATGAAGCAGCACCTGGTGCAAATTGACTGATATGGAAATTCGGTGTTAATTTGAGATATGAGATGATCGCTTTGATGTGTAGCTGAATCGCTTACAGTGTTACCTTTGTGAATTTGTTCTGACTTTCTTGTTGTTCCATAACAACTTGCTGTCAGTTTGGAGGGTAGCTGAAGCCACCAGATCAGCCCATGCTCCTCAGGAGCATTGAAATACTTGAACATAGTTCATCAGTTAAGAGCTTAGACCATAAATACAATTTATATGTGAAGTTAGTTATAGCATAAAGCAGGGTAATTCTCTTGCCAAAATCCAGTCCTACTTGTAGTGTTAATCATGACATTGACAGGTGGGCTCAGAACCATGTTTTATGTATGACTCACCTAAACCCTGGCTGGGAAAGGAGGAAACCAGTGCTGAGACATGAGGCAGTCCCAGCTTTTAGCTCCAAGTGGTGCTGGGACAGAGCTGCTATCAGAGAACCTGCTCTGTGTGGTTCAGTTGATGTCTGCAAACACTGGTTTCCTTTCAACAGGAAAGTTTGTCAGGAAGATGAAAATGAAAGGGAAGGTAGGATGGCCATATTTCCTGTCAGTCAGATTGTCTGCTGATAGCTCAGGAAGGCATTTTAGTCTTTACCTTTAGTCTTTGCCTCTATCCACTAGCATCAGCAGAGACACCAACTGAGGAAACAACTGTTTTGCTTAGAGGGAAACAGTTGTTCAAGCTGGGCTGCTCTTCAATGATGTTAACAAGTTGACTGAACTGCCAGCTCTACTCTAGTCCAGGAAGAGACTTATTTCTGAGGTTAAATCTTAGACTTTAAGGTCTAATGGCCAGTGAGGCTGCATCAGTTTAGGATGGGGGAAGTTTTGTGGAAGAATTGGGTCTGAGTCACTGGAGTAGTTTGTTCTGGTCACTGTAAAAATGGAAAGGCTTGAATTACAGTAGAGTGGAATGTAAGCTCTCGCTTTCAAATCTTTTATTTAAATTTTATTCTTCATATGTCAAATCATTGTTAAACAATGAGGTGGCTGATCTGATGTATTTACTGCTGATCATGGATTTCTCAACAGACATATCATAGCTGCCAATATCAGCCTAACAGGCTCTCCAAGAGCAGCTGATGCACAGGATGTTGTAGACTGAGGTGGAGCTGAAGTATCTGCCCAGGTGGACATAAGCCAGGAGCCATTAGTCTCTTATGGGACTTACCAAGTGAGGCTCAGGGCTCTGCTAATGGATACCCAGCTTCTGCATCTGACTTTTTGTGTCCAGCCAGCTCAGAGCACAGGTAAAGGAGGGAGACAACCACATGTTGTGCAGTTGTCCATTGAAAGTGGATAGATTAGAGAATTATATCTTTGGAGAGGGCGAGGTATATTCAGAGAAATAAGGAAGAGGGATGCAGCCAGCTCTGAAATCATTAAAGATAGTTTCTTTTTCTCCCCCCTTTCTTCCCATCCTATAGTAACCCAACCAAAGCTGAACTATGTGCAGCATTAGTAATGAAATAAAACTAAGAGGGATGTGCGAGAGCTGTCAGTTGTATTTTCTTATGCATTTGTTTTTGGCATGAATCCTGGCATGCTCTGGATCAGCTTTTCCATTAGAAACTCACACCTCTATTTGTAAGAATTTGTAATGAAAAATCAGAGCCTAAGTGAAGTCCCAAAGAAGAGAGGAATTGCTTTTCTAGAAATTGCTTTCAACATGGTTTGATGACCAGTTTGTTTATGAAACTGTATTTCTTCCTTGATTTTTGTAAAAAATAGGCCTGACACTCAGCTGTCCAACCTTTACTTGGGTGACCATTGTTTGAAAGTCCGCCTTTACATATAATTTTCTGGGTTGTCGTTTCTCACTCTTGCTTGGGAATATCTCACTCACTGATGAAGGCACAGTTTTTAAAAGATTTTCAGCATTGCAGCCTTGGTGAGTTGTGCAAGTCTTTCTGCATGTCTGAGACTGTAAGGTAATGAATTTTTCAAAACTATGGGTGACTTAGACTTTATCACTTTAAATGGAAACAAAACAGAGAAGATAAACTTACTGTTGTTAACTCAATTAGTAGGAAGTGATATAGTAAAGCAATAGGAATCAAGAGTAGTCTAGTTTATTTTCTGAGATCTCAGGAGTGTAGATATAGGGCTTGAAAGTTATTGGTAATCTTTCTGTTGCAAAAAGACACCTTTATAGCAGCATTGCATTTGTTACCACCTAGTGCACTGAAATACAAAATTTAGAAGCATTCCATTGCTCCTGAATGTATTTGTATGTGATTGCTTTTCAACTAGCAGTTTTCATGCTCATTAAAAGAGGGTAAATTTTATGGTCTGCTTACTACAAATATTTTCTTTTTTCATTTTTTTTTTTCTTTCTTTCTGATGTAACTTCTCTGGTTAAATAAAGAGGAAAAGAAAACAATGTGACAATTGTTCTTGGATCCATGGGTTACATAGTTCCATCTACCTGTCTTTGTCTTTTCAGTTCAAGGATGAGTATCAATTAATGATTGATTGCTAAAAGCTCATTAAAATGTCTTTTGCCCTAAGTTTGTCATATTTCCTTTTGATTTCTTTTAAATTGTAATTGAATAGTAAATTTAAATTAACAAAGAAGAAATTTACAGTGTATTTACATACTAAATGCAGTGCACAGATTCTTCAGCATGAAAGAGGACTAAAACAACAGGGGCAACCACAGCATCCAAAAAGAAAGCAAAGAAAGGCTTTGTTTTCATTCTGTTTTGTGAGAGTTGGTATAACACAAGTGCAACACAGATGCATCTTGTTTGAGGTTAGATTTTATGTTCCTCTTTCAGAGATCTGGAATAGGCATCATCTGTCCAGCATCTACTTCATCAAGCATTTTATAGATCTTGAAAAACTTTTTGTCAGTGAGAACAATCTCAAAAATGTCAATTTGCCTAAAGCATATTTCTGTATTAAAAGGAAAAATTGGGGTTTTTTTAGTTGCTCTATCATAGCTGAGGTTTGTTCTCACTTGTTAAAATGATAAGATCATCTGCCCTTGTCTTTATTTGTATCTATGGCATGAATGAAGGAAGTACTTCTGTTCCTCTTTCTTCTCTTCTCAAAGAGTTTGACATACAAGCCCTGGAGCATCATGCTCAGGATACCAGATCCTGCTGTGCAACTGCCTTGGGAAACTGAACAAGATTCAGAATTTGAGTAAGAAAACTGAACTGTGCATAGATGGGATTTATTAACACGCTTAGATTCCTGTGTGAACTTTAAGTTCATTAAGCTCCTTCTGTAATCAGGAGATATAGCGTGATTTTTTTTGAGGAAAGGATCAGAGATACATGGGGTAAATCTACCACTGTCATGTGAGAGAGTGTAAAACACTGTCTCTGACTAGATGCCAAACATTCAGATGGAAGTTAGGTCAGACAAGTTCTCTTGCACATACTTATTTTCAGCATGCACAGATAGTACTCCTCTGTAACAAGAAAGTCCTGAATAGAGTATGTGAGAGAGTTTGTAATCATGGAATCACAGTAATTTGTTGGCTTGAGTTAGAGATTCACGTGCAGGGCATGGGAGATGCAATTACAAAATGGTTAGGAAAGAGCAAGCAACAGACGGTTGCAAGTTGCATTCTTAAAATACATCTTCTAGGGTTGTTATGATGCCAAAAAGTCTGATGATGCTTTTTTATAATTTCCAAAGTACGTAGAGACAAAGGACATTACCCTTTTCAGGTATGCTCCTTCATGAATGGAATAAGTGTTGCAGGTTGCTCTTCCCAGATTGACACTGTTTTGTCTGAAATTTTGTGCCCGACTAACTGAATTAGCATATGCAATTATAAGAGCCTTTCACCAGGGCAGTGGGTTCATAGACATGAGTAATAAAGTCTACTCCCAGATCAACCCACTTCAGTGGAGCATTTCTGAACCTTCATGTAAAAATCACCTTGAGTTTCATCTATGGCCTTGTCCTTTTGGGATTTCTCTTTGTCTGCTTTTTGAAGTAGGGTCTCCCTACCAATTTTGACAGTACATTT
This sequence comes from Pardalotus punctatus, assembly GCA_013400915.1. Taxonomy (NCBI): domain Eukaryota; kingdom Metazoa; phylum Chordata; class Aves; order Passeriformes; family Pardalotidae; genus Pardalotus; species Pardalotus punctatus. Next base: position 160,206 of record VZTX01011790.1, read on the forward strand.
AAATTACCTCAGCTCTAGAGCTAGTCCAAACTTACTTGAAGATATTCTGCTTTTCCTTTGTTTACTGTTTCTTGACTGTTGATGTTTCAGCTGTCAGCATGCACATAGCATGAATATATTTTTGTTTCTAAAGTTTTGAAAAGGAGATAGAAGCCTACTTCTGATTTAATTTCTTTTTTTTTTTTCTTAAGTGTGATATGTGATGACAAGTAGACAATGTAAAAGTCAGTCTGTGGTCAGCCACATCTAAAACTGAAAACCTTATGGCTTCACTTTGCAGGTGACCATGATAATCCTACTGAAATCAACTTTAATTGCTATGTACTACTACTAATAGTAACTATACTATATTGCTATTGCTTTTCTACTAGTGACATGAATATAGTGACTCCACTCCCCAGATTTGGTCACCTGTTTCATAAACATTTCATGAAAATTGAGAGCATGAGCAAAAAATTTAGAAAAGGTCTCTTTCTCATATTTAGTGCTTTAAAATGTATAATTGTAAATTCCAGCCAGTTTTAATTTTGCCATTACTATCTTGCCTGACACATTTAGTTGTGGGATGTTATTCAGTGAGTGCAATGGGTCTTTCATTTAGACTTATGAATGCTATCTAAAATAAGAAAGTGTTTCTTATAATAATTCTTGCTGAAATTTGAAAGAACAAAATAAAAAAAAGCATACATATTTGCCAGTGTTTCAGTGAAATAAAATGGAAAAATGGGGACATTTTAATTTTTTTTCTTTCTTTGTTTGTTTCTCATTGATTGTCTGTTGGTTTGTTTTGTTTTTTTTTTTTTTAGAGACATTTTTTACACATTTATGAACTATTTGGAATAAACTAATGCCTATTTTCTTATTGGCTCTAGTAGAGCAAAACTTTATTTCTTATGTTTTACTTCACATTTTCAGTCTAGCCCAGAATCAGTGAGAGCAATCATGAGCAGTCAAAAAACTGTTTATCCTCTAGCTTCTAATAGAGAGCACAAACAAGTGGAGAATTTTCCAAAATGAACAGGTTTATATAAAATCTACATCCTTATTTGCAAACCTGATCAGTCAGAGAAAAGGTGCTGATGAGATTTTTTTCCAGAGATCATTTCTAACCACTTCCTTCAATGTCAGATTCAGGCAGAAATCCAGCCTTTCAGAGTTAATTTCTAGCTCACTGATTTCAGGTAATCACCCAACCTTTTGACTTCAAACTCACCTGTGGTATACTTTCTCATAGCTGGGTCCTGACTTTAGAAGAAAGTTTTTGTGATTAGTCCCAAGCTGCTGCAAATTGGTGAGCTGATTTCAACTTTGCCACCTCAAAGACAATTTGAGTCAATTCTCCTTTTCACAGGTAGTGTTATATGATTAACTTCTTTATACCAAGACAGGGAAGCACAGGTATGCAAAAGGCAATTTTTTTTTCTGCTGACCATTTTACATTGGTTTAAACTTTAATATGGATTAGAAGTTCCCTCCTTTCCTAACATCAACCAAGTTGTGAATTTCCATTTTTCCATGATATGTCAGACCTTATGGATATGACCCAGGGCAGAATTTGAGCATCTGAGATCGCATCCATACACAAACTGTCTGTGGCACTGCGTCACCTCATATTTAGTTTTCGTCTGCTACACGTCCACTTCTGTACAGACGGGAGTTCTTGACATTGCCAGTAAACTCTTACTGGCACATCATGGGGCCTAAACTAGATTCTTAGAGGTGACCATATGGTTGATGAAAAAATCATTTACTATTTAATGATCTTACTCATAGGGCAAATAATCATAGGAAATCTGAGAAGGAAAAAATAATAAAAATCGTTTAAGAGTCAAACAATACCAGAGGAGAAAAAAATCTTACAACTCTCCTCTAGAACTTTTAGTGTGATTTCTTGTAATTATCCTGAGCAGTGAAACTGTATCACTGACTATTAATAGTTCTTCCATACCTGTTTCCATCTGCTACTGCAATTCCAGGACTAATTCTAACCCCCAGAAGCTATTGTGATAGAAAATGATTTTTAGTTGTATTTCTTTTTAAAAACTGTAAATAATCTCCCAGGGGAAACTTGAAATTTCATAATATAAATATAAAACAGAGATCTTAAAACATCAGATGTTTGATAGTGCTGATAGATAACTCCTGTATCTTATTTGAAACAGGAAGAAACAGTTTTCCTGATTCTCAAGTTTTACTTTGTGTCCTTTTCATTTTCATATGAAGTGCTGCTTTTTCTATCAGAAATTTGCTGTCTTGTCTTGTGGAATGAATGAAGTAAATATGTATCATTATATCTCCCTTCACCTCTGCCTCTTAGCCTCCTTTCTCCAAAGCAAAAGGATGCACTATTATTGGAAAATGAGAGTTGCAAATTCTGAATATTAAAGTAATAAAGATAATTGTCTAATTTCCACTGAAAGTATTAATAAAATATCCAGAAGCTCAAAGTAGGGTTACAGTTTTCAGGGCATTTTTAATAATTAATGGCTATGTGATAACACAGGCAGTAGTGTTGCAGACATCTCCATGATCTCAGCTTATAAAAGTGTTTTCTCTAGCAATCCTGAAGCATTGCTATGTTGAACTGTGGGAAAGACTGTGGAAATTTTTATTACATACCAAATGTAGAAAAAGACAGATGAATGAAAAATTTAAAGGCATCATAAAATTGGTCCAGACATAATTCTGGCCAATTATATGTTGTTGTTTTCAACAGCAAAAAAAGTAAAACAGATGGTAAGCTGTTAAACTACTCAAAATATAAACATTAGTAGGTTACAGGTGCTCTGCCTTATACATATTATAGGATGACTTTGTAGCCATGCTTTTTTTTGTTTGTTTGTTTTAATTTGTGCTTTGTGCTTCTAATTTTTGTCAGACCAAGCTGGGCCTTTTGTGCCTCATAAGCAAAATTCAGACTGAGAATTTATTGAATTTTTGGGGATGGGGGATCTTGATTTAGCCAGAGGTGAAAAGTGAGACCACTTGAATAATTTCCATGAAATGAAAATACCAAAAAAACCCGAAAGGAGAAAACTCAACTGCTTTGGTTTTGTTGGAACACAAATTGAAAAAGTATCTGTGAAACAGAAGTAGTCACATCTGGAGAAAAATATGGACCAGATAAAATTCCAGACTGTTTCCAAAATTAGATTTTGGTAAAAAGAATAACAAAAATATTTGTTTTTAATCCTTTCTTTTCTGTCCTTATCATCTGCAGTTTTTTCAAAGTCTTAGTTTAGGTCTTATACTTCAGATCGAGATTGTGCTGGTTACAATTAAAAGAATAAATCAAAGCAAGACCATAAACATAGCTAATTGAAGTCCTTAAATTACTGTTAGTCTATAAAAATGTTGTGAGGAAGAAAATTGAAATGCATACACTTAAAGCTATGATATGATTTCAGAATATTTTGTAATAAATCAGCTTTATAAATGGCAGCATTATGTTTTACATATTTGTCCAATAAATTTAGTTTTCATGTTCACGAAATTGTAGTATTTGAACTGAGTGGTATATATAATATTATGCACTAAAATAATTTTGAATTTGGTTTTGTCTGGAAGCTAAGCAGTTATAAGTTTTTTAATTAATTAAAGAATGAAACTCAAAATTAGCATTTTGGATCTCAGAGCAGCTAAATGAACATGTGATTATGGGCACCTAAATATGCATGTAAAAATAAATTGAAAGAATTTGCTGTAAAACCATGCAAAAAGATCACTTAACAACTAGAATAACTTCATCTGAGATTGCAACAAATATTAGGAATTGCCAGCTGAATCAATCTGAACTTGAAAATGTATGTAAACTTATAACTATAATGTTTTGTACTATTACTGGGCAATACAGTGGTATGTGTAAACCCATAGTGCATGAAATAGTGGGATTAAGTGTAGAATTAAGCACATAGTGGAATCTCTTCAGCAACACTCTTGACCAGTAACTGGGGAGATAGGCTGAAGGGGTTTTATCCTAGAGAAAAAAAAGAAAAATATTGGGTAAATAGAGCATCACCTGCAGTGTATCTGTGTGAAATGCTAGGGTGGGGTGGAGGGGAGTTCGAGTAGTAAGAGTGTTGTGAAAACAAGAAATTACCGAGTATTTGCAGTCTTGACTCCAGCAGGTACTTCCAGACACCTGGTGGGAGCCTGATTTGTCTTGTACACTCCTGGAGTGAAAGGAGGCCAGGTAAATTCTGGAGGCCAAATAGTTCTCAGCAATTTACATGGGAACTCCTCTGTCTTCAGTGAAAATAACCTCAGGCTTTCTTTCTGTTTCTGTGTGATGTTGTTACTTGCATTTTGATTATAGTATACCGTGACAAGGCTGAAATCTGAATTATCAGAAGGTACAACACTTCAAGGCTTTGCTCTTCCCAATCCCTTTTTGTCAAGTGATCGGTATCATTTCCTGAGCCACTCCCTTGCTGGAGCTGGTTACCCGCTGCTGTTTCCCAGTGGTAGTTGTGGTTTTCGCTACTCTTTGTTGGATATGTCAAAACTACATAAACTTAATTTGTTTGTGCAGCTCACCTCTTAATATACCCTTTCATAAACCCAGTTAAACAGACATAATTTCAGCCTTTTGATCTCTTATCTTGTCTAATCCTGAATACCTTGTCTTCATATAAATTTGGGAAAGATTTCTTTCAGTGGAGGATTTATTTCATTCTTAGTCTTGAATATTCCACTCCTTTGCTGCTGCTGTCATTCACTGTGATTTTTTTAAATTTCATTGAAGGCTGTTGCATGACCACCCTGTTCATTTCTCCTATTTGTACTTCTGAGTGCACAAATATTTAGTATTGTGTTCTGAGATGTCGCTACCTTTTAGGAGCTTGCTTTTCACAATGTGCTGTTTCTTCTGCCCTTGAAACTCCGCAATGCAGCACCCTTAAGAATGGATTGTTTTTCTTGTTTGCCCAGGCTCAGTGATATGCTTTTAGTGGAGAATGTGCAATATTATATAAGAAATACATTTATGGCTGGATTGGGGCAGCAGATAGCAAATGTGTACATAGTGTATGTAGTCTCTCCAGTCTGCTCCAATCTGCTATTCCCTGTTTACTGTAAATTATCAGAATGGGCTGTCTTTATACTAAATGAATGGTGAAGTTAATACTTAAAAGATGGTTCACAGAAACAGAAGAAAAAGTTTCTTTTAAAGTTTTGGTGATTGTCACTTAATTGGCAATGTTTGGCTAAATGCATTTAGTGATTCTCACCTCTGGCTCCTGGCTGGCAAATGTACAAAGCTGGTTTTGCACCAATTTACATGATTTCAGCACAGAGGGTTTATCCAACAAGACTTGTTGGGTTTGCACTAAATCTTTAAACTGTGAACACAGAATTTCCTATGTAAGGGGATGAGATGTGTGGTCTCTAGAGCAAGGCTGACCTGATACTGAACTGAGAGCCCTCCCTGAGTACCTCAGCAATTTGCATCTCTGTAACTTTTTTACTAAAGTCTGCACAAAACTTTACTTCCACCGGTGTATGGCTGCTATCAAAGCAAAGGAAAATGGAGGTTCTTCAGATACCTCCTTGGCATTGCTAATTAAACAACACTGGGCTATGGCTTCCTCTCCCACCTGACTCGAAGGCTGCCTGTCAGCATAGCTGCAACAGTCGCTGTGTTTCAGCTTTGGCAGACATTGTTGGGAGGTAGCATCCGTTCAAACTGTCTCTCCTGCTCCTCTGAGTTTGTTCCTTGGGCACAGCCATATGCACAGCTAGGATCTGTGGGTACATAGGGCTGTTGGATGACTTTGTCTTGGCTGCACTTTAGCAAAACTGTAGGGAAGAGGTATGTGCAGCTGACTGTTGCTATAGTTTGGTAATTTCTTTCACTGCACTCTCAGTTTCAGGACTGACTTACATGCCAGCAGTGGCTGAGAGCACTACTTCATAATTTTTATCCAAATCTTTTTGTTTTGTTTTGTGAGATGCATCTAGGCAACATTTAACAAAAAGACTCCAAACCCTAAAGACTTGTTGCTTATAAATGCTTCATATCATATCATATCATATCATATCTTTTGTTTCAATGCAGAAGGATTTTTGTTTCAAGGAAGGGGCGCATATTTTTCTGCTCTGGTGTCTGATATGGAAAAATTATCAGGTGATTGGGCAGCCGTTTTCACATGTCGGGCAGCACAAAATCTTGACTTACCCATTCTTTGCCTTTGTTGCTAATTAAGAGGCTGCTGAAGAAATTCTAGAGAAATAACTCTCTAATAACTTATATTCCCAATTGATCATTCTAAATCAAAAGCTTCTTTATATATATTGTATCTGCAGAAAGGAGCAATACAATAGATGGGGGTGCCATCTAAAATGAATTTGGAAAACCAAGAAAAATATAAAAAGAAAAAATGCTTGGTAAAACTTACTTTTCCAAGGAAAAGAATTTTAAAAAGGAGAGGTATTGTCACAAATTCTCATTTTACAACTAGCCCAGCCACCATTCTGCAGATAAGAAGAATTTCAGAGGGTTGCTCAGTGTGTAGATTGTTTTGGAATCTAGTATAAGAAGCAGTTTTTAAATTTTTTTTTTCTTCCAAAATATTATTTTTTCCAGATTCCATCAAGGCAGCAATGTAAGAGTTGTGCCAAATGTAGGAGGCATATTTCAGAGAAACAAACAGTTCAGGGATATGTTTCAAATTGTTATAAATTTGGAGGGAAAAATTAGCTTAAACATTATATGCTGACAGCTAAAACATTGTTGTCTGCTTTCTACCCAGTTGTGCTGGGAATGAATATGAAGAATTTAAACTTTATCATAAAACTATGAAACTATGGAATATATCCCTCCCCATTTTAAAGGGAACATTACATTACCATAAATCAAACCTGGTATAAGGACATTTTGGTTGAAGATGAGGTCTTGGGAGTTTGTTTGCTTGAAGATAACAAGTGCCTGCTGTTGATCTGACTGCTTTTATATTGATGTTGCACAATGAGTCATGTTTTGCACTTTGATAGTTGTGGCTCTGCACAAGAAAATTATTTGATCCTCATTTGCCATTAATTAACAGTTGTGCGTATATTCCTTGAAAATATATTTTTTGTATTAATGTATATTTTATGTCTTTTCATTCTTTGATATTTTATAGAATGTCAGTCTTTGTTTTATTTAGCCTTAGTAGTTCCTTAGTGATGGAATTTTAGTTTTTAAAGCCTCTTCTAAGACTAGATTACTTTACCACGTGTTTTAATGCATTTCCTTAAGTGTTTACACTTCTAAAAATATTTTGGAAGCAACACCAGATATCTTTCTAGAAAATGGTTAGAACACAGTGCTATGCAAATACATTTATTTATTTGTGTTCACGTTACAGGATTGTATGTGTCTATAACTGATGCACTTGTTAAAGTTTGGCTGTTTCCATTTGCAGACCTGAAGAAGGCTTGTGTGCTTGGAAACCTGTCTGCTTTTTTCAAATGCATCAGACAATGTAATAAAACATGTTGAAACAGAACTTGTGATGACTGCATCCTTTACTGGAAATGATACAAAACTGGTGAAAACTACAGGGTAACTTATTTGAAAGTAAAGCAATAAAACAAAACTACTGAATATACTTCCAACTTATTATTTTCATAGTGGGCAGCAGTGAGAATAATGAAGTCAGAATGATGTAATCGTAAAACATCAGCAATTACTTCTTTTATGAAGCCAAACATTAAGGGATTTTTCTCACTATGTTTAGGAAAGGTTCATTATAAAGCTTGAGACTTTTAAACTTCACCAGTTTTTACAGAGAACAACTTCCTGAACTATCTGTACAAGATATTTTCTGCATGCATTAACCACTGAATTGATATCTGTTTTAATCAAAATAGAAAACAAGAATAACCAGTGAGTTTTCTTTGGATATAAGTTCTCACTCTTCTTTATCAAGTGTGTTTTCCTTAGCAATACTTGTAAATATGATGTATATGTGTGTCTTACAGCATCAAATTTTCATCAGATAGATTTGCATGTGTATAAGGGACATAAGAAGTAAATCAGAAGTAACATAAATAAACAAATGAGGTGATTCAGAAGTGTTCTTGAAAACAAAGCACTCATAACTTTTAAATTCTCAAGACAAGTGATTTTGCCTAGCTCTGTATGGACAACTTCCCAATCTCAACTTGAGGTTTCTCAGGGGTTCAAAGGGACAAATAATATCCATAATCTTCTAAAGAAAGATGTAGATTCCAGCTTGAAAATATATACAGTGGGTTACAGATGTTACAGAAAACCAGATTTTCTGCAGCTTCTAGTGTACAGAAGTCTGGATTTTATTTTTCAATGAACTGGACCCTTAGCTAGTAAAGAAAAGCAGTTTAAAATGTACTTTGGCAGCTTTAGTATGCTCAAAATGTACCCTTATTGCCATATCATATCAAACACATTTGTAGCCTCTTTCACGCTAAACTTTTCTTAATGTGCTTTACAGAAACAGATCAACATATTAAAGGGACACTGTCAAGGCTGTTAGTCCTAAAAATTGACCTACTTTGACACTAGTCCCGTACTGAAGCTTTTACTTCTGAGATTTGTTCTGTGTCCTTCTTCCTGGCAAACTTCTACACAAAGGCTAGGCATAAAAATATGCAGTCAAAGAAATTTTGTTTCAAAAAAGGGAATTTTAGAAAAGATGATGTTTTGGGAAAATTCTAATTTTGTGATCTTCAGCAGGGTTTTTTCTTAAGGTGCAGAGGTAATTACTGTCACCGTCAAGAGGAGATCCCAGTGCAAATATATTGTGTGACTCAGAGGGCTGAACATTTATGTCTTGGCAGGTTGATAGATACAGAAGTGACCAAAATCTCTTGAATTGCTGTGTAGAGTAAGAAGTCCATTCAGCCCAAAAGTTTGTTCTGGCTCATCAAACTTAGTAGCCATCGTCCAAAAGATGACTTGCATTTTCCTGGAGCAGAAAATCCCTGTTTTCCCACAGATTAGGCACTATATTAAAATAAGTTATTAATTAACCACTTAAAGTTTTGGGAATGCCAGGAGCTTAGCTATATTGATTCAGTAAAACTATCATGCAACTCATTGCATGCCAGACTGGTAAAATAACATTACAGACTGCTGAATTTATTGCCGTGGCTATCTTAATAAAATCCTAACTTTTCTTTAGTGATTTATATTCCTGGGAAACATTAATTAAAAAATCATAACTTTGATACAAATTCTGTAAAGAAAAAGAAATGGGGTGGTACCCCAGCAATTCTGAATTACACAAGAATACCTAGCTCATGCTGTTTGCTAATTGTCTGTTGTTTCATAATCACAGGCATTCTGAAGTACAGGGCAGAGATACTTTTAAATACAACATGTACCCATCCAAGATGTGGGCATCCATTTCAAAATCCAAAATTCATATTTCTATTCTGGGCAATTCTGTTACAAAAATCCAATCCTGAGTGCATGGCTGCACATGACTGACATCTCACCCCCTCTCTATTTGTATTGGCTAGTAATATTAAGAAAAGAAATTACTCATAACTGATGTTTTCATGACAACAGACCTGATGTTTTTACAGGAAAGCTGACATTTGTAAAGTCTTGTGCCAAATCCCATGCCAAGTCCCACATTTCCCAGGAGGTGTGATCTGGCAGTGGTTTTGCTGGATCTGTACCAAAGAGAATTTAACATCCTCTTGCAAATAGTTTGCAAGCCAATGCTACTGGGAAGCAAGTGAGCAGTACCTATTCATCTGCATTAAATAGTTTAATGTATTTGATAGAGAAACATTTTATTCCGTTATTCAGTCATACTGCTTCTCTATCACACCTGTGTAGCTTACAGAAAGACTCACACTTTGTTTCAAAAATCTAGTTCAAAAAAATAGAACACCATTGCTATTTATTCTGCTACAGTATTTCTTCAGTGGTTCAATATCTAATAATGCTTCATGGTACTAATATTTGGGGATTTGGCTGTCATCAGAAATGAAGTCCTTACTTTAACAGAGATAGTATATTGAGAAGGTTATAGACTTGCACTTCATTTTGTAATGTCAGAAAAATTTGCTATGTTTGATTTTTTTTCCTTTGCTCTCTTCTTTGGGGAATTAATTTCTACAACAAATGGACATTACTGTTGGATTTCAGAAGTGATTCTGTGCAGTTTTCACGGACGCCTCTGGCTAGCTGAAGGCTGCCATCGTATAACTGTTGCTACCAGGCACGCTACTTGGTTGGTCTTAACTCCCATTTTCCCCCTTCCCCTCAGGAAAATTCACCGAAGTTTGTATCCCTCCTGGCTAACCCCGTAGCTGTCTTAATAACCTGAAGCCTGTCCCCAGGCTAGCTGTCTTGGTGCTATCTCATCCTCTGTCTTGCAAACCCAAAAGTAGTTAATGTGACTTCAGCAGAGGGTCAGGATTACCCGCTGTCGGCTCTCTTCAGTGTTTCTGAGCTGCTTTTGGTCCTAACAGAGGCCTCTAGCAAGAGATGTGCCTGTTCTCTACATGCCATTTCTGACAGCTCTTCTGTGTCCACCTGGAGTGTTGCTTATCACAGGGAAAGGGGAAAGTGATCAATACAGGGTTCAGATACAGTTACAGACCAAATATTTAATGCAAACCCAGCACTTCACTTAGTTAATCTCAGCATGAATGGAGTCATGTGGCTGTTTATGTCACAGATGAGAATCAACGTGCTATTTAGCTCTCATTATCACTTCTTTGAAAACCCTGGTGTATGGTCTCCATAATTTTCCACACTTTATAATAAACTGGTAACTGAACAATTATTTGAAACTCAAACTTAAATATGTTGAAGGGCATTTTTTTGAGTTCAGTTTTCAGTTATTTCCATTTATTATCTTTAATTTTTGTAATTCTCTGTAAGTGCTATGGCTATTATAATTTCTATCTACACTCAGATTTCTCCTGCTTTGTTCAAAATTTGCCAGAAAAACACTCTTCTTGCTCCTGTCTGTAAATTGTTTTGTAACCCCAATACTCTGCATATGAACTTTTAGGTATGTCTCATTTTGTATTATATTTCTCAAGAGCTTAACCTCATGTCTGTAATTTAACTCTTATTTTCTGTCCTTTCAGACTGTTTGTTCTACAGTGACTGCAAAAGTTAATAATGATGTAAAACATTCTATCTAAGAAATCTGTAGTAGGGCAGAAGGCAGCATGGACTCAAGCTTTGCATGCTGGGTGTTGGTAAAATCGTTGCTGCCATCAGCCTCACAACTGCAAGATCGTGTGGGACCTTGTTGTACCAACTTCCCTCAGCTACTGGTTCCCAAAACTGATCTCTAGAGGTAAACCACAGGGTGCTTCACGAGGGAAGATATTTGCTTGTAGTTTAGAAAAAAGCAAAAACACCTTAAAACTAAGGAATAGTTAAGGTTGGAAGGGAACTTCAGAAATTGTCTGGTGTAACCTCCTGCTCAGGGCATATATACCTTCAAGGTTAGGTCATGTTATTTCTCATGTTCTTCATATTTCTTGTTTATGTGTATAGTGTCTTACATATATATTTTTTTATCAAACAAGTCAGTGTTCCAGAAAGATGTAAGAATGCAACTGTACATTTTTATTGTACATGGATACACTGACACACCTTTCAAACTGTGGTATATTCCTATAAAACGATAAAATATAATTTAATATAATATAAATAAATGATTGGTTTACTCAGACTGTGTTATAGAGACTGTATTATCATAATACTGGATGTTACTGCTTTTACTAAGATTTTTCAGCTTATTCAGGCAATTTTCTGGCTAATTTCATGGCCTGAAGTCAATGCCCTTTACTGAAAAGGATCTCCAAAATATAGGGAACTGCATTTAATTACTTGCATGTTATTTTTTGCTAATGCTTTCTGAGATTCATCAATTATTTATGATATTTCTCTTTTGTTTACTAATTTCTTATTTTAACTTTTCTTTCAGTTCCAGGTTGACATCTGCCTTGTTGCTAGAACCTGTTACTTGACACTAGAGCACAAGATATCGTATTTGTTTCTGTTATTTTTAGCTCATGGAATGTCTGATCTTTCTCTGTTTTCTTGTCTTGAAGTAGGACATTTACTGATTTAGCTTCATTTCTCTTTCTATCACATTTAATTATTCACTTGTTTCAGTTTTAATGCCCTTTTTGCTGCTGGACTGAAATTTGTGCTGTCCTGAAGTGGTCAGAGTGCTGTGTCTCTGCTACAAACTTATTTGGAGGGATTAATATGAAAAGATTAAAAATTCTCAGGAGTAGGAAAGAAATGGCAATATATTTACAGTGATTCTAGCTGTGGTATGCTTGCTTCTCTTCATGTACTTCCAGTAGAAAGAATATCTGTTGATGTTCCAATGGAAAGAAGAAATGTTGTTCCAAGCATGCCATTCAAAGACAGATGTTTCTCCTTCAGTAAAAGGGGTCTGGTGGCCCTCTGTGACAGCGATGATATAAAACTGCTATTTACTTGATTTTTAATGAAAGCATCAAGTACTTATTTCACATCCACTCAAAAAGAAGAGCTGTCGTAGTTTTTCTGTCCTGTATATTCACAAGGAAATACAACTGCATTGTTCTGAGGTCTGACTCTGCACTTTTGCCTAATCAGAGCAATTTTCCTGCTTGTCATGCATAACATTACTACAGCTTCAAGCAATTAATTGGATAGTTCTGTACTAAGATATCCACAAACTGAAGACTTGTGGAGCATAATAGATGAGCTGTCTGCATCAGAACTGCAGCCTTAAAGATGACAACCTGCAACGTCCAGCAAAATTTCTTTCTTGAGTGGCAGTCCTTATTGCTGACATACATTTGATGTATGCTAAGCATATCCATTGCATGTCAGTTTATAGACCTTTAATTCTGCAGACTTTTCAAATTTGTTTTGAAATTCTCGGTACGAGTTTTAGGATAAAGCCTCATAGACTGAGATCCTGCACAGCTCTGCTTGAAGATTACAACCTCATTATAAACCTAATTTTGTAAAAAAGTGGAGTCTGGGTGTCTTTGACAAAGTTTTCTCGACTTATCATGAAATGTGCTATGCACTGCCTGGCTGTCATTCTCGACTTGAAGAGGCTGACTTTGTTTAAAGCACAATGTAATGGTTTTGGTAGGGAGAGGTAACAGATGGCACATGAGTAGTGATGAAAAATGTGATATAAAATGATCCAAAGTGTAAGGTTTAATTTCCAATAGCTCAGAGTTTCTATGTAAGAAGCTTATGGCAAAAGTTTTTGTCTGAAGATTTCTACAGCTACTGAATAATGAATGGTCTATCACAGTTTGTATATTATTGGCTTTTGCATCATGGACAAGAATGAAAATATGCCAGAAAATAAGAGCAACTGAACCGAGTGAACTCAATGTATAAACCTCTTATTCCAAAAGTGCCAAACCCAAGCGTGGGGCATATTTAACCGGGATAAAAAATTACTAATCCAGATTATGCACAATTGTTATTATTTGAATAATCTTTTTCATTAAAACTTCTGTTTTGAAAGCCTCCTAGCCTTATTAAAATCTTGAGGAAAATACACATTCTGGACATGATAAAGAAGTGTGATGACTAATTTAGAGATCAGAGAAGGCCAAAATTATGGGATCTGTTTGTATGCATTACTTAGTCTTTAATTAAGTTTGATTATGTGGGTTAAAATTTGGTACTTCCATTATAATGAGTAGTGAGTTTCTGTGTCTGCTCTCATGAGTTACATAAAATGGGTAAAAGTGATGGAGTACCTGTAACTTTCCAATGAGTATTACGAGATCTGCTTTCAGATTTAGATATCCACGTATGATGGGTTGCATTCATGTTCTCCCACTAAATTTTTTTGGTCATAATATCACGTACTTTTTACTTTAAACCATTTATATGATAACGGTTGTAGTTTTCTTAATTAATACAGCCATCTCATAGCATCTTTTAAATGTACCGGTTATTTCAACTTCATCAGTTAAATAGCCATGAATATATTTTGGATGCCTATACTGGGACTTTCCCCTTTAGTTCTTAGATCTGTGGGCTGTTGTACACTTGTGCAGTACAGTGGGCTTTCTGCCCACATGCTTCAAATAATTGATTCAAATCATGTTCAGGACAGACTACATCAATTTAGGGAGCAACGTGAATTTAGAGTTGTTAGCTCACTGCTTTCTCCCCTTTTTGTCCAGACTGGTCATGGCTGTTCCAGGATAAATGGGATTGGGTTGTGGCCAAGTAGATTCTGACAGTGTGAAAAAGAATCTAGCTGGACTGCTGAAGTCCTGCCTAGAGAACTTAGAGCTTGCCAACATCCTGCTGTAATTTCTGAGTCAGTTAGTATCCTTTCAATAATAGCCATTTAGGAACAAAAACATCTTTTGAAACTCTTGGTTGAGGGCAGCCATTGTCACATTAAGTAAAGTTCCTCTCAGCAATTAACAAATTGACTAGTTTCAGTAACACCAGGCTTTACCATCCTGTTTTTAGGAATCATAATGGAGTTTGCTGTTATCCAGGAGGAGCAAAAATAAGAAAGTGTTAAGAAAAATTGCTTTTTTTGGGTTTGTTTTGTGAATTAGATGCATTAAACAACAACAACAAAAATGCTTAGAACAGTAAAAACTAAACAAACATAAAAGTAATAAATGTTAAAGGTTAAACCTGTCTTGGAATAGAATAGAAGAAAAGCTGCAAATCCTACATACAAGGACATATTTTTGTGTGTGGAAAACATGTGGGCAACCTGATTATTTGAGGGGTTTAAGGGTTTAAGAGTTTAAGAGAAAAGCTAAAAAGGGAAAAGACTCACCTTGTCAGGCATTGGTAGTACAATAATAAGCAGCCTTTATGGCATTACTGTAAATGTATGTAGCTAAAATGCAGTTAATAGTAAAGATGAACCTTCCTATGTGAATATTAAACTGTAGAAATAGTGCTGTTTGGGGGGGGGTGACCTTCCCCTTGCTGGTGTCACCTAATCCTTTGCCTTCACATATTGTCATAAACTACATTTTTCTCCTCCTGCTTTGCTCTGACAATATTTGTCATGTATCATTTCTTTCTGCCCCTGCTTCACAGGAGCAGGAGTTAAATCAATTTGCTATTTTTATTTGTGCACATTGTCCTCGTCCGCTCACTCTGTAGCACCTGACACTTTGCTTTTTCCATTCCCCTTCCCCTTCTCTGTCTCTCTTTTGTAAAGGATTGAATTGTGTTTTATACCCTAATCCTTTCAAAATGCTGTGTACCTTTCTAAACGATGGCAACCTTTTGACAAGGCATGAAGATGAGAAAGCTGGAAGCCACATCAGGAGGACCTGCTATGTCACTGTGACAACAGGGGAGGAACACACTGACTTTCTCCATTTAGGTCTGAAAGCACCTCTCCTGTGTTTCTGACAGAGAGAGGGAAGGTGGGGACCCGAACTTCTGGTCCTCTTCTGTGCTGCCACTCAGCCCACCCCTCATCACTCTCCCTCCCTCCCCTTCCTTCCCTTCTGTCTCTTCCTCCTGTCTTCCTAACAGCTGAAGAAAGGGTAAAATAGAGAAGATTTTTCTGAGAATTATGCAATTCATAGCAAAATAGGAACATTACCCTTTCCTGACTGAAAAAGCAGAGAGACTAGGAGAAGCTAATCTGTGTCTATGTGTATCACAGGCACTGTGTTCCTGGACTCCAGCCTGGATCAGTTGTTTTTTTGTCCTAAATTCACTTTAAAGAAAAAGAAGCTTTTTTTTTTTTTTTTTTTTTTTTTTTTTCATTCAGTGCTCGGTTATCAGTCCATATAAAAACTTCANTTTTTTTTTTTTTTTTTTTTTGCCTAGTAAGGTCCTCGTTTACATGAACCTGTCAAATGTTAGGACACTTAATGTTAAATAATGCCACTTTCATTATTTTACTGTGGGTCTGCTGCACTCTCTGGTATGAAACATAAATGACATAAATGTTTCTGATGGCAATGTCATAACCAGGGACATGGGAAGAAACTCAGCTAAGAAGCCTGTTACAGGAAGCACCAGAAGGGCAGAAACCTTGCTGTCTCTATCACTCCCTTCTTGTGGGGCAATATTCCAACCATTTGTACTTGCATTGCAACAATATTCTCTAATGTATATTCTCTCATCCTCAAAATCATACTTTTGCCAACAGTGATAACTACAGAAAAGAAAGCTTAAGCTGAAGTGCTCAGCTAGTCTATAGATATTATTGCTGAGGAGCAGGAGACCAGGTTCAAGACTAAAAGGTAAAACCCTAATCTCAAGGGTTTTATTCAACCTGCAAAGTGATAAAGGGAAATTTGAATGTCATTTTGTGATGCCAGAACTTAAATCATAAGACAAATGGAATACATGAGAAACATGCAAACCTAAATGCTGACAAACTTAGATGCAGTTTTCTTACTGTTATCATAAGCAAAAAAAACCCAAAAAAACAAAACCCACCAAAAAAAACCAAAACCTCTTTTTCCACTGTTTTCCTTCCTTTCTGCACTGTTTGGTCTGGAACTTCTGGTGCTGAAATATATTAAGAGGTAACAGGGTAACAACATATCATTTTCATTCTGAAAAGTAATGCATATGCAATAGGTTGTGAATTAAAAACCTTGACAGCTTTCTTGTGATGGATAAGTAATTTAATCTCATCTTACAGAAAGAGAAGATGAGACAGGAGGATTGTTAGCAAAATTATTTCTCTTCTTATTTCTGCATTCACTGTAGTATGTGTACTAACCCATAAAAGAGAGAGTGTCCTCATAAAATTCCAGCTCAGGTTTGAAAATCCAGGTGTCCTGAATGAGCATAAAATTTTGTGTGCTCCCTTCTAAGGAAGAAGTTCAAAAGACTTAGAGGTTTTGTGTAATTGGGATAAGCAACAAGATTTCATGCTTATCCAGATAGTCCTAAAACTCTCAGTCTTTGAACTTTTCCTTAGAAGGGAACACTAGTAATAGAGATGAGAAGAGGGGTTTAAGGAAAGAGAAAGTATAAAGAAAAGAGAAGGGGTAACTGTGTGTGTGTTTGTCTGTGTGTGAATGTGGAAGTGTTTTTTGCAGTGGTAGGGAAGATTTATTTTGAAGGCAGCAGAAAAGAAAAAGATCATGGAAGTATTGAATGTACAGTGAAACACTGTGTACAGAATTAAGCCTTTAGGTCCAGTCTTTCAAAGGAGCTAAACTTGTATTCCAGCACATACATATTCTTGGTAAGCTTATCAAAGTATTTGAAAATCAGTTGTTGGAGGTTGAGGGGTGTGGAATTTTTCCCCATCCTTGTCACTAGGTTGCTAATGGCTGGATACTTAAGTACTATTAACTTCTTTTGTAAGAGACAAAGAGCTAGCTGGGCGTGGAGAGGAGAGAGCAGGTGTGGTCATCAGAGAAAGCACTCGACTACTGGCTATGGGAGAGGCAGCAGGGGGGAACTGTGAGCTCTTCACTACAGTGGCAGAAAGGTTTTTCAGATCTGCACTGTTTTATTCTCCTTGGTGAGTGAGCTTTCGTCTGGGAAGGGGACGTTCCTGGCTGTGCCGGCAGTTTTCTGCCCAAGGGGGCCNCCCTGCCGGCTGGGACCGGAACTGCACCGAACGGGAAAAGCGCTTGGCAGCTCAGAGACTTCTGTCACCGCATCTTCTGGTTTTTGTTTGTTTGTTTGTTATTGCTACTGTTGTTATTGATTGTTTGCCTTGCCATAGATACTAGTAAAGAACTGTTATTCCTTTTCCCCGTATCTTTGCCTGAAAACCCTTGATTCCAAAGTTATAATAATTTGGAGGGAAGGTGTTTCAAATTTGTGGGTTCTAAGGGAGGTTCCCACCTTCCTTAGAAGACACCTGTCTTCAAACCAAGACATCAGTTCAATACAATAGATTGGGATCCAACTTGAAATTCTGCTATGAAAATAGATATGAAAATTACAAAGTGATAACCTAATTTTCTTGCTTGCATTGAAAACAACAAAGTAATTATGTTAAGATGTGCCAGCAAAATAACTGTAGCTAAGGATTGCTTGCACTTTAGTGTATTTCTTACAAGTGCATATTGTTTCAATGAAATATGGGCTTGATTGTCAGGACAGAATTTATAATAAAGTTGTTATATGCTCATGTTTATAGTGGCTAAAGCAATGATTTCAAGACAGGACATAAGAAGAAATAATAAAGTAATAGAGTCAAAATTACTTAAAAAGGCAAATGTGTCCAAACCCCATATCAAAATGAACTATGGCTACTTTTCTGAGCTCTTTATTGCTTTGCCAGTCAAACTGGAAGGTCTGATAGAAACTGCATCTTCTATGGGATGAATGAAAGTAATTAATGTATCTCAGAAATTTGGAACTGTGATTTAACTGAATACTCTAACTGATTGAAAACTGTTTTCTCAAGTAGTGTTTGTTCACAGCTACCTCTATTAGTGCCATCCATTAGTGCTATGGATTAGTGCCATCCATTAAGTATTCACTGAGAATCTAATTCTGATTTCCTTTATATGGATAACAAGGTTTTTATTGAATTCAGTGATGAGAAACGTAGGTACCTTTAATATTCAAAACGGCTTATAACATATTTTTGAGTATATATATATAAACCATGCTAGAGGTGTTGTCAAGTCTAAATCTATGTTAAATCAGAGAATTCTTAAGTTAAAAGTCACAAATGTAAATGTAAATCTAGAGAAGCTGACAGGATCATATGACATTGTGAATTACCAATGTAGGAAAAGCCCCTGGCTTCAAACTACTTTAAAGCATGGATACTCTAAATTATCTTTTTTTGTATTACTATGGTGAAATAATTTAAATGACTGTATTTGTAAACCTGGTACTTACTGATTTAAAAATGTTAAGGTTTATGAGTTGAAACTTGTTACTGAAATTTAAGTGTGTACTGTACATATGTTACACTAACTGTGCCATCAACTCAGTAAATTAGTCTAAGTAACATCAGTTGTCTTGAGCACTGCAGGCTCAAAACTCAGAAACTGAGGAAATCAATTGCAAACAACTTCAGGATGCTGGATCTAGGCTGGTTCTTTTGTTGGTGCTGGATAGTGCAATATATATTTATATCCCTCTTTAGCAGTCAATGAGGCTACAAGGGAGATACACTCTCGTACATGGATTTTCGAAGTAGTTTAAGGAATTTAGACACTCAAATGCTGTTAGAATTCGATCAAGTTTGGATGCTTATCTGTACAAGGATTTTAAAATAATTATTTTTCATATACTTACAATGTAGGTTGACCATTTTTTTTTCCATCATGATGGTGGGTTGTGGTGATTTGAAAATCTGAATGCTAAGAGTCAGAATATCATGTAAGCTTCATATAAAGTGACTGGACATCAGTCTCAATACATGAATTATTTTATGTTCCAGCTTTTCAGAAAGAAGCAGGAAAAAATTCATCCTTTCTCTAGCTGCATAATATTCCCATAAGAATTGCTCCAAATCTCCAGATCCAATAATCTAATAAGTGAATATCATGTGGCATCTTGCTTTGCTCTCAAAATTTAAGCAATTTCTGAAAGTGAGAGAATTGTTATGAACAATCCATACTGGAATCTTGCATTTTTACCCACTGGGTCTCTGTCACAACGTTTAAGTGTTTTGTAGTGATCCAGTGATGTAAACTTGCTGTAAATTCTCCCTAATTTGGAAGGTTCTCCACCACCAAGGGTGGAGTGAGTACAAGAAAGTCCTTAATCCAATAAATGGAGTCGAGTCAGTTGACCAAAAATAGATATCTACTGAACAGCTCTTCAGTGCACTGATTTGAGGTTGAATTCTTTTGCCTAAAAAAGGCCTCTCTTGTCATTGCAGACAAGTTAAGGTATGCCAACCTGCTTTTTGCTACCATCCCAGAAAGACTTAACTTTCCCATAGTACCTGTGTCATATGGTCGTGGTTTGACCCTGGCCAAACGCCAGGGACCTACGACGTCTGCTTTCATGCTCTCTCCTGCTGCATTTACGCAGAGGAGAGGAATCAAACTAACACAAACACACTGGACTCATGAGTTGAGATGAGGCAGTGATGGGGAGGGGACGAACGAAAAATATGAGCAAACAGGTGAAAGACTTAAGTTGCAGAGTGATTTATTAACCTAGCAGAGTTGGAGGATAAATGAGAGGTAAAAATAAGCTTTTAAGACACCATTTCTTTACTCACCCCCCTTCCCTCTTAAGACACTGTTACTCAGCTCACCCCCTCCCCTCCTTCACACAACCAGCAGCTCTGGGTGGGGGGCAGGGTATGGGGCTTTTCCTTAGTCAGTCCATCACCACAATTCCTCTGCTACAAACACTGTTTCTCTGCTCACCCCTCTCCCTCTTAAGACACCATTTCTCAGCTCACCCCCCTCCCTCTTTCACTCAACCAACAACTCCGGGGTGGGGCAGGGTATGGGGGTTTCCCTTTGGTCAGGGTCAGTCCACCAGGGAGAAGAGTCCTCTTCTCAGCCATGGGGTCCCTCCCATGAGAGACAGTCCTGTGTGAACTTCTTTGGCGTGGGTCCAATCTCACGAGCAGCAGCCCGGCCGAAATCTGCTGCAAACACGAGTGCTTGTCCATGGGGTGCAGACTCCCAAGCCGAGGCCAGGCTGTTTCCATCCCGGGGCCAAGGCCTTTCTCTCTCGTCCACAGCTTTTGCAACTCTCAGTCTCTGCTGGGACTCTCACTGGCTCACAGCTTCCTCCAGGCATCCCCCTGTTCTTCTGGCATGGGCACCTCCCCACGGGCTGTGGGTGGATCTCTGCACCCCCGTGGACTCCATGGGCTGCAGGGGGACCACCTGCTCCCCCCATGGTCTTCACCACGGCCGGCAGAGGGTTTTCAGCTCCCGTGCCTGGACCACCTCCTCCCCCACCTTCTCCACTGACCTTGGTGTCTCCATGTTGTTTTCCCTCACGTATTTTTACCTCCTCCTCCTCCTCTGGCTACAAAGAAGTGTGTGCGCCCATTGTTTTGATTTCTTCTTAAATATGCTTTCACAGAGGCGTAACTAACATCTCTACTTGGCCCAGGTTTGGTCAGCAGCATGTCCATCATTTTCAGAGCCAACAGAGAGCGGCTCTGCTGGACAGGGTGAAAAACGTCCAGAACCTTCGCACAGGACACACAGGAGCCATCTTTGTGCCCCTCCCTACCCACTAGCAAAAACTGGGCCAAGTAAAACCACCACACATATCTGCCTTACAAACATCCCAGATAGCCCAAACAGCTCGAGATGCTTGTGTTTAGACAACTTATTTGAGAGATCTGTCCTCACTGACAGAAGCTTAGATGCTCAGTCACTAAATATAGACTCCCAAATCTAAACCAACAAAAGAATCCCACCCAAAATGTCATGGCAATGAGTGTTTATTTCAGCTGTTAAATGGTTAATGAATGTCTGAGACAGATAATCAACAAAGTCACTGTCTTGAAAAGCAAGTGGGCATATTGAATGCATACACTAAAAAACTTCTAATGCAAATAGAAACAGGTCTTGGTAAATAAATAAAAAATGTCAGCCCTGTTGAACCAAGGCCCAGGCATCACTGACTCAAATTCTGTACTGGTTCACAACTCACAAAATAAGATCAAAAAGAATCTACAGATATTTTATATGTATAAGAAAGCTTACCTTTTTGGTAATTCTTTCACTTAAAGTGCTGAAATTTTGAGAGGAAAGCAGGATGCCAATTCTTACAGGATTTGGGATAAAATTAATTTGAGGATCCATCTGTTTCTTGAATCCCATTTTTTTCTTAATAAAAATTGTTCCTTAGATGATCTGGGTAGAGGGTAAAAGTTCTTGACCAGGTGCAGTTGGTCTTGGTCCCATTCACTTAAATAGTTTAAGTACACAGTAAATAGCTGCACTTAGGGGGGAGGGGGAATTGTACCAGATATTTCACCTTCTGTTTATTGTTCCTCCCAAACTGTGCTGGTTGAAGACAAACCGTTCAGCTGAAAGAAGTTAAGTGTGTTGCTTCACAATTTTATTTATCATACAATTCGGTGTAATTTCTAGTTGTTATTTGTTGTTCGATACACTGAGAGGAACCAGGCAAACCTGAGGCTGTTCTAGGCACTGTGGAGTGAATATAATTCCCTACCTAAAAAAGGCATGACCGTAGTACAGAAGATAGGACAAATAATGTCAAGAAGGATAGGGCATCCTCTTGGTGGTAGTATTTGAGGGTCATTCCAGCTCCTCAGTATGAAAAAAAACATTACTTTCTTTTGCTTTGTTTTTCAGGGATTATTAGCTGAAGGGAAAGCAGCAATGTGAGAAAGGAGGCAGGAAGGGAAGTAGGTTAGAAGAGAAGAGGGAAAGGATATTTTATCTCATTTCCCTTCAGGCTACTTGTCAGTCTTTAGGATTTGTTTTTTGGGTTTTTTTTTCAGATTCGACATGAAAGGAAAAAGTACTTTGCAGGAATTTGCTTGTTTCGTAACAGTATCAGGGAGCTTTGAACATCTCTCTCCCCCATCTTGCCATTGAATCCTCATACTTCCCTGTAGTTGTTTGCGTAAGCATCAAAGAAATGGTTGCAGCATTGCTTTAACTTTTCTCTGTAGTGCTTCAGCCAGAAATCATCGGGGTTTCTTCCTATCTCATTTTGGAAAGGAGTGAGTAATTGGGACAAAAGTTATTAGCAGTAACTGTCCAATAGTCCGTTTTACTTAGAGTATCTTTGTCTCCAACTTTTTTTTTTTTTTTCCCCGAAGGCTTGAAGACCCTGAGAAGTTACAACAATTATCACTTGAAGGTCTGATCCCTGTGAGACTGAACCTCTCTGTGTTTCAGGATTGGGCTCCCACTTACAAGACAGTGCTTGCATGGAAATCTGCTGTGATACAGATAAGGTATCAAAATAACATAGATGTAGATATTTCCAATCAGCCAGGAATATTTTATTTCCATGGTTAATTTGCACATCTTCTAAATAAGAATTCCTCATCAAACTGCACTGTCTTGCTGAAAATATATTCCTACAGGAATAACAGCTCTTGTAACTTGTAACAATGGGTAATTGTTTAATTGATTTTCATACTTTTACATACAACAGTGTTAGTCACAACGTATTCAGAAGTGAAATTCATATGGAGGGTGATAAGGTGTAAGATGGATAAACTTACAGTCAGATTAGGGTACCTGATAGTTTGCACAAGTCTAGTCTGCTGAGAAACAGACATTTACTTATTTATTATTAAGGTGTTGGACACTGCCATACTTCTTTCACTTCTATTTCATCCATTTTTCTCTCTGGATGTATGAGAAAACTTATGGTCACCTGATAAATAAAATAATGGTGCATTGATCTCTTATAATTGCTTTTGTGAATGTTAAAAATCCTGCTATTTTTTTCTTCAGTGAAATTATGCTGAATTGTAATGTATTTTGCTGAGATGAGGCTGTGCTGTAAGTACTGAGAGAAGGGGGTAATATCTACCTGGATCAGAAGAATATTCAGGATGGAAGGTTGAAATGAACCTATATAACTGTCTAACTGTATTAACATTCTCCTTCAGTCACATGATTGTTCTAATGAGAAATGCAAACATTATTTAAAATTGTATGTAATATATGTTACAGGTTATCATTATTATACAGATTAATGCTTTCTACTCTATTAAATAAGCTGAATCATATTCCAGGCAAGTTAATGCTTATATATCCTATGAAATGGATTGAGACCTTCTCTTGTTCTAAGTCCAGCAGATGTAGCAAGAAGCTAAACCATTTTCTGGTTTTTGCAGGTTGATAGTAGCTCCTGAATATTTGCAAAACATAAAGAAAGGGACATTTTGGCCTTGAAGTTGCTAGTACCCAGAACGTACTGGGAGTTTCTGATGGTTGCCAAGAGATTTGCAAAGTTTGCAAGAGCTTGCAAGAGTTTACACTCTTAATAACCCCTATTTTTTTCTTGTTAATTTGATTGTTTTTATTAACTTTCCAATCTCCTGGCTCCTAAGTATGAAACTGATTAGTGACCTGGCCTTACAAGTTTATGCCCTTAAGACAGCATTTCCAGTAACACAGATCTTCTAGTACTTTCTAGCAAGCCTCACTGATAGCTTTATGTTAATTTTAATGAAGTCTAAACCCACAAATCCAAAATTCTTTGCTTCTGTATTATTTTAGATCTGAATCTCCTTGAGATTATTTTTTTTCCTTTGCTGCCATTGGCAGATGAGCTAATATCCCTTCGAAGCAAGCAAAGCACATAATTACTCACATGAAAAGCAAGCTCTTTGGGAGAATCCTCAGCTAAACCCACTCCTTAGACAAAAATAGGAAGGGCACTGGCAATTAGATAAGCTGCACTTCAGACATGAACAAACACATTTATCAGATAATTAGTAGATACTTTTCTGTGTATTTCTGGCACCAAGATCCAAAAGTAGTGCTAAGGCAGGTAAGCTCATCTGCTGAGAAAAGCCCTGTGGCTGCAACAGACTGCTAACTTGAGAGGGAGAAATATCTTGCATTGTAACTCCTTGCATGCTTCAGACACCCAGTGTTCTTTGTTGTGAGTCCTCAGCCAGTGTCACCTTTCTTCCTTCTCTCATAAACTGGAAGGCAAGAACTGTCACATTCAGAGAAAGAGCAGCCCCCTGTGAGATATCTGCCTCTAATAGGGGAGAAATCCCACCTTAAAGAGACTGAGAGGTATTTTGGGCAGAGTGAGGTGAGGCAGCAGAGATGCGGAGCAAAATTATCCAGAAGTAAGTTCTAGTTCATGTTTCTTCTTGGAACTGGGAACTGGGTACACTGTCTACAAACAGGCTCAACGCTGTTGTTTTGGCAGAAGCTGGTGTATCAGCAAACTTGCTACTGAGATGGACGGCTCCAAACAGTTTACAGTGATCTCTGGAGGCCCACACATTTCGTTCTGGACCACAGAGAACATTTAGAACAAGTCTTGTAATGCTTTTTTGAGGAGAGAGGACAGCTAACATGTTCCTAATGATGGAAATGTTCTGACAGTCAGAACAGATACTAAAAGGGATATTGTGTACTCTTTACCAATAATTAAGAGCACAAAATATACTGCAAAGTCCTTGCAATTTCTGTATTCATGCAGGTACATAGATGTACATATAGATGTTTATATATATATATATATATGTGGAATACATATGAAAAAGTCTAGTCACCTACTTTCATAAATCAGAGAATGGTCCTTTTAATGATAAAAAATGCCAAAGTATTGCGCTGGTAAGTGACAGAATGATTTGATGTTTTCATCCAATAAATAAAGCTTTCCAGCCTAGTCAATATTATTATGATTAATTTTATTTTTCAAAATACAAAGCACTAGTGATATGTCAAGGAACAAATTTATGAAATAATATTGGAAATTTTCTTCCCACAGTGCGTTATATGCTTGTAAAAATCTATTAAAAACATTTCTCAGTGATCAAAATAATAAACCACAATCTTCTGAAAATTTTAAAGTGGTCTCCAATGTTACTGGCTTTTTCATCTGAACCTCTCTGCATCTGCATATATATTTGTAAACATGCACATTATGTAATATATAGAATACATGATTGCCTAGTAGCATACAGGTATAAAGGGTTTTTTTGACATATGAAATGAGATACAATTTTTCTGTGAGTACAGGTGTGATATTTTTAAAAAAATATTCCAATAATAGTTCTTATTTTTATTCTAATTCAGAATAAACACTGTGTTTAAAGGATAAGCATTTAAAAAATAATGGTGATACCTTTTCCCCAACTAGTTTTATGATATACGCTCACCATGCAATGCATAGTGTATTGTGATGGAAAGGACTATGTCATGTATTAAGCTGCAACCCTTCCTCCAAACTGCCTTAGAAATATATTTATTCATTTGACAAGATTTTGAAGTATCTCAGCATGTCTGATTTTAATCTTCTGTTATATGAAAATTGCCAATCACCGGTTGCACAAAATTGAGGGATGGTTGTAGTTTTGACACTGCTGCCAAGAATAATTTCCTCCAGAAAGCAACTTTCAAAAGTCTTTGTTTCATTCAGTTGAGCATTAAACGAAACTTTGTAGTTCTCAAGCACTAGAATCTATCCCATGTGTGCTGCTGTGGTTTCAACAGCTACATAGGAAACACAATAAAACTATTTTGCTCACAGGGAAGTTAAATTCCATAGGTTTGTAAGACATTCTGAGAGCCACACACAGAAGGTGGTATGTAAGTGTCTATTTATGAAGGCAATGAATATTACTCTAGATGTGTGGCTTTATATATAATAGAAGTACTTTACTCAGACCAATCAAAGAAATAAGGATTATACAGAATGTTAAGGAAAGTTTAAAGGTGTTAGGACAGACCCATTAACTTCTTTGCATGCATCTGTACAGCACTTTTAGTGCATAATTTCTTTATTCTGCATTTTTATTTTAATTTTGGAAGTGAGATCACAAGATTTTATAAAATACCACCCTCTAAATATCTATTCAGAGTGGTATTTGTTTAATGTAAAGTTAGCTATCTGAAAGCTAGACACCAAAATGCACTAGTCATTTATATTTTCTCTATAATCAGCAGAGAAAAACATGCATCTCCTGAGGGCAGTTCTTCTTTGGTATACATCAAAACTAGGTGGGATGAAACACCCTCTGGAGATGTCTATCTGCATCCATTAACCCTAGAGGGAGCCTATTTTAGATTAGCTTTATCTAGAAGTTAAAGATCTAACAGAGCTAAGACTCTCCCTTACTGCTCCATTAATGAAAGATGCTGCCAACCCCTCCAATAATTTAAAAAGAAAAAAGAGGGATTGAGACCCTAGCTCTACTAAAATGAGGGACTCCACAATCTTCAGCAAGCCCAACGCTTTCTGCTGCCAGGTTCAAGTCTGTTTATGTGTGTGCAAAATATCCAGCTTCAATCTAGTCTTCTTTCCCCTTGAATAAAATTTATGATTGTGTAAAGTTATTTTGCCATCACAGCAAGCTTCTGCAGCTGCAACATACTAATTCTAGGAAGAGCTATAATCTATGTAATGTTTGACTGTAGTAAAGTGAGTGTTTATTTACTGCATTTAATTCTTTGGTTATACAGTTCAAGCAAATGCCTAAATATTTCATACCTTTTGTTCAGGTATTTAAAATACTGATAGTATTGCAAATGAAGGCAAGAGTAGAAATGTTAGGCAAATAGAGATAACTGCAGCTATCTTTAAGCAGAGACTGGGCATGAATAGAAGGTGGGACCTGCTCTGCTGCAGTAAAGAAAATTAATGTTACCACCCTGTGTATGAAAAAAAGTAAGTTATTTGTTCTTTATCTTAAAGCTGACAAATTCAGTTGTGCCTGTGCTACTGAGGAGCTTTGGGCAGGTCCACAGACCAATGGAAACTGCTTTGCATTCTAAAAACCTGCATCTGTGAAGGATGTTGGTGACTGTGAGCAGGAGCAGACAGCCTTGACTGACTTAAGGATGTCACAGACAATAGTCAGACAAAGAGCAAGAGTTAACAGACTTTGACAGTAGTGGTTTCTCTATCTGATTTCTGGAGAAATATTTATGCCTTTACATATATAGCCAACATAGATCACCACTTATATTGAAGAATATCTCTAAAATGGGCAACATTCTTGAAACATGGAAAACAGCAATGTCAGATTTAACATGAATTGATAATAATAAGTTTAGAGAAGAAATTCACAGAAGTTATTGAGCAAGTGGTAAATGCCAATCTCAACAAAAAATTGCCACAGGAAGAGGTACACACAGTGTTTCTGAAGAAAGAAATTATCCAGCATTGTGCACTGATTGTGATAGTTCATTAGGTGTGCAATATGTATCAAGATATGTACTGTTTTGAACACAGACAAATGCAGACTTCCTTTACTTACATGCTCTTCTCTCAAATAGAAATAAAGGAGCAATAAAAAAACATGTAAAAAACTCTTAGTTTTGGAGCCTGACCCCACTGTTGGTTCTTGGCTACTCATTCCCTTTCTTCAGCCCCTAGATGACTCATTGAAAATATTTGGAAAATGCATCTATCATCCTCTAACACATCAATTATTCAATATACAGTTATCCTTAGCCAGTCAATGCATCCTTTAATCACTGTTTTAGAAGTTTCTTGAAGCAATTGCTTTGGTGAGTTTTTGAATAGATAGCGGCATGTCATAGCATCCAGGCAAGCCTTGATGAAGCACTAGGTAGCTGCTCATAAAAGGTGTATGTGTATTCATGACACAAGCTTCTAGTCTTTATAACAAGTCCTGGATGACCTTACAAGTGGAGGTACCATTTCCATCTGTCCTTAAGCAATATGAAGTTCATAACTATTTGGTACATTTTAGATTTATACTTCCTAAAGCAGTAAAAACTCTTAGTATCTTAATGTGACAAGCACATGAAGAACAAACTTAGTGCCTGAAAGGAACTATAGAGCAGGCATACAGTTATTGTAATTTCTATGGGAGATTTATTATGTAGGAAAAGCTCTTTTTTTAATATTTGCAATTGCTGGGAAATCTCAAGAGCAGAGGTTTCATATAATGGTTTTTGAACTGATTTTGCCCTTTTTTAAATCAAAGTAGACCTGTCCTGTCTTTAAGCAATGCCAGTGATAACTCTCAATTTTGGTGGTGCTATTTACTTTCCATCCTCCTCCTAAGCTGGATGCTCTGAGAAATCCAGGGTAGTTATAGGAGTCCCTTTTTGCTTCTTTTGTGGGGACTTTGTGCGGCTCTTTAACAGCCTGTGCTCCTCAGCAGCAGATTGCACGGGGTCAGGAGGGTCAGGATGATTTGCGAGCTCTTCCTTGTGTGACAAGTTAGTTTTAGCCACAAATACAATCAAATACAGTATTGTGCCTTGATGGCTTTCCAAAGTTGTTCTGCCCCCACACCCTGAAGAAGATGGATTGTTCATGATCTGTGTGTAAGATGCTGCTGCTGTAGTCTGTCTTCAGCTCCAGCTCACATATCTCACCTCTGGGCAACAGCACTGTGTAATTGATGTTCAGTATGCCTCAAGGGGTTAAAAGATTAATACACCACGAAGGTATCCTGTAAGATGCAGTTTTGAGGAGATAGACTCCAATCCGCAGTATTAGGTTTCATTAGGAGGTTAAAAAAGAAGTTGCACCAGAATGTGTATTTGGCCAGCAGCTGTAAATTGTTGGATGGAATCATACCATACCTTTCTGATGGTTTTTGTTGTTTCGGTATATGATTTCGCCATAACTACTCAGTAGGGTTGTATTTGACAACAATATTTTCTTCAATAAGGTAATGAATCAATACACAACGATGGTTAGTGTTTTAGGATTTTAAAAACTATTTATGTAATTGAAAGAATTCATAAACATAACTGAATCCTGAAGCTCTGATTCTCCTGCTTAGGTTATAGTGACTTAGATGAAGTCTAATGACTTCAGTAAGAAGTTGCAAATGTCCAGAGCAGAAAAAAATCAGCTCAAAGAGTGCATATACTTGTATAGACACACACACACACACACACACACACACATACATATAAAAAAATATGTACATATCCTCTTGCCCTCACTTCTAATTTTTTTCTGTAAATGATTAGCTCTGCGAACATTCTGTCAAGGACGCTCATAATAGGCAGATAAAGTATTATTGCAGTGATTGTATGGAGAGCTGAGTAACATTAAACTTTGAATGTGAATGGATTTTTTCCCAGTAACAAGCTTAGATTTCATATCTGATTCAGGCTTAACAATAGCAGTATAAGGCAAAAGAGAAAAAAACCTTTTATGTATATTCTGTTTAAATTAAGTGTTCTACTTTTTAAATTAGATGTGTAGAAGTTATTTCACTGAAGCTGGAAATTAAGTTCATTGAAAGCATTTGGCCATTAGCATAAATATCATAGAGGATGATATAAAAAAACCCGTTAAGAAATGGCATGACCTGAATAAGCCATTAATATTAAAGCTGCAGTTTGGCAGATATTTAAACAATAGTGAACATCACCCTTCTGGCCTATCTCACTGGAGAAGTCTTCAATAGAAAAAGTGGTTTTGGTCTCATCTGAATCCTGACTCAATTCTAACTATTTGTATATAACAATAATGTGGTCGTATCCAGGGTAATACGTTCAGCATTCTCAGGGAAGTTCAAAAGGCTGGCTTAGTATAGGTGTCCCTGGCCTCCAGCCTAAGAAATTGAAGCAAAGAGTGTGTCACATGCTGGATTAGACTCCATTGATTAGCTCCCAGATTGCCCAATAGGTCTGTCCAGCTCTGCTTCTGCTACTGATCTGCAGACATAATCCTCATTTATGTCAATTGGTCTGGTTGTAGGCTATTAAACACTTGTACAATCCAAGGATTTTGGGAAAATTTGTCACTTTGAACTGGAAGGAGTTCCAGATTCCTTGTAGTATTTACCAAAACTGAACAGAGCTGGAACAAAAATGAGCATATGAAACCTGTGTATAAGAAAAATGAAGATAACAATTAACATTTAAAGGTTCCATGTTTGTAGTGAATCACTGGGGACACTTTCTTTTCCTGTTTTTTGTAGAATACTGTGGGATGAGAAGACCACATTTGCCTCTTCTTGAATTGCCTTGAAAATCTTGTTTAAAAATTCTTCTCAATGAGTGAATGAAATACAAGGGCTTAGAGAAATGGAGTAGAAACCTTAAGAAAAAATAATTGGGTCAAAAAGAGAAGCAAAGAACAGTCAATGTGGAAAAGTATGGAGACTGTAATACACAAAAGAGACACCTAGAAAAATAAACCCCCCCAGCATACTGTGACATGCAGAGTGCCTAGCATATCTGTGTTGAAATTTTCCTGATAGGCATTTCCATGTATCTAGAAGGTATTTATTTTTGAGAACGTATAAGTTATTCACAGAAATATTCTGGTTTGAAGGTTAGAGAGATTGCCATTACCCATATAAGTATGGTGGCCCTGTTCAGTTTGACTCAGCTTCCACATTTGAGCTATGACAAACCAGGTTTCAAGACTCCAGACATCAAGAAGTTCACAAGTCTTCAAACACCACGTTTTGACCACATCAAATCCAAGATGTGCTTCTTTGTGGGAATGAGGCAGCAATCATATAACAAGTTGCTGAAAACAATGGTAATTACACAGTAAATTAATTATGCAATTATCACAAGATAACATGCCAGTGGTAATGTGAGTCCATATCACCACTACAATGCCAAGGGATATTGCAATCTGGAGTTGACTGGTGTTAGCATTAAAAAGGCACCAGAATAAAAAAGTCCAGAGGACAAACTGGATATATCACAAAGGTGAAAATCACAGCATGAGGATAACTGAGAATCTCTGTGAGACCAAAAATATTTGCCAATCTTGTGACACTGTTTGCAAAACATTTTAAAGGCATCATTTGGTTTGAATGACAGGCTACCAATTACACAGACAATGCAAAAGCCAGCCTCGATATTATTGGATAGTGCCTGACTTTTTCAAGCCTTATTTTATATTCTAGATTTTATTTTATTTTCTCTTATTTTGTTTATTTTATTTTTATCTTAAATTTTATTTGTTCTTATTCTAAGAATCCATTCTAGCTTGCACATAAAATTGTACATTTGTGTGACATCACCCAAGGGATTAAAAACAGAGACCTTAATTGGTTTAAAGATACTAAATATTCTTCAGAGTTTAGTTTGAATGAGATGTTTGAGAAACCCTTAACAGACCCCTTATTCATAAGGCACTAGTTCTGGAGCAACTAGACCATAATTCTGTAAGTCCTAGAACCACATGAAGCTTTTGCAAAAAACACTGAGCTATAAAACTCAATTCAGTATAGACAACATCAAGTTCATAGTACAGCCTGAACACTTTTGCTGTAGTTGCCACAGGTTTTTCACAAATTCAGCTGTACTTTGGAGTGAAATGAGATAATAAGAATTATAGCATCTGCTTCCCTTATGCTTGATGTGATTAAGTTTATGTAGCAAACTGCATCGAGGGCTGTTTATTCCTGTGGGTACTGCCCAAACTCACCTAGGGCCTGTAGGCATGTTTGCAAACAAGTAGTAATTACAATAATTGAATAATAACAAATTAATAATCAATAATAATAATAAATCAACAAAGTTAAAAAATATATTGCTAAAAATTTCAAATTCAATCTGTTGCATATTTTGGGGTGATTTTATTGGAGAGCCTTCTGACAACTGGCAAACCATTCACATCCATTGCTGCAATACAGACAGGGAGAGGGTTGGTTTTTGAAGAAAGCATCACTCTGGAGGCTCTGGGAATTGGAGCAGCTCTCAGGTCTGCAGCTGGAGGCTGAATGAGTGCAGAAGAAGCTGAAGAGATGAAAGGGAGCTCAACATGGGCAGCAACGCAGCTTAAGGATGAAAAGCATCACTGTGTCTTTTAGCAACATCTGGGAGGACATGGGAAAAGCTAGAGGAAGTTGGTATTAGGAAGTTCTAGTTGAGAAGGAAGAGGCACTACAAGGAAAAAATTCCCACTAAATTGAGGAGAGTGTAGCAGGCTGTTTATTCTTAGACCAGCGATGAATGCAGCGGTACCGCTGTCACTGATCCCTTTGGCATCAAAATGTTACAGTAGTGATGGGAGCAAAACTAGTTGTCAGACTAGAAACAAAACAGAGGACACAATAACGTCTTTCATTCCTGTCTCTAGAGTCACCAGCAAACAAAACTATTTTGTTAATATTTTATTGTTATTAGTCATAAGTACAGCAAGGGAGCTATTACAAGTGAAACACTAGAACAGACCGAGCTGACAGTAAGCTGAAACATGCCTAGGGCAACCAACTTCTTTTTTTAGTGTGACTTTCTAGCTTCTGCTTGTGATGAATAATGTGTCAAAAGAATCCTTAAACTTCTTTAATGATTACTAAGGTTACTGAACAAATGATCTGAGAAAAAGTCCAATTTTGGGGCAACTATTGGAAAATTGCTATTTTTCTTTTGTTAAAACATCAATGTTAAACTCTTCTTTCAGATCTGTAATTCAGCTATTGCCTATACTTTTCCAAAAGAGGCTGAGCTTCCAGCAAGAAAGATGCCTGCATTTGGAAAACTCAGTCCTGTGACTGTCAATAAACCACTTTCCCCATCATTACTCATTTTGTGTTCTATTACAAGTTGAGTAACCCTCAGATTCTGATGCCAGATGGGGAAAGAGTGGTGCTGACAGCTCTCCAGTTCAGGCATTGGTGGAAAGTCTGTGTAGAAAGGTGTGCTTACTTAATAAAGAAAGGTTGAGAGAGTTGGGGTTGTTCAGCCTGGGGAAGAGAAGGCTCGAGGAAGACCTGATTGTGGCCTTTCAATTCTTAAAGGGACTTAGAAGAGAGAAGCAGACATACTTTTTAGTGGGGCAAAAGAAGGGGTAATGGTTTTAAAGGGGATAGATTTAGATTTGACATAAGGAAGAAACTCTTTACTGTGAGGGTGGTGAAACACTGGGACAGGCTGCTTGGAGAAATGGATGCCCCATCCCTGGAAATGTTCAAGGCCAGGTTGGACGGGGCTTTGAGCCAGCCTTTCACTGGTCTAGTGAAAGGTATGCCTGCCCATGGCAGGAGGGTTGGAACCAGATGACCTTTAGAGGTCACTTCCAACCCAGACTGTTCTGTGATTCTGTGATAAGCGCAGTGCTTATGAATTAAACAGATTTGGGAATGATAATCTGAGACTTATCCTGGTGACTGAAGGCCAGGTATGTGAAACCAAGGGCAATTCAAAATGTTTTCCAGGCTGTGTCTGAGTTTGTTGTGAGCTTTAGCCCATGTGTCTACATGAGCTGTAAACTTTCAGTTTTCTTATGCTGTTACTTTCATTTTTAGATCCTTGAGTTGGTTGGAAGTGGAGTTACATGCACTAAAATGTTCACGGAAACCAAGAGCTCCTGCATTTCATCTGATAAAGGACTTCAAAAATTTGTGTTTTCCAGTTATACTGCCTAACCTCATAAAATATAGTCTCTCTCCGTACAGAGGTCACCTTACTAATTTCTTTTGACATGATACATAATCTTAAACTAATTACATAAACTCCTTATAAAGTATTATTTAACATCTTTACATTACTGTTGTGAGGAAAGGAACTGACAGACCACAGCTCCTCCGCTCTTCTGGTGTTACTGCACATAGGAAGGAGTTGCACTTGCTTTCCAAAGCGTTTTGGGACATGTAGCTTGCATACTTCACTGCAATTACTCCTATCTTCTGAATGTTGTGCCTTGAAGGGAGGAGCAGGCTAACATTAGGGGATAAATGACTTCTAAAAATGAGTAAGCAGCATGGACTTGATGTTTGCTTGATAAGGATGGGACTTGCATTTTTCCAGCTGGAGAAGCTGCTGTTCTCAGTTTAAGCCATTATCTCCTACGAGCTTTTAGGAGAGAATAGAAGTGGATATCACTGTGTTTTCACTGCTGTGAATATTATCTCACTGTAGAGTTCTTGTGGGGACTGAAAAGGACTTTTCTGTGCAGGGTGAATATTGCTTTCTGCATCTGACAGCACTGTGATTGCAGGAAAGATTAAATTGTTCTCCAGAAACTGAAGACATTTGATGAAGAATTTCCATATGTTACTGCAAATAATGAGCTATCTTCATAAAATGAAATAAGGAAATCATCAATTGTTAATTTAAGAAGTGATCAAAAGTAGAAAAATGAGAAGTCTATTAGGCTTATTTTTATATTGTATAATTTTTCAAAGGGAATTAGCAAATAAATCTATGTTGTTGTTTTTCTGATTGAATTATTATGAAAGCCATTTTCAAATTTTATGCAAAATACAAACTCTCACTCATGTCTAAGAAACTGCTGACAAAAATTCCTTCCAAGTGAGGTAGCTTTTACTTATTAGCTTCGATCACCCAAATGTACAGAAAAATTCATAGTTTTAGAATAAAATTCAATTTTTAGTGTCCAGTGGAGTTAGAAAAGAGAGGAGAGAAATCTGCAGTGAGCAAAGTCATACAGGCACAGGAATATTAAATCCATTCCATGTGATTAAGCATGGAAACAGGTATAGGCAGCTGCTTAATTCTGACTAGTGCTCTCACTGAGTTAGTAGACACTCACAAATGAGTCAACAAATTAGTCAGTGTTTACCATTTAAAAACATATTGCTCATCACTTCTGTTTTAGGAAAGGTTTGGTTACATTTAATCCTTCTAATCTCTTGATTGTACAGAATTATTCTGAGGCACGTTACTTTCCTCCCTGCTGAACTCAGACAACATGACACTATCTTGTTTTTCCTGTAATCAGGAGCTAATGGGGACTACACAAACTGTTCCCTTCACTCTACCCCATTCTTCTCCACCTCCCTCTGAGGCAATCAAACTGTGTAATCATTAGAGAGACTAATCAAGACAACAGGATTAAGATCCAGAAGCTCACTGTAAGCCTCCGCTGAATAGTTATCTCTAAATAGGCCAAGAATAAAAGCATGAGTAAGTAAAAAGTTCCCTAAGAAAATCATAGATCTAGTGGGAAAGAAGGACGTAAACTTAGTTTTTGCTGATTACATGCGGCTGAGTGTGAGGCTTCAGCTACAGTACAGGCAGCAGATGCATTTCCTTTTTTAAAGGATACATGCTCTTTTTAAAAATCTATCATAATTTATATTTGGTAGTTGTTTGCCCTGTGTTTCTCAGCTGTTTCATAGCATCTGTTGCTAGGTAAGAATTCTTTTTGTCTGTGCATGCACTGTTGGTCTGGAAGTCAGCTTTCATGTATGTGAGTGCTTATTCAGCAGAAGATGTCTCAGAACCTGAAGTGTAAAATATATTAGAAATATTCAAAAGCTTTGTGACATGTAAGAAATTATGTATATAGAGCACAATTTGGGAAGAAACCCAGAATCAAATCCTAGTTCTCTGTGTGTCTGAGAGAGTGCATCCATGTAGAAATGTTAGTCTGTATACAAATAAACTTTAAGCGTAAAGAGATAAACTGTGCGGAAGAACTGAAGAAATAAAATGAGGCGGAAAAAGGATCCACAGGGGCTGGGGCGGGGGGGGATGGGGGGCTGGAATAGCTTTCAGCTCTTCATTGTTAAATATATTAGAACTACATAGCAGTCTGCATTGCCAGAAAATCCTTATAAGCTTATTTATTTAATTTTAAGAGAAGACACGTTTATATTTGGCAGTGCTTTTAAAACAAAATAAATGTGCAGCAATATTTAAAAGAAGAGAAACCAAAGATATAGTGTTGATCTTTATTTTTATTTTAATAGTCCATAGTTGCATGCATATACATTTATATAGAAGTAGTTAATTCTTGAGAGAGGGAGGAAAAGCATGGCAGGTATGTGTATGTCAGTTTGTGGGAGAATGTGAATGCATGTTATCTGAATGAAAAATATTGATGGTGTGTACAGTAGTTGGTAATGGACAGTGGTAAATGTACTGCCCAGCCACCAATTAAAAATGCAAAGTTTTTTGGTTTTCTTCACAGTAACTAACTGGTGATTTATTTAAAAAACCTGTCATGGTAATTCAATAAATTTGCAAATTTAGTGACAGGGTCTTTATTTGTAAGTGTCAAATATTTTGCTGTGCACATCTGTGTCACAGATAATTTTAGCAATATACTATTTTTTCACCCATTACAATAAATTAGTTACAGAAATAAGAAAAGTAAAGAGTTCCTGGGCTGTTAGGAAAATATCGAGTTGCTGTACTAACATGCATAGACAGGAGAGAGTATTATAGGCTCTGCTGAGCATTCCTCAGAGGTGTTAACGACTTTAAGCCTGTCAAGAATGTCTCCAGCTTGTACAGCAAAGACAATTCAACAGTTTAATAAAAAGGTGTAACATTTCCTACAGGTGAGCTCAAGTGATCAAAGGCTATAATAGAGCTTTTGTTACTTCATTCAAAGAATGCATTCTGGAGTTTAACCTTTGCTTTTGATGTAATGTCATCTTTGAATGCTAACAGCCTTTTCTAGGAAGGATTAAATTGTTTGAAGTGCTTTTTTGTCTTTATTTAGGACCCGGCTTTGAAAACTAAAGAAAGTGTGGAGTAACGTGCTATAAATTATGGAAAGGCTTCAAACAGTAATATCTAGAAGAATAAAACTCATGAAGGAGAAGGTCAGGACTGGACAGTTGAATTTAGTCAACTATGTTTATGTTTAACATGGATGTCTAGAGTTTATTCATATAAGAGAACCCTTTTGGCTGAGAATATTTGTGAAATGTCACCAACTGGTCCATTTTTGTGGATACAGTACTTGCATTTCCATCCTGTAAGTGGATAAACAACCAACAAAGCTGAAACTATTCAGGCCCAGTATCTACTTGAACTGTCTGAAGGACGTTTCTGTTCTTGAGGCAGAGATACAATATTTTCTTCAAAATTCTTATGGATTTCACCTGAGCATTCATGTTAATATTACCAAGCCTCTGACTGTGGCTGCTGATGGACTATGCAAAAAAGTACTTATTTTTGGGCTGGCAAGGAGTGGTGGCTTTTGCCATCTTGTTTTAATCCTACTTCAAATATGTGTTAGAGTCTATGGTCACACTGAGCGTCCCTGCAGATGCAAAGGTAGAAGCCAAACCATCACTGGATCATCCCATTGTTCCTAATAAGCACTCCCACTCCCGCTTTCTCTCTGTGAAAATGTAGCCCAGGAAACAGAACACCTAATTTCCATATGCTGTGCTGATACACGGCAAAGCAGAGATACTGAAAAGTAATGTCAGGCATGACTTCTAAATAAATTCAGATATTATGCCGTCTAAGATTAAGCAGAATATATAGAAAAAATGAACAGAAGTGACAGCAGGAAAGACATGCTGGTGCTTTGTTTCTGAGTAATGAAGCCAGATAGATAAGGCTGATTAATTCCAGCAGTTATGAGCACTTAATTGATTATTTTGGCCTGGAAATGCTAATATATCTCCATCCTCTGGCACAAGGTGGTTCAGGTTTTCTTTAGAAGCATTTGCCTTGACAAAGAAACCAGAACATTAGTGAGTGTTACAGAATAGTTTTAGGAAAGGGTGAAAGCTGTGGGGAAATTCAAATACATTTTCCATATTTTGAAGCAACAATTTGGGCTTGAGGCAGGCAATAATTCTCCCAGATTACTAGAGCATATTATGCTTTCAAAGTCTGAAACAGAAGGCCATGGCAATAGGTAGGGAATTGGTACCTTTTAAAAAAACCCACTTGCCCGATGTTTGTTTCTCCAGGCCTCCTCCCCTCTGCAGCTTTCCAACACTAGAGAACAGATGTGGATCCTAGGAAAACAACTTCAAGAGACTTGTTTCAGAGTGCCAGAAACAGCAGCATTGTGGCATGTTTTGAAGTTTAGGGTGAGGTTCATTCTCTCAAGTCATTGCCTTCATCCCAGTTTTTCTACAAAGTTGGCTCTGGCACTTCAGTTCAAACCAGTAAGCCCCTGGTTGTGCATCAATACCTGTCCATTGCCACAGCTCCAGAGGGTTTCATAAATAAGCAGTGGAATTTATTTGTACCTTTGAAGTTTTTTGCACTTAAATGGAACACAGATATTAGACTTAATTCACCATGGCAGTCTTGGGAGGATGTAGGCAGCTGGGTCAGAGCAATATGAACGAACGCCTGCTGAAGCACTGCCACGGTCGAAAGGTGCAACACGGAGATGTTCTGAGTGAAGGTCACAAGTAAAATGCAGTCCTGTTCAGGTAACAGAACCCTTCATAAATGTGACTTTTCAGTCTTCATTTCTTACATGGCTTCTTTTCCCAGCCCTTGGGGATAGTCTGTATTTCCTCATGATAAGGATGATCTTCAAGGAAGGCCTTCAGACTCTGGGTTTATCAGACAGCGCAGACTAGAAACAGGAGTCAAGAGGACTTGAAGATAGAAGAGAGGGCAGATGCTCTTACTGATGCCAGAATGACAAGGCTGCTCTGTTACATGAATTCCCTCTCTAGGGCTAACATCAAAGACAGATGAGGTGGAGGGATCCAAAAGAATTATTCTGTGCATCCAAATGTTCTAATTTTCTTACCCCATTTTCTTGCAGTGATAACATGAAACTTTCTGCCTTGGCCTGCCTTAAATCAGAACAATGCCATATATCTTTTATGTAATATTTTTAATGAATAACACCAGAAAAAAATATTCCCAGAGTAAAATGTGGGTTTATTTCAGGTAGCTGGAAATTTTGATGCAATGGACATATTATAAATGAATATAGTCATAATGTATATTATTTAAAGCATGTATATGTACCTGCAGAAGAGCATAAGTAATTCAGCAATTTGTTAATCTGTTTAATAAATTTTTAGGCAGCAAGCTTTGTGGGGATTTTGTGGATATTTTTTTTTCTTTATAATGTGTTTAATTTTTTTAAATTCTGTGACTTCATCACTGTTCCTCTATCATTTAGATTGAAAGTGTCCTTCCTCAGTTTTGATATTGAATATGAATATTGGGCCAACTGACTCAGACAAGAGCAGTAGAATTTCTAGTGGGAGGAAAGAGTTATACATTTAAAGGAAAAAAAAATCCTCATTTTAAGGTATGGTCACCGACAGATAGTAACATGTGAAATGCTTTTGTAGCATCTCTGTCCACAGATTCATATAATTTTCATAATAGATGGAAAAGATGAGGGAAAATCCTATCTCTCCTGAAGACAGAGGTTGCAAGACATTACTCTAAAAGACTTCTCCATATGTCTTTTGTCAACACCACACTAATTACTTGCCAGTGCAGATATGCTGAATACTGAAGAATAAGCTCAATACATAAATAGATACATGTGAAAGATCATGTGGATCAGGGGAAGGAATTCTATTCCTGCCATTCTCAAAAATTCTCAAATACTTTGATTTATAAGGTCTTATCCAGTGTATTATTGTATACCGTTTAGGATGCTCATTTTTTTACATCCCAAATACATCTTGCACAAAATATGTTGGACAACTTATCCAAAAGTACCCAGCTGAAATTCTTGGTCTTTGAAGAAGCAAAATACAGTGTGTTCATTTTAGACACCACTTCATTTCCATTTCTGTAACTATTAGAGAAAATATACTTCTACAGGATTAGAAATAAATTAACATTTTTATCGCTGTTAGCTATGATTCCAGTTTTTGGATAGTGCATGCTAACATGTGAGTTTTAGGACTACATCTTAAAATTTGTTTGTTTTTTCCTGGTAATACTGACAAATCCATATAAATACTGCTCATAGAAAGAAATTTTTAATGTTGCACAAATTTCAGGAATTATGTTGTTTTAAATTGAGACATTGTTAACCGGCATATGTTGTGATTCATTTTTATGGGCTCTGTGTGTCTTTCATCACCAATAGAATTTCCCCCCCCATTTTATTAAGAATGGTCTTTTTTTACAAGAAGAGGTTGCTGATCCTGTGAAACTATTTGAGGGAATAAAACAAAGACATATCTTGAGTGAGTGTGTTCCATACGTTGTGAATAAATCCGTGCTATAATTTTACTTATAGAAGCATCTGTGAATACTAAGCAGTGCTCACTTTTTATTTCTTTACTCATAGAGAAGTGGTTGATGTTTCTGACCAGACAATGAAAAATCCTGACAAACAATTGTAAAAACTTCCTTGCTGAACCAACTGTTTGCTGCTTTTACTACTGCTGATGAAAGAAATGGCGATGTTTTAAATTTAAATGTTTACTTCATATATATCATGAAAATGAATGTTTTACTGTAATAGTTGACCTTAAACCATGCCACAGGGATGTTTTTTTCATACATTCCTTCTCAGTGGAAGAGTAAACGGTTTTATATTATGGAAATTCAGATAGCTACGCCTCCTGTAGAAAAGCAAATTAACTGACTGGAATGCCCCAACTTTTACACCAAATTATCATTTTATTGTCCTTTTCCCTAGTTCTGCTGGTCACACATTCTTTTTCATTCTACAGTGGAAATAAAGTGTAAATAGTAAAATACACTTGCTCACCAGACAAATCTGCATATCTCTAACTGTAAAATGCAAGAGGAATACTTAAACTTATTTAGTATCATGCAGTGCCTTATGAAATTCCCAAGGCAGAGTGAGGCTGCTGCCTTTATTAGCAATAAGAACTGTGGGATTTGTTTTGTTTTACTTATAAATTGCAAAAAAACTTGTAGTAACATTTTTTCTCTGAATTTTATTCTAACGAAACCTAATGGCAAAATATGGTTAGGGAAGAGAACTGGTGAGAGTTGCAATGTGTGTTCTTTGTCTTCATAGGAGAAAAAAAAAGCTTAAAATCTAGGTGCAAAGGTGGAATTAGAAAAATGTAGAGCTCACTTTTTAAATTTTTACAGCTATTTGAGGAAATAGTACTCTACAAACTGAGGTAGAAACTTTCTGGATGGGTATATTGTTAAGGTGTGCAGAATCACATCTGAAATATTTTCTCATTGCTGTAATTCCAACTTTCCATGGACTTCTCAGTGAGATTCATTTCAATCTGAGGAGAAAACATGAAAAACAACCTAGACTCATCTTTTAGATTTTCAAAGTCCACACTTCAGTGGTTACTTACATGTTTTCCTATGGTAATAATTTCTTCCATAACCTAACTCTTTTCTAAATGGCCACCTTATGTAGGAAGTTTAGTGTAATTTTATAAAATTGAATCTACTGAAATTGCTTCTGGACTTTAGATGGGGAAAAAATGTAACACCTGTGGATATTGTTTTGTAGCTCATTTTGTGATTAAAGATCCAAAATCCGGCAATATGTAAAATGCAGTGGTCTGCTTCAGGTGAGAACGTACCATGTGCATTTGGCATGTGTAGTGCTGATGTGTGAGGAGTAACAGCCAAGTATCTGTTTCCAAACCTTTCCTTTTCTTTAGAGCCAAACTTATGTCAGTTTGTTCTTCACTTATGGTCTGAGGTTTTGTGTCAAAAGAAGTGTGGTCAATAAAATAAATGATATTTCCAGATGACTTTGTTGGACCTCTAATATTTATTTGTATATGAAAAAAACCTGAAAAAACCTTCTCTTTCTGAAGATCATGTGATTGAGCTTTGCCTTTCTGTGCTTGCTTATTTTGTTGCCATTCTGCTGGGTCTCATTAATGTTCAGTTTGGAGCAGGAAAACATTTATTCCCATGCACTATCGAAGTTGTATTCAGGAATGCAAATGTTTAATCTTATATATGTTAGAAAATGAACTCTAAGGGAAGATGAGATTTAGTACTGCTGTTGTTAATCAGGCATTCTCAACTCACTTCTTAGGGAAGAGTGACATAGAATAAATGTATATTTTTGATCTTGCTATGGAATCTCATAAGTTTGGAGGAGAGACTTCTGGCTGAGGTAGTGTACATAATAGGTTATCCTTTTCTTCTAAAAGTTTACTTTCTAGGTCAAAATTAGTGAGGCCTCACAGAATGGCTTATACTTTCCTTGTATAGACTCTTACTATCCAAATTCTGTGGTTAAATTTCAGTTTCAATTTAATACTTCACACACTTTGAACATGCAGTAGATTTTCTTTCTCCTGCTCATTTCTGGAATTAGAGGTATTAGTTTTACAGTGGCTTTTAAATCAGGATTTTATCTCACTGTTGTTTGTATAAAAACATAATTTCTTTTCAGTCAAACTGTTCCACTATAGAACTAGATAACAAGAGGGGAGTTAGACCACATTCTGCCAAGCACTACAGAAGAAAACCATGATAAAAATGAAGCTTATGAAGTGCATATATATATATTTTTTTTTTCTATGTGTGTGTGTGTGTATGTATGCTCACAGAATGTAATGGTTTACAGCAGAAGTCTGGCAGAGGAAATATTAAGACAACTTGACCTGAGGTAATTTCCTGGGAGATAACTTATCCTAAAGAAGTAAAATGGGAAATAACTCTAACTGGAAAAGCATTTAACTGTTGGCAAATGCTGTAATGGCTATACCATTATTAAACAGACACTGCATATTAATCTGATTTTAAGGTTGCATGTATTAATGCACAGGTTTCTCCAATAAAGGTGGAAAGAAATATAATTTTCTTAGAACTCAGAAATTCAAGGCCATGGCTTGTTGTTGTTGTTGTTATTGTTCCTTTGCCACATTTTCTACAATAAGAAATTAAACTAGAAAAGTCTGGAATTTGAATCTTGTAGTTTAACAGCGTTATTAAGATCTTTTGTACTGATGTCATAATTTTTTTTCCACTGCTAATTCTGTTGAGTCTGTGATAGGTTTCAAGCATTGATGTTAACCTGATTTATTTCACCACTGTGTTTCCTTCTGGAAAAAAAAGTAGCATTTTGGAAAATGTAATTATATAGCAACATCAATACTTTGCCAATTGCCAGAGGGGAAAAAAATATGTACAGGAGTTTGATCTGTGTTATGTTCCGTGTTACATTAACTGCAGTGGAAGTAGTACAGGCAGATTTTAAAGATGGGCTCTGCAGACTTTCTTCCCCTGCTGTAGAGCTGACTTTTAAAATCAGAAATGCCAGTAGCAGCATTCAAAGTATGAGTGAAGGACCTTGACCTGTATTTCTGATCCTAAACATCCTAACCACATGTGACCGCATCCAGCTGGAGGCGCCTGTTGTTCTGACTCCTTACGTGCAGGTGCTCCAGAACAGAAGACTGTTGATAGAAACAGAAATGTCCCTAAGGAAATAGACACCCTTGCCTATGGATTGTAGTTGAGTCATGTTTCTGTGAATGGAACACTGCATCTTAAATGCCGTGGGCGAGGAGGGGTTTCGGAATATGCCTCTGCTTTTACCGAGAGTGTCTCTATTGCTTTCAGAGAGATCGCTCCAGCCAGCACTTCCCTTGGTGCTGTACAGAACGGCTTTCCTCACACCCGTGCCGGTGTCAGGCACAATTCTCACTCACCCACTGGGCCGGATTAGCCCTGGCATCTCCAGAGACAAAGAACTCAGAGGCCCTCTCTCCTGGAAGTTCCAGACATTTATTCTGAAGGGGTCCAAGGTAGAAAGAGAGCAAGATGGCCCCGAGAGCCCCCAGTTATAGGGACAATCTGGGGCCAGATNATGGGTTCGAGGTTAAGTGCATAGTGTATTGGGGGGGGTGGGGGGGCTGTTTGGAATCAGCTGGTCAAGAGCAGATTCTGTTTTCAAAGAAAAGTTAAAAACCTAGAGTCTAAGAGCACTAAGCCTGGAAACCAGAAGGCAGAAAATCAGAGACTATTCCATAGGGATTATGATGTTTATTAAACTGACATACATCCCATGAACATGCTGATGTTGAATAAATTTTTTCATTTTTGGCACCACATCCTTCCCCATCAAATGACAAACAAGACAGATAATTTTGGTTGAGCTGCAAGTAAGCATTTATTTTCTTACCTGCAATTTCTTGTTACCCTTGAAGAAGCAGGGCATCGTTTTACAATCCCTCCTGTCAGCAGATGTTGGATGGGACAAAAGCACAGTGTCAAAGTAGCAAAGTACAGGATCTCTTCAGCTTTGATGAGAAGGTTTAGCTGAGTCTAAGTCTTCAGTGGTACACCTTTTTCTTTGTGGGTGACAGTAAATTCTTACATGAAATGTAGAGTTGCAGGCTGTGGT
This sequence comes from Pardalotus punctatus, assembly GCA_013400915.1. Lineage (NCBI taxonomy): Eukaryota > Metazoa > Chordata > Aves > Passeriformes > Pardalotidae > Pardalotus > Pardalotus punctatus. Next base: position 204,691 of record VZTX01011790.1, read on the forward strand.
TGTTTCCAGTGCTGAAGGTAAAGGTCTTCAGGAAATATTTATAATATACTCATTCACAAAGTAGGATAAATGAATCTTTATGCTATTATTTGATTTTATGATTAGATTTTTCAAGGTCCTGCAGCCTCTAAATATGTCATCTCAGCAGAGCATGTCACAGATGTGGGGCTACATGGCTGTGTCAAACCTCTTCTCTCACTCCTCAGGTGAGGCTGCACTGCTGCAGACTTACTGAATATTCAGTAAAGTGAATTTACCCTCTTCTATCAGACAGATCCAGTAAAAACCCAGGTTTTAAAATAGTGGTATTAGCAACTGTTTTGTGCCATAGCTACTGTCTTCTAACCTATTTACAAGAACCAGAGGTGTTGCTAATATTCATAATGTGAGAGAAGTCAATTCCTATTCTAGCAAATGTCTAGGGCTTTATACTCATTTCACCTGATAAACAGGGAGGTCTGAAGTGCCTGAGAAGCTGTCACTTCAATGAAATTCCTTGTTCTGTGATGCTTTAAATACCAGTACAGAACCTTTTTTTGAGGAGAACTCCTGACTGATTACAGTCTTGAGATGTTTAAGATTTCAGAAAATGTAATATTCTGACTTAAGTCCTTTTTGGGTCATTGGGAGAATATTTCATGAAGGCAGAATAGTATGGCCAGGTATTTGTTGTCCTAATTGCAAAATCACAGAATCTATTAGATTGGAAAAGACTTCTGTGATCATTAAGTCCAACATATGACCCAACACCACCGTGTCAACTAGACCATGGCACCGAGTGCTATGTCCAGTCTTTCCTTAAACACCTCCAGGGATGGTGACTCTGACACCTCCCTGGGCAGCCCATTCCAATGTCCAGTCACTCTTGCTGTGAAGAAATTCTTCCAAATGTCCAACCTGAACCTCCCCTGGTGCAGCTTAAGGTTATGTCCTCCCATCCTGTCCCTGGTTGCCTTGGAGAACCGGCCGACCTTCACCTGGTTACGGCCTCCTTGCAGGGAGTGATGAAGTCCTCCCTGAGCCTCCTTTTCTCCAGATTAAACACTGCCAGCTCCCTCAGCCACTCCTCATGGGACTTGTGCTCCAGACCCTTCACCAGCCTCATTGCCCTTCTCTGGACCCTTCTCTGGACCCTTCTCAGCACGTCAATGTCCTTCTTAAATTGAGGTGCCTGAAACTGGACACAAGACTTGATGTGTGGCCTCACCAGTGCTGAGTACTGAGGGAGAATCACTTTCCTGGGCCTGCTAGCCATGTTATTGGTGATACAGGCCAGGATGCCATTGGCCTTCTTGGCCACTTGGGTCAGTTGTGGTGAAACGTTCCTTTATGTTATTAAACAGCTGTTCCTCTGCAGGCTAATGCTAGCTGCTGTCCTTAAACAAGCAGCCCACTGATTTATGCATTAAGGACAAACAAGATCTTTGGTAAGGTTTGTAACATGCTTGGGATCTCCTAGGTTAAAAATCAAATGTTGAAACTCAAAAGTTTAAGCAGTGGTTTACAAATTAACAAATCTTTTGAGGTGTGTGTTTTTCCTCAGCTATAACAATTTTTTCTAGCCATTCCTAGTGTACCTTTTAAAAAACAATAATTTGAAAGTAGATACCTATATACTGTTTTATCTCTTAGGGAAATTGAAGAGGGAGGCATTCCTTCAAGTTGGGTCACTCTAAGGAGCTTTTCATCATAGCTTCTCTTTGACAAAGTAAGGCAATTCTGGGCACTGTGAGGATAAGGGGAGATGAGACAGACTATAAAGCTTTTCACCTGGAGCAGAGGATTTTTTTCTCCCATAGTTGCGTCAAAACATGTTTTCGGCTTCTGTGATTTTTCCTAATCCTGTATGCTCCTTTCAGCTGTTTCAGCATGCAGGGCATGTTTACAGACAAGATAATGTAGGCAGGATCACTAGCTGGTTATAAGAGTTATTCATAGCTCTGTGCATAAGTAAGGATAAACAGAAGAGTTTATTTTCTTGACAAGATTCACTGTGTCGTAGTTAGATGGAGTAGGTTTAGTGTGTTGTCCTAATCCAGCTCTTACAAACAAGGTATTTATTCAACAAATCCCTTGCAGTGGATTAAAATCTTAACCTTTTGTGTCCCTTAGCATGAAGATAAAATCACAAGCAGAGGTAGGCTTGAAAGTATTTCTTGGTGGTATATAAATATTTGAAAGGGAGTTTATATATCTTAAAGCAAAATAAAAAAGTCTTACAGTATAAAAAAATTGAATGTGATGATAGAAAATATTTATTTGTAGGAAAAATAGCTAGCAAAAATATATTAACAAGTTGTTCTCATACATGGGTTATTAAGGGAGTCTTTCCAATTGAGATCTACAAAATAATATTCACTTAGGACTTTTAATAGGTCAAGAAGAGCTACTGACAACTCAGGGCAGCACTTCCTTGTATAGACAAATGATTAAACTAACCTTTGATCAAATTCATCTTTGTACACCAAATTCAGAGTCATCTTTGCTTTTATGTCTTTAATAATTAGGTTCTCTCCTGATGAAATTCCTTCTTGCTTTTTTCTTTTTTTTTAGGGAGGTGTTCTATCATTCTGCATGCTAGTAAGAACATCGTTGCTTTATACTGAAGATTTTTTTCTATAGAAGCTTGCCAAAATGTTTATTAGAATTGTTTTGAGACATATTTTAAACAGTTTCAGCTATGTTAAAAAGGAGTTTGCTCTCAGAACACGTGAATATTTTTTCTATAAATACCAATCTTATTTATGCTCACACATTGAAGAGTGAAGATCATGGAGATGAGGAGTAACTATAAGTATTTATTCAGATTGGAGACAAAAGTTGGAGGTACTAAGCCGTACAGTAGACAGAAGCAAAGTTGCTTTTGCCAAAGAACTATCTTACTATATATCAAAATGAGAGACTATTATATTTCAATAAATAATCCATAATTCGAGAAATTATTTAAGTTTTGCTGGGTTCTAAGTTTCTAGTGGACCGACAGAATATGCAACTTTGATCCCAATGAAGACAGTAGTAAAACACCATAGTAACAAATGCTGGTGAGTTTTTTGGTGCATCAGATAATCCTGTTTCCAAAGTTAACTAGCCTTGCTTGGATTTTAACTTTGTCCGTATTGGTTGCAAATGGTCACTTTCCTTGTACAAATTCTAGACTAAGAGATTTGGACCTTTTCTGTTTTCTGTCTGTTGTTCCCTTATTCTCTTGTCCAAGAAGTGAAAATCGTCTTGATGTGCAGTCAGCAGTCTGGTACATGATATAGAAGGGATACTGTGAGTAGCAAACCACTGCTTTAGATGTGGCATGTGAATAATTGCTGTTGAGCTGCTGGAGTTGCCAATCTGGCACACAGGATGGTGCCTGCTGAAGAGTGCAGCCGTGCTAGGAAAAGTCATCATTCCCTTCTGCGTCCTTTCTGTGAGCAGGGTGGGGACATTCCAGTACCCGTTAGGCTTTTTTGTTCACTATCACTATCACTCATAAGCAGCTGTCACATATCGTATTTTCCATCCTTTCAAGCATCAGATGTGGTACTACTGAATAGCTGCAGCGCATTGATTCTGGAGCGCCGGTTACGCCGGGTTGCTGAGTGACTATTTGCTGTGGCAGGTCGACAGACTTCTTCCCAGTAGTACTCCTAAGGGGGTCCTCAGTAAAAAGGCAGAATGATTTTTGAAGTTTCTTTTTCTATCTGTCTGCCAAGAGCTTCCAAAAATAACCCCTATTGCTCCTGCTATTAGAGCTGAGGCTGGAGCTACACACTTGGGTAGCGTTCACTGAGCTCAGCGTGGATCCTGGCATTTCAAAGACGGTGCTGCTCCATGCGTAATTCAAGCAGAAAAGTACTTACACCCCTTGCCCTGCAGTGGGCCAGGCCAACTGTCCTGTTGAATTTACAGGCTTTAGTGTTTCACAGCCACTTAACATTAAGCATGACTCCTTCTGACCCCGAGCCCTCCCAGGCTGGAATAAGAGGCCGTTCAGTGCCTTACCTAATTGGTAAGGCAAGATAATAATGAGAGTAAAAGAGACACGAAGACAGAGCATGCCTAAATGAACACAGGGGAGCTTAACCAGCAGGAATAAGAATAACTAAGATCTTGTGACTATTGTTTGCATAACGTCCTGTTTTTATAAATGCAGCTCCTTATCAACACTTCAATCACACTTATTAATGCACAAAAAAGGATGAATTCAGATGCTTGTGACACAGTAAGGGATGACTGCACAACATAGGTTGAGCTGCTGTATATCTTTCCAGAACAAGAAGAAAAAAGATCTCGTATGCTTTTTGTTGCCAAAGGCCTCAGTATAGGACTGCAGGGTTTTTTTTTAATTACAAAAGTAGCAATTTAGTGACACAAAGGAAATAAAAAATCATCTTTGTACATCTAAATTTATTTTAAAACTGACTCTGCAGAACCAAGGTCTCTACAACTTTTATAAAAGCAATATTCTAGCCTTTTTTGGATTCCTTAAAAGTGCTTATCAAGATGAATGAGAACAGTGGTGTGTAATTTCAAAAATGTAATTGCTTTTCTCTCTAGCTTTCTCTAAGCATTTTCAAGGTCATGCATAGAAGGGGACAGATAAACCTACAATCCAAGTCTTCTCCTGGAGTTCCATGCCAGTGCATATTACTCCCTGAACAAAAGTCCTATAACTTCTTGAATTGTTCATTTCTGCATTTCCCCCCTTCTCAAAAGGGAGTATGAAACTCCTACCAGTTTGCATATCGTGACATTATGTTAAAGCTCTGAGTGGCCATGAAGCAAAGTATGCTTATATGTATTTTGAAGAACAACTGCAAATGGATGAAGAAAATTTATTTCCCTGTCATCTGCAGTGTGTATCAATTCTGAGTTGTTTCTTCAGTCTCCTCTGTAAAGAATGGGCCTGTTGAGAGAGGCTGCAAAATTTGAGCTCATGTTGTCTGTGCCTTATCTTCAGTCCTGCTGTAGGACATGCTTGCCTGCTAGTGAGTTTGTTCTCCCTTCTGCCTGGGCCACATTTGAGCAGCTCTTATTTTCATTCTCACCCGAAGATTCTTCTCTGGACAGTGTCAGGTAGGGGCAACATGAGTGCTGCACTGTTCTTACAACCAGCTACAGACAGCAGAAGGGTTTCCTGGGACAGCATCCCTTGGTGTCCTACCAAATTAGAGCCACCTGCCAGATCACGAGAATGCAGATAGGATGAAGTAAGAAAGGGAATATACGGTGGGCATTCTTTTTGTGTGTAGAAAATGTTATAGAAACATCCTATAAATACGTCCACAGCTTCATGCCATGTTTTTACTGGAGTTTGTGGTTCTAGAAGCTAGATCATTTCAAACATCACCAAAGGAAATGGTGAAACTCCTCACAGGAAGAGAACACACCATCAGTGTAAATCTGGCATTTTCAAGATGATCCTCTTAAATCATTCTTATGACTGTTTAAACACTAGTTTCCTCAGCTCAAGAGAATTTGTAATATCTTAAAAAGGACATGAGAAACAATATTCCAATATTTTGTTGGTATCTTTCTATCACAAATTAATGCTCACTCTGCTCTGACAGTTTGGTTTTTGTTTTAAAGCCCTCTAGGAAACCTGAACAATTGTCTAGGAAAGCAGACTGCATAGAAATAGAGAACTAGAAACAAAGTTGATTTTTTTCTAATAAGTTCACTTTGCGGATTTACTTCTTTGATTGAAAGAAATTTTGTAGCCATATTTTTGTAGCCAAAATTTATGCTCAGTGCCAGAGGCCTTCTGTATCAACTGCCTGATCAACTTTCATCATCATGTGAAGGGTCTATGAGGAGGAAGAATATTGCTATCACTCAACGTTACATCTCTGACTCAGGTGGTAAAAGAAGACTCAGTACCCTATATTTTGCCAGCTCAGGTATCACAGGCTATGCCCTTGACTGTGTAAAATATTATATGACGTTACCCGTTCTTGTACTGATCACCCTTCTCCTACTTATCTTTTTATTCTGGATTTGCAAGTGAGTTTATTTTCAGCGTCCTCATGTCCGACAGAACAATGCATATGCAATCTTATATAAAAAAATATTTTCTATTATTTCCTTTGGGACACAGATGCACACACATCAAGCCAACAAAAAAATAAACAGTATTACCTAGAAAGATACCCTATATTTGGTGTGCTGTCACGTAGAGATGCATGCAACCCAGAGATATTGCAATAGCTCCTCATTCTCTTGCTGTTACAGAGCATTAAATGCAATTCCTCTCTCCTGGTGTATGCATGCAGACACTGCCTAGTGTTACAAGGCACGCACATTTTCTCTTCAGCTATCTGCATGTCCGTAACCCATGCCACAGCAAAAGTCTAACTGTGGTGCATTCAGTCATCAATTTCAACAACAAAATAAAGAAAATGCATTTCATTAGGGCAACATTTATCATGTTAGGATTGTCATTGGCCATTTTTTCCATCTTGCAGTGCATCTGTAGTTCCAGTCCTCCTCTATGAGTCTTAAAAGTGCTAAATATTCTGCAACCTGGGTACATCCTTCTGTTTTTGTGATCGTGAGAGGTATTCCAAATGGAACTCCATTGATGAAAATGACATGTGGGGCCAGGCAACTGGTGAGGGTTCTTCTGGAGAACTACTTGTTCCTAATTTAGTATCCCACTCTGATCTACTAGAAATCAGATTCATTAATCTTTTAGACATGCTGTAAAATCCCATCTATTTTAATAACCATGAGAGAATAGAAATGGTTGAGGGTCTTGTGATTATGATTGATCTTTGTAAGGTAATCTATGGAAGATACTCTATTAAATTATGTTGATCGACAGTATTTGAGTTTGTAACGTTCAGTTAATTTTTTTAAGGGTTCCAAAGTCTGGATTGCTGTCGATTAGCATTGTTATAAATGAATATAAATATGTTACACAAACCGTAGCAAATTGAACTGTGAGATTTTTGTCAGTGAAATTATTCCTAAATCAATTATTCATAAGTAGTTCAAATGATGATCAAGTTTAATGCAGTGCCTATCCAACAGAAGCAGGAGAGTTATTGAGAAAGCCTTTGAAGAGCCAGTTTGCCTTGTTCCATGGCAATCTTAAATTGTTTACTGGCCAAATAACTCTGATTTTCTGTTATATTTCATTGGGTTTGTTTATGTGCCTTATATTTCTTTTGGTGGCATAGATTTCAGTTATGGATTTTCATGAATTTGGAAGGGGAAACCAAAATAATTCTCTTTCATTGTGACTGTAGCCAAGGGGATACTTAGAAATGGAGACTGTCAATATTTTTCAGCATTGTTTTCCACTTCCCCTGGAAAGCTATTGCTCCTTCCAAACAGCACACATTTAGGGATCCCTGCAAGACAAAACCTTCATGACTTGCTTTAGGTGTGGATGTGAGGCCATTATCTGGCAATCAGCTACCCTTCACAAAATTCTCCAGCATTTGGTCTCAATCAAATCTCTCTGATCAGTATTTCAGAGAGCAGCATTAAGTTGTCCCTTCTCTGTCTCATGACAAACACTGTAATGATAAAATAGTGCTAGTGGATCTCTGTGGGTAGTTGAAAAAAAGATCAATATTGTTGCAAGAAAAGAAGAAGGCATCATCGTAGGTATCATCTACTTCATCTCTGGCCATGAAAAATGAGAAACTCTTCTGTTTTCTCTAAACTCCTGTTTGGTGAAGAAAAAGATTTTTTAAGAACAGGGAATCTATTCGAGGTTGAACAGGGATTGGACTGTTTGAATTTCATGTATTTCAGAACATTTGAAGCTATTTCCAATGCATGGAAATTCTTTCTTGTCCAGGACTGGAGAAAATTGGTATTTCCAATTCCATTCAGTCAGCAGGGCTGAAAAGTAGTTTTTTGTCTGAGATGTTTCCCACGTTAGCTGGTAGTAGGTGAACCCTAAATAAAGAAGGGATGAGAAGAACACTGATATTCTATCTCTTGGATATTTGTCTACCTCCAAAATCAGATGACATAGTGCACCTTCAAAAGCCAAATTAATCAATTTAATTATGAGTACCTTGAGGGGTTTCATTCTCTTAGAAAGAGCCTGCTTACATCGTGCTTTTCCAAAATAATCCTATCAGTGCATTTACTCAAGCAGATGAATCTTGAGCTGTCCTCTGGGCTTCAAAAAATATGTAATAACTTGCTGTAATAATATTAACAGAGAAGTGGGGAAACGTTCAGTTACTAACACTACACGATCCACCTTAAACCTTGTTTTTTTAAAATATTTTTTCAAATCAGAAGCATAATTTAAGGATAAGACATTGTTAGCTATCTTGCCTTGCTTGGGGCTTTGCTGCAGAGTGACAGGTCTTTCTTCCTCTGTACACTCAATGCTCTAATTACACCTACTGCAAGTCAGAGCTACACTACTACAGCATCAATGCAAATGTCAGATGTCTTTTCACTTTAAACTGTCTACTCTCTAATAACAGTGTCTTATTTCCAAGAAGAGTTTTTTAGGAAATTTCATTATATTTAGATACCCTTTATTTGTCTCCTTCATCTTTATGTCTTTAATTGTGTTCAATATCATATTTCTTTTCAGAGGTCTGAGGCAAGTGCTTTGAAAGTTTATATGTTAATTGCCAAGGTCAAAAGAAAGAGAAAACATGCTCTGATTGTTTAATGACAAGTAGTGTGATTTGAAACAGAAGTTTAATGGTCTACTCTGTTTCTTAATAAAAAGTACTGTTTCAGGGATATTAAACATCTGCAATTTAATTCAAGCCCAGTCAGTATAATACAACAATATTTTAAGCACTAATTCTGTACAATTCTAAAGCTTAGTAAAAGTCTTGCAAGTAACTTGGCTCTTGCTCAGGAAAGTAATCTATAATACAGTTTTGTATATGCTTGTAAGGCTTTGCTCTTTGATACCCTTTCTTCTGCTCCAAAAAACCAGTGTCTAAAGCACATGAATGGATTTCCTTGCCATTTCTGCACCTTTGTCAAAGATGACAACTATCTTTGGTAAATATAAGGGAATTGAGAGTTGGCTTGTTATCATTTCTAACTAAGAACCTGATCCTGCCTCCACTGAAATCAACAATGATTTACAACACCTCAAGTAGAAGGAACATCTGTATTGCTACATAGCATTTTATTACATTACATAACACTGAACAAACTTTAAACTCTGCATAGAATCACAGTGTCTTTTGCAGCACAAGAACATTTTTGATCATAGCTGATTCTCCCCTCATTTGATTCCTGCAAAACAAATTAATTAATCCTATTTTTTGACTTATTTGTATTTGGTTTCCAGTAATAATTATGTTAAACCTGTTTTAAACAGCACATAGATCACCCATAAGGTGATTATATTTTACATGTATCAGAGATGAGCAACTAAGCAGTGCACTTGCAACTGGATGTAACCTTTGGTTTGTTAATAGACATGTCATCAGTCTGTCCACATAGGAATGGTATGGTTCAGTTAGAATAAATGGCATTCAAGCTCCCTTTGTAAAATTTTTCCTCTGTTCAGAGCAATAAATGTGCATGCAAACCTATTCTTGTGTATGTGTGGTATAGGTTTGCATTAGAGGACCATATCTTGAGTCTAATGTCCTGAAAAATAAAATAACTTGTTTCTTGTGCTTATCACTATTAGAGTATAGCAAATACCACATTATTCTTCCCTGTAACTGCCCTGCTTCTTTGGCTTTCAGTTTCAAGTAATAACGTTTGGAAAAAAAATTAGAGTAATTCTGATTTTTTTTTTTAAGAAAAACGGACCACACTTTTGACTTTCAGCCCAAGCAAATATTATGTATGGTGAATTCTGATATGGTTGATCTGATCTTCCTTCTCCCCTCTCTGATGCAGTAGATGACCAGTTCCCAACCCCAAACAACTGACAGATGCCTACCATTTATGTACATTAGATGTTACTAATCAGTCAAGATACATCTCTCACTGTCTTCAGCTGCAGGTGTGACTTTGGAAATAAATTTTTCCAACTTTCTTTCAAGAAAAAAGTTACACCATGCCCAATTTCAAAGTTCCTACTTGTTCCTGATGGATGTACCAGTGTACACTTCTTCAGGAAAGAGTCCCGTTGGCATTGTGAAAGAAATGCACTGACCCACTCACAGCTCCCTGTATAACAGCCTGCTCTTATAAATTATTGTGTGAAAGTGACCTTCCAGTGGTTATGATATAGCTATAAAATATTTATATTTTCCAGGATTTAAAGAAATGCAAATGCTTTTTTTTTCTTCCTCATTTTTCTCTACCTGCAGTTGTGTATTCCTTGTGAAATATCTGCTTAGCTGCTAATGGAATCCCCAGGTCTATTTATTTCCTTTTTTTTTCTACTGAAACTGAAGCTCTTTGGACAGTTACAAGTCCGTAATACTGGGAAAAAGGGTTACTTACACATAAGTGATTCTCTTTGTCATCTTTGCAAGTAGCCAATAAGTAGTTTAACACCAGTTATAAGCTAAAGGCATGTCAGTCAACACATGCAGGGGTGGGGTGTTTTTGGCTGGGGAAGCTGCTTTTGAACTTTCAATTTATTTTCTTATTGCTGAGGAAGAATTCTCCTTTCCTGAATGTTTTGTAAATGCAAAATATATATATTTTAATTTATTTACTTCTTTGAAACAACAATGCATTTTTTGGCAAGTGAAAACCAGTTTATCTTTTTATCCTGAAGAAAGTCCACTTGGAGGCAGTTTGACATATGCTTGTTGTAAGATGTTTCTTGCACATCACAGAAGCTGCGTTCATTTGGTAGTCAAAGTTAAACAATGTTTCTGATTCAATTTGCAATTTCTCTAGAAAAAACATGGATTTCAATATTAAATGAGGAGTTCCACATTACAATAATCTTGGCAGCAGCTCAGAGTTCATGGTAGCAAAGTTCTTTTTGGCAAAATGAAATTGGGAGGAAATCAAGAGCTTTTCATTTAGAAAACAATTGTTTATTTACAAAAAATTGTTATGTTTTTCAGGTTTTTGTTAATGAATTCCACTGGTTGGCAGTTTCTGGAAAGGCTATTGTTCATTATCATTCTTCATTGGCCTTGCATAACTTTAAATAGACAGCAGGAAGCCTAGCATTTAAAGAGAGGCAGACTTCTCAGTGGTCAGTATCCAATGTGTTTAATTCTCTGAAGCACCAACAGGAGACATTTTACATTCCTCTAATTTTTAATTTATTTCCTAGAAAATTTCAGTGATTGAAAATAAATACCAGTGATCATAAATAAGTGTCTTGCAGTCACTTGCAGTCACGAATTGAAAGTTTCATTCTTATATTTTCATTTTTAGAAGTGGGAAATGCCATTATAATTCAGTTTAGAGTGGGTTTCTGTTGCCTTCCTTCCAGCAACACTTCATGCCTTGAACTGGGATAAGGCCCAAACACAAAGTTAAACTCAGGGTTGGTCTCACAAATCACTCTTATCTGAACAAGGAAATATTAAGTTCTGGACTTCTGTTCTGAGTCCTTTGTAATCTTTAAAATCAGAGGTAAGGGAAGTCATGTCTTTCCATTTGGTGTTGTGATTGTCGAAGCAGATAAGACTCATGCCAGCTGTTCATGGCTCGATTACAATATTTGACTAGAAAGAATTTTCTCAGGAAGAAAAAAATATGAACATTCACTTCAGCACTTGTGGATGTCAAAGTTTAATAGTATTTAAATGCAGATTTTAAATCATATGTAGTGGTGCTGAAGCTGAAGTGCAAACACCTACATTAATGTTAACAGTCAGGACCAGAGTTCAATTAAACAATTAGGATATATTGGAAGCTTAGCAGGGGGTTGGGAGAATTAATATTTTGTGGGGTTTTCATTTGGTTTTTTTAAAGAAGGAAAACTGCTGTATGCATATATCTATTTTTATGATACATATTTGTAAACAATATTTAGGCCACAACTTCATAACAGCAAATAAAGGAGACCTTTAAATGCTGGTATTGTTTTGATGGCAAATCTTAGGATGCTAATGTATGTTATAGGTATGAAATATTTCCTTGAGGAAACACCATGCAGCCCACCAGAGATTTTATGTGTGAGTGAAAACTGTGGGAGCCACTGGAAAATCGTGCCTTTACATTTTAAGTGGACAAGCAGTTTCAGAGAAGAAAGCAGCTGGCAGAGAGATCCATGATCAGCTAACCTAAGCAGCAGCTCCACTGTGCCATTCTGGCATTTTAATTGTGCTGTTATGTAATTTTTAAACAGCTGCATCATTATGCAAATGTTTGGTAAAATGCACAGCCTTAGGTACCTTTAGCTAACCATCAGGGCTTGTCCACTGCTGAAACTGTTACCCTTAGTCTAGCTGTCTTATAATGATTAAACCTAATATAAGAGATTTAGTGGTTGAGGCCAAATAATTGCTACAGAAGGTCCTCCCAAGGGCACACTCTCTCTGTCTATTTCTATGTACTGGACACGATTTTCTCATGCTTAAAATTCAGGTGCAGAGTTCTTAATCAGGCACAAATAAACAAGAATTATGCTTGTGCTGGGCTGACAGCGTGGGAGAGCTGGTGGCTTTGCTCTGAGGACATGACACGACCACCTGCTTCCCCTGGAGTTTGATCACAGTGGTCACCACTGGTCTGTGTGAGCATTTGCACAGCTAGAAGGAGTCTTTTCTTCACTTGGAGAATCACAGAATATCTAATATGAGTTGGAAGGGACCCACAAGGATCATCCAACTCCTGGCCCTGCATTGGACCACCCCAAGAATCACACCATGTGCCTGAGAGTGTTACCCAAACACTTTTTGAAGGCTTGGTTCATGTTGGATGAGTTGTCTCCCACAGATGCTGCAAATGAAAGCGCAGTGTGACAGTGCTGGGCTAGCCGTAATCGCAGCACAAGCAAGCGTGATGATGGCACGTGCAGCATCACAGCGTGAACATTCTGAGACCTTTGCAGGTACAGAGCTGAATGGAAACTTGGGATACCGTTATCCTAAGCAGGCTCAAACACACAATTATATAAACCCAAGATTTTGAGGGAGAGAGATGAAGGTAGTTCTTCCAAAACACATTTTGGCATTTTTCAACAGCTACTTGAATGTGTGTGTGTGTGTGTATGTGTCTCTGTGTGTGTGTGTGTGTGCCTGTGCACATGTGTGCGTGCAGCACACACAGGACACACTTGGCTGGCGAGCTGATTTTGAAAGTTCTGCTGGAGACTGCTTTGTTCAAACAATTCTTTGAAAAGAGCTTTGCTTCTGAGCCTTCTTCACACAGAGACCACCAGGCAATGTGGATAAACCCATGGAAAGGAACTGTAAAAGTGTAGAAATTACCAGAGTGAGGCACTGCAGAATGAAATGTCCCTTACAGCCTGTAGTGAGAATGCTGTTGCAAAGTTCCTCCTCCCCCCAACACCCCACTTTTTATCTTAATCTATGAATTGTCCAAAAAAAGTAACACAAGGAATTCAGAGAGGGAGCATATTTCTCGACTATGATTAGATTATGTTTATCTTTTTTTAAAAAATGCTTTTATTGGTCCTATTTCCCTCTGGATATTTATGGATGTATTTGTATGCATTTATAAACATCTTTGTGTACATTTTATAAATAATACTTATTTCTATTAGAAGGCCCTTCATTAAGACAGCTGGATGTGGAAGTTTTTGTATACTTATGGGAGAGGCATTTTTTAAAGGAAAGCATTTTTCACAGTCTGAAAACTAAGCAATAACGGGCATGTTAGCAAGAAGTGTACCATAGTCAACAGCAATATAAATGCTGTGAGTAAAAGCTCTGTTTAGAAAAGGAGGCTGTATTTAACAAAGGTAAGTACTAGCTGTCTGATATTTATGTTTGCCTTTCCAGCAAGTGATGTTGAAGTTGCATGCAGGACAGTGGGCTCAGCAGAGAAGGTGCCAGCTTACTCCAGGAAGGTCCTCAGTGAATGTTATAATCAAAATGAGTCACTGGAAATTCTGTCAGGTGATGAGAGCAAAACCAGTGTAAGTTGTCTGCAGAAGGAGCGAGGCTGGAAAAGCAGAGCAGACCCTGGAGAAGGATCTCAGAGGAGGGCGAGACATCGGCAGGTGGCAGCATCGCCACAGCCCTGGCAGCCCCGGCCGGGGGACAGCCCCCATCACTCCCGCCGCAAGTTTTACATATGGAAAGTTCTTTGACCTTTCATAAATTTACTGTCACCCTGATTGAGTGGCAGTAGGTGCAAATAGTCCGCCCCTCCTTCAGTGTTTGCCTGTGACTGGCTCTGGTAATTAGAGATTTCCAGCTCTCCGAGCTGCTCGGCTCATTTGTTCCCTTCATTGTTTTTGCTACGTGACACAACCTAAATTCTCCAGCTTGTATTTACATGAGCCGGTTCTCAGCCTCACGCAGAGAGGAACCGGGCTACAGCCCACTAGAGCTGGGAGAGGATGGGATTGTGCGAGGGAGCGTGGGGAGAGGCGATGAGGTTTGGGCTTGTTCGTGGCTGGCTGTAACGAGCGTGAGTTTGGAGTTCGGGGCCAGCATTCAAGGACCATTGTTAAAATCAGCAACTCTGTGCAGAATTTCAAGAACAGGTTTTACGCTGGCCCTTCCGGCTGATAAATGCATGCATAAATGTCAGCGTTTGTTAGTGGTAGTGTTATATCCGCAAATTTACGGTGAGCGAACCGTCCTGACCAAGACATTGTAATCAGCCACTGAGTTCTGATGTCAAATAGCAGCTTTCAAGGAGTTTTTTTTTCTTTTTCTTTGTCTTTTTTCATCCCCCACCTTCCCCCACCTCACATGAAATGCACTTTCCAAAGAAGGGTCCTTCTTTTCAGGTTTTATCAGACCCAGGAATCATAGGTCAAGCTCCAAATAATGACCCTCCCCCCAAATTTCCACTGCTCATTTCACAGTGAAGTTAGTTTATCTTCAACTACAATCCAATTAGACTTTCACCCCTGACATACCGGTGAAGTGATAGTATTGTTTTTTTTTTCTTTTGATTGTTTTTAATCTAACTGCTACTGTAGACACAGAATTATTCAGCCTTGATTAAACATTTTCAAACTGTCTCAACAAGCCAATCATGTGCACATGCATTTTCACACACGTTTTTCACAGTAAATTAGTAACAATTGCTTATATGGTTAATAGTTCAGAAAATGAAGTTCTGCCTTCAGAGGTGTATTGTACTGCCACAGTATACACCCCAAATTGACACTACATAGTTGTGTATGCAGGTTCTACTTAAAATGATGGTAGACTGAAGCACCAGGATTCATTAAATCGAGCAGAGTTTCTCATTAAATGTGTAGATTGACACTCAGAACTGACTGTCATTTGGGGGTTTTTTATCTGTTTTTTTATACCATCAATGCTTTATTTAGAGTGAAACTTTACCAGCCGGTGTCTGAGAGGTAGCAGGTTTGTGGAAGGAAAGAACAAGTAGAAAAATATTTTGCATTATTATTTTTCTGGAAAAGACAACTGGAAGTTTTCAGATTTAAGATCTTGATCTTGTCTTCTCATTTTTTTTTCCTGTGTAATTTATACTCTGAACAATATATGTTATCTGGTTTGCAATGTGCAGTGTATATATTTACATTTGTTTTCTAAAGGGAACCCAGTTACTTCTCATCTATTTTCTATAATAATCTCCTCTGCAGAGGTGTTAGCAAGTATATTTCATTTTAACTGTGCCCTATAAATCCTTCATGGAAAATTCCAATTAATATGGTTATGCAGCAAGCGGGGCCAGAAAAATTAACTGATCTGTTCTTGCTCAGCAATCTGACTTGATGAATACAGAAATGGAACAGACTCAATACAAAAATATTCTTTCTCCTTAAGGAGCTGGAGTCACAAGGTGCCACTGTTTTGCATCTTAACATAAAAATCTATAAGACTGCACCTTCTGGTATTAACAGATAACACCAGAATGCTCTACCCCATGGCAATTTGCTGAGATGCAAGATATCGGTGCCCTGAGATTCTCAAAAGATTTTTTTCTTTCCATAAACATGGAACCTCAGTCACTGAAGAGCAGAACATGAAGAACTCTCTCACCATAAATCAGCCTTTAGGGAGAATGCTGACTTTAGGAAGAGAAATTATGAATGTCAGACATTCATGAGCTGGAGAACTTGGAAGGGACATCCTTCTAAAATGGAGGGAAATCTTCAAGATGTACAGTCAATTTGTTAAGAAAATTTAAAAAATATTAATTCTGTGGAACAGGGAGTGAGCATATAACCTTGTAAGGAAAAGTCCTCAGGGCACAGGGAAGTAAGGCCATGAAGGTTCCCATGTTATATTCTGATGGCCTCCTGGGTGAGTCCAGAAGAGATTCGTACAATGTTTGGTTTTTGTTAGATATCCATACTTCTAACTTGGGGCATATTTCACAGTACGCCAGAACAGCTGAGGCTGGATGCCATCCAGTCCAACCCATCAGCTCAGTTAGCACATGTCCAGATTGCTTTTGAGTATCTCTAAAAACGGAGACTCTGTAACCTCTCTGGGCAGCCTGTGCCAGTGGTTGGTCACCCTCAGAGGCAGAACCTGCTGTGTTTAATTTTGTACCTGGTACCTCTGGTCCTGTCACTGATCTCCACTGAAAAGAGCCTGGATGCCACCTCTTTGCACCTGTGCTTCAGGTATTTATGTACCTTGGTGAGATTCCTCCGAGCTTCTCTTCTCCAAGCTGAATAGTTCATCTCTTTCAGCCTCTCCTCGTAGGAGAGATATTTTAGTCCCTGCATCGTCTTCGTGACCCTTTCCTGGACTCTTCCCAGTAGCTCCATCTCTCTTGCACTGGAGACAGACCCAGACACACCACTCCAAGTGTTATTTCCCCAGAAATAGCAGCAGCTTCCTCAGCCCGTGGGTGCCACTCGATCACCATCACCAGACAGTTTGCATCAGCACATTGACAGAGGTGGGCACGGAGCAGCACAAGGGAGTTGCTGCTCCTTGTTCTCAGGAAGAATTAGCAGGGTTCTTTTTCCTACCCTTGTGCAAGTAATGGCCCTGAGCAATGCAAGGACTACAAATGCAATTTGCTCATGCAGAGGTGCTCAGATTCCATATGGATAGTAGGAGGGAGAACCCACACATTTTCAACATGAAAACTACTTTCACACCCCGTTTCCATACTACACATATATGGGCTGGGGCCCTGATTTAGTTTTTAATAGAACATCATAGTTTTCTGACATATTACATAACGTTCTTCTAAATATTCTGAGAAAATTTCACAAATTGCACAGAGTATCCCCAGTCAAGTTCCCATGTACAAATGCCAAAGTCATGTGTGCTTCTAATGGTGAAAGAAGTGTGTTGAAATTGTGGTCAAGTAATTATTTTCTGGCATTACTCATTACAGTTTTTTAATTGGAATATTTGCAAAGTCTTTCAACTCCATAATAAGGAAAAAAAACCCCACGCCTTTTTTCCACAAATGTTTCACATAAAAAAATAATAAAGTTAAAAAGGAATAAATCAGAAATATATGAAACCAATTTCCACGAGAAAATGGCCCTATTTTAGAAGAAATTTAGTTCAATATCCCAATTCAGATCTGTCAAATTTCATAAGCCCTCATAAGCTAAGTTTCACTGTGTGTTAAGAAGTCCTACTAATGTTTAAAACTGTTCCATTGATATTGGTCATGCTTTCTCCTGCCATGATTTGTATCTGCACAAATATTGATATAAATGTTACTTATATGTTTTTGTATCCTTAAGTCAACAAAAATAATAACATGCTAAAAACATTATGCTCCATGAGCATAATGTGACAAACAGAGAAAACAACATTTATGGATTATCTTCTGAAAATATAGTTACTGAGAGTGGACATTTTGAATCAATACAGTTATTATGAAAAAAATAGCATAAGGATTTCTTAGCAACACAACACATATATTAAATAAGTGTATGACATTAATTACTTCAGGAATAGATTTCAGTGTGTTGGTTTAGATGCCTGAGTTTCTTCTACATTGCCCAGAGCTATTTTAATTGCCTTGATTGAGCTTTAGAAAAAATTGATTGAGGTGAACCAAAAGGTGACTTGGTCTGAATAGGTTCAAGCTCAAAGCTTTCATCATATAGGAATGCTCATAACATAGGCTTCATGAGGCTGTCTGGAATGGACTGATACTCTGCTTTCTTGTTTAAACTGGGAAGCAAGAGTAGTCTTGAATGAAAAATCCTTTCATTCAGAGAAAGTGAGTGCGAGAGAGTGCATGACTTTGTAGCATGGGGCCAGAGGACCATATAGGCAGAGGGGTGTTGCTGGGATCCTTGTGCTGAGTACCCAGGGCTCATCTTTTTGCTGCCCAGGACTGGGTACATCATGGTTCTCACCTTTGTTACTGGCTAGTTCAGATTCTTGCTTGCTCAGTTACTGGAATTTTTGAATTCCTTTTTAAGTAGTTGATACAATATTTTTTCCATATATACAGGATGTATAAGCCAGTCTTCTAATTTTGAGGAGTGGAATGGTCCAATTTTGATTTACTCTGCCATACTTTTTGCAAAAATACATTTTAAATGGCTGTGCAGCTCCCTTTCTCTCCCCACGGGAAAACAAATTTAAAAGAAAATATTTACTGGAAACTTGGAAAGCACTGATATTTAAAAAAGAAAATCAAATCTAGTTCATTCTAAGTATAGTCTGTGCTGTGGAAACAAATCTCAGAAGGAGTATGAATAGCAGAAATATCACATTTATACATTGACTAAAAAATTCAGGAATATGTTTCTAAAATGCTTTCAGATATGTTGATGGGAACCTGTTACAGCATTTTAGGGTAGCACTTAATTAGAGCTAGCTAGAAAATTATTATCTTGTCTTCATGTCTCAGAATGACATCTGTAAGATAAATTTGCAAGTATATTACCACACACAGTTATGTTCATCTGTGTAAATATTTTCATATCTGCGAGTAGTTAGCCTACACTGGATACTGTTTTGGAAATCAGCATTTGTCATTAGCATACCAGAGAAGATAAGGTACTCCAGGCATTTCTGACAATAAGAAGCACTTGTTATGTGAACTCCTAGTGCATATTTGTGCACATACTGATCATATGTTGTTTATTTTGAAGATTCCATTCTGGATCAGCTTACTGGGAAAAAAAAAAGACCTAAATTAAAAAAAAAATAATAATTTTATTGTTCTGTTATCCTTCCTTTGTAAAACTGGTTCACTTTGCATGTGTGCTTTGTATTTGTTGCTCTTTAGATTACTGAAAGGATGACACTAGATAGTCATTGTAAAAACTTAACACTTTATGTAACCTTTATTTAATGTTTTACTAAAAGTTCTCTGTTTATGTAATTTTACTGTAAACACAGAATGAAGTAGAGTACTTGGAAGAAGGTGATGGGTCATTGGTCCGTGGAGCTGAAACAAGGGTCACTTTCTAACTTCTTCCTAGCAGAAGTGAAAACCCTCTGACCAAAAGGACACTTCATCTTGAGAGATTCTGGCAAAGATTGTGTTCACCTCCACAGCCCAGAAACATACAGAGCTTGTAGCCATGAAGACCTTTGTTCCTCTATGCATATCTGAATGTGTGGCACTGATTTACCTGGATTATCTTAGTTGTCGGTGCATTTCTTCATTAATTCCATGTCTGCTTCCTCCTGCTCTGGAGACAGTGCCACCTGTGAAGGTTCTGGTTTCATGTCCTGTATATGAAGACGACTGCAGAGGAGGAGATTGTACTATACCGGCTGGTGGTTTATTTCACAACTATGTAAGAGCACCTTGTCTTCAAAACTAGCATGGCTGGTTTATTTTATCCTGAGGAGTTACATCTGCACAAAGGCCTGGTGAAATGCATTTGGTGACTTATGCTATTATCACGCTTTCCTTAAGAATTATTTGGCTAGACAGCATGCACAAAGAAACCAATTTACAGCCTGTCGATATTGCCATATTTGCAAAGTATCCTGGAAGTCTGACTGGCTTTCTAGGCCTTAGTACATCAGCACATCAGCAATTTGCCTCAGGATCTGGCTCCTTAAAGATTATGGTGATGACTACAGCTTTTAAGTAAATGATCCCACACTTACATTTCTAGATGCAAGCTCCAATTTTGTGATAAATCAAAGCACTTCATGCTCTGCTTCCTGGAGGTCACAGGAAAGCTAAAGCGGATTTGCTTCATTTATGGTTACTGAGATATGTATTTTGCGAATCTCTTTATTTTCCCCTTCTGCCCCAGTGTAGCAGCACAATCAGTGGATGCATTACTTGTAGGCAGTGCCTGTGTGTTATGCCAAGGGGGATTCCAGTTTACAGTAATTACATTTTTGTAAATACTCTACTGTTCTAAGTTGCCTCTTTTTATATTTGAAAATATGAAGTTCCTTTGTCATTTCCACATACAGATTTTCTTGAGCTTTGAGAGAAAAAAAGGAGGGATATGATGGCATGAGGGGTATTTAATCTCATTTTCCATTCATGACTCTTCTGTCCCCCCTATTGCCCAGAGAAACTAAAGTCTAACTACATGCTTCAAACAGAAGAGCACTGTCTGAGAGAGTAGGATTACACATAAGTTTGCATTTTAATTAAAAAGGGGGAAAAAGACTTAGAAAAAACCCCAAATCTTTCCTTTAACAGGGCAAGAACACATTTCCTCAACAGATACAGGCTGTATGTGAAATGCATAAATGCCTATTTCTTATTACTGAAGAATTTATACAAGGTACCTGAATGATTCTCTCTAAGGCATTTTTTTTTTCTTTCAGAGTTGAAATACTATATGGCTTCTCTGAGGGAAAATTAATCTACAGCTTTCTGTAGAGTACTATGGGATAAAATAAACAGTACTTTAATATCTCTTCTAAAGGACATACTATAAAAATAAAAATGACACATTTTTTACTTGTTTTGAGTGCACAATTTTTCACACCACAAGCAACTATGTAATTTATTGGAAATTACACATTTACTTTATTCATTAGTACTTGTAAAAAATAATTGAATTACTTCTAGCCTATTCTAGTTTTATGGAAAATGAAGAATGACTTGATTCAAACATTATTAACTAAATTAAGTAATTCTTTATGAGGCATTTATTTCTAGACTGCTAGGACTTTCAGCAGCAAATAAGCCCCTTGCACCAGCGTACAGATTAGTTCAGTGAAAGCACAGAGCTTCCCATTCTCACTTTATAACATTCATCTCATTAGATCCTGCAAGGTCTGTAACTCACAACGACAGAGAACAAGAAGTAAGGGGAGAAGGCAGACACATGGAAAGAGATAGAGAAGGAGAGAGCTTTCCTTTATCTGTAAGAAATGCATCAGGCCAAAACCAGGAAACAATAAGGTAAAACAAAGTGCTTGTCAGTGAGAGTAAGTGAAATATATTCTACTAGTTTGGTAACAGCTCTCTCTGCTGCTTTTCTACGTTTTTGCTACTTGCAGATGTGCTGTAGCATGAAGGCTACTGCAAAGCATGGCAGTGTACCACAAAGCAGCAGGCTACAACCTTTGCCAAAAGGATGGACTGTGAGCACACTGTTAACACTGACCAGTGTTATGGTGAAAAACAAGAAAAATCAGTCTACAATAGGGAAAGAGCTGTTCTGTCAGTGCTGTAAATAATGTGAGCTGGTCAAAATTCACTCTGTTATGATCATGGATCCAGATGAAGCAGCTGCAGACCAGAAGCCATTTTCTCTGAGCCCTTGTGGAAGTTCCACAAAGGAGAAAATGGCAAAGAACATTTCCAGATACAAACAAGAAAAGGAGGAAGAAGGCAATATAAGGTAGTTACAGAAACATCCATTCTTAGAAAATACATGCCCCTAAAAATGAAAGAATCTGCTAACACCTGAGTGATAACAGAAAGGAATAAAAACTCAACAGACAGCTGTGAGGGGCTAATTATATCAAAACAATTACATGACAGATAAAAGAAGAAACATACAGTATATACATCTTTTGGCAATGCATTTTGCACTTATAAGTAAACTTGACAGAAGCAGTTTAGGTTAAATTTTTACTAGTTCAAAACTGACTGGAAACCATACCCAAGTTATTAACAGTACATTTTCAAAATGGAAGAATTCAGTGAATGAGACTTGACAAAGATCTGTCCTGATTTGACTTTTTCTCTAGAGAATTGGGTAAAGGACTTGAAAAGATGCTTAAGGAACCTGTTAGATCAGCCTAGGCATGAAATGCATAGGTGGACATGATTAGAATAGAAAAAGAGTTTCTGACAAATTGAAAAGATAAAGATACTGGATCAGCAGAGCACTACGCTTAGACAAGAATAAATAGTTGCAAGAACAAATGCAAACTGACTAGGCAAGAGGGCTGAAGCAGAGAATCTTGTGGGGTTGCAATTGGCTCTAGACTGAGTAAATCATGCCAATTGTGTCACAAAAAGACAACCACCACCTTGGGCTTTTAAGAATATACCATGAAAAACACATGGCCTACAGTGCCAAGCAGGACACAGTTCAAGAAGCATTTTGGCAATGCTCTCAGGCACCTGGTGTGACTCTTGGGGTGGTCCTGTGCAAGGGTAGAAGTTGGATGTGATGCTCCGGGTAAGTCCCTTCCAACTCAGCATATTCTGTGGTTCTGTGATTATACCCTGCTCAGTGTTGGAATGGCCCAAGCTGACACACCACATTCTGTTTGTTAATACCATACTTTCCACAAGAGGAAAATTCAAATTAGTAGAAGAATGAAAAAAGATCAGAAACTTAGAAAATGTGAACAGTTAGAACAAGTTGGTTGAAATCATGCCATTTAGCTTAGAGGAAGAGAGATATAACTATGTTTTTTATATCTATGGTGGGAATAAACTTTTTCCTTTTCAGCAGGAATATATTTGTTCTGAATTAAAACAAACAAACAAACAGACAAATAAATCCTTCTCTGAAAGTGACAAGCACATGGAGTTTTGTGGGATGTCCATCACAGGAGTTTCCAAAAATAGTTGGAATTTGTCTCTGTTATGAA
This sequence comes from Pardalotus punctatus, assembly GCA_013400915.1. Taxonomy (NCBI): domain Eukaryota; kingdom Metazoa; phylum Chordata; class Aves; order Passeriformes; family Pardalotidae; genus Pardalotus; species Pardalotus punctatus. The sequence continues at coordinate 227,643 of VZTX01011790.1, forward strand.
TGAAGAAATTAGAGGTGGTCCTTGGCTGATAGATGGACGGGATGATCCTGTTAAATTCCTCCTTTCTTGTAGTCTGTGACTTGTGTAGGATCAGTTGACCAAGTAAATTGGTGGCTTATGAACAAGTAGATTTTATTGTGGAAATCATGATTTCTGAAATCAGAGAACTGCTCATAGAGAAGAAGAAAAGCCCTGAGGTCTCATTTTTGTGAGAACTGATGAAAATAATCCATAAGAATGTAAAGAAGCTATGTAATCAGTCTAGTTGGTACACTTAATATCATACCTCACTGCAATGCAATATGTAAGTATAACGTTTTGATAAAACATTTTTTATTTAAGAGTCTTCAGCTGTTTATGGTTTCAAAATAGGAGCTCTTTTTCAAAATCAACCACAATGGACTGAAAAAAAAATGAAAAGAAGGAGAAAAATAGCCACAACAATTATTGGTGTTCATGTGTGATATACAGCAGTCTGAAGAGCAGAAAACAGGAATGTTCCAATGTTCCTCACTGCAGAGATTAAAATACATAAAGAACCTGCTTGTTTTGTTTTAGAATATTAATGTACCTGTGTAATGGTCTGCACACATATGAAAAACTTCCTTTGAAAATGCATTGCAAAAACATGTTGCAAAAGTCAAACTTTGCACTAAGACCCAACTCATCTTTTCTTGGTGAAGAGATCTTCCTTAAGACATATCTTCAGTTAATACTTGAGCCCATAAAAAACTCTTAGGTGGAAAAACAAGATTAGTAGCCTGAGATTTCATGCTGTTCAGAGCTGAGAGGCCTTAATCAATTTGTCTCTCACGTACATTCACTGCTGCTACACAGTTGTTTTTGCAGAGCATATAGCACACACATTGGGTTCCAATCTAGAAGGAACTGAATTTTAAATACAGCTCTTCCTATCTTAAGATTCCTGTAAGTAATGCTATGGATTCATGGATATTTCTCCTCTCTGTGGTTTTTCTTACTCTAATGTCAATCTGACCTCAAGAGAGGTCCAACTGAAAACACTGTTCTGGGTATTTTTTTGTCAGTTGTTATAGTTCTAAGGGGTAATGAGTTGACCCCAGTACCTTCAAATATGTTGGACCCACCATGTCCACAGCATGATGGGTTTTTTTTTAGTTGGTACAAGGGTTATATTTCTGTAACTGAAGGTATTCCATGGTCCAGAACATGGTCAGACTTTTTAACCAAACTGAATGTATATGTAAGTTTTATATTGCTGACACAAATTTAGTGATTAGAATATTTTCTAAGAGAGGGCCATGTTTATCAAATAAGTGCTTTCTGTAGATAAGAAATGACTACTAGTCAAGGTGAAAGAGGTTGAAGCATATAATTAAAATAAAATACTGGCAGATTCAGAAATGATTGTGGGTAGGAAACGACATGTAGGGAAGAAAGTACTTCTTTAGCTTACCAGTGGAGGAAGAGGAAATGGGAATTTTTATTAATAATTGTTGACCCACAGATTATTTGCACTTTAACAGGATTCTTTTTTAGCTTCGAGCAGATTTTTAATATTGGTAGAGAAAAAGGGGAAAACAGAAAACACCACCTTATTAGAATACTATGGTATCTGTCTTCTGATATATCTGCAAATAACAGATAACTAAACAGATTTTACCGGAAAGGTTGCCCTTAGCCTCATCTGCCCTAAAGGCTTGAATCCATAATCTGTGCTCTTCTGGTCACAATTTGAACTTGCATTGTCTAAATAATTTTGCTTAAAATGATGTTGTTCCTTATGACAGTGGGTTTTTTTGAGAGTGATTATGCTCACCTTTCATGATTTCAGCATCACTGAGTTAGTCTGAGCGTCAGACTTTCATGTCTGTACACATGTTGAAACCATGGAAATTCAGCCTACTATCTTCTCCCTGTAGGAGACACTAAGGCAGCTGAACCTGTAAAATGGTTATGGCATCATAAATTTAAGACAGACACTGCAGTATTTTTGTACCATATCCACTTCTGTCCCCTCAGGAGATTTCCACAACAGCTTCCCACTCCTGCATGGAACAGCTGCAATCCTGCAGTTGAGGCTGCACAGGTAAAGTGGTGGAATCCTGTCTGCTGTGTGTTCATTCAAAAACTTTTTGATGTGCTATATGAAAGGGTAAGATGAATACAGGTGGGTTTCTGAGTCAAGGTGCAACAGATGGCACAGGAAACCAGAACACTCTGTCTCATGTTGAGGCCAAGCGTGCAAGCAGCAAAAACAATTGTGCCTGCACTTCTGCACGTGCTCTTCCTTGTAGGTTTTCCAAGGCCAAAATGACTAATATTACATAATGATTGCCTCTGTAACATTTTAATGACATCATAAAATTTATTTTTCAGTATAAAGGATAACTTTATGAGGACCTCATCAAAAGAAGCAAAAATATTAAATGAAAAATACTTAGTCCTGCTGTTCTGTGTAAATATTGCACTGACAGTATTATATATATTCTGTTTGCCAAAGATTGTGTTAAATGACAACTAGCACAGAATTCCCAAATTTTATCAAGCTTTCATCTTTGTTAATATGATAGAAATCTGGAGAGATCTTGTCCCAGCTTTTCAAGTCCATGTTAAATGCTGTAAGTTTTTATAAATTAGAACTGTACAGTCACCCTAGCCCCCCACAATTTCTTGTCTCAGGCATTAAAATTTCACTGATAATACTCTTTTCATAAATCTTGGCATTGCTGTTAAATTATTCATATGGTGTTTTATGAAAACACATGATGTTTTTTAACATGTATTCATCAAGCATTTTTCAATCAGCTGAGATGCCACTCTGCTGGTTATTTTTCTGAATCTTGCCATCTGAATGTTCTGGATACATTTTATTTTATTTAATAAGTTTTAGTCTTGTTTCCAAGTGTTTCATTTATGATTTCTACAGCTTCACTTGTATTATCTTTCTATTTTATTTTTTTCTTGTCTTGATTTCCCTTTCTATCTGCCATGTTCTCTATTTTGCCATTCTTGCAATCTATGGTTTTAGTGTTGAAAAAGATATTCCTTATTATCTGATCTTTCCTGGATGTGCCTAACTTCATGGCATTCTTCTTCTCTGCATGACCTTTGTGATATAAACTTCCATTTCTGCCTACTGAAAGTGTATTCTGACAGTAAAGTCTGGCACACCTTTAATTCTTAAATACAGAAGTCACACTTTGTGACACTCCCATATTCCCCTCCCATGCTTAACATTTCAGCAATATGACAATTGCATTGAGTTACTGAGTTGCACTATACTTTCCCATTTTCCTTTTATGAGTTGTACAGTATTTCTTTGGTGTTGATCCAGAATATGAAGAAATACAGAGTGGAATTTCAACTAAAAATGTAATTCAAGAATAATGAAGCAAACAAAAACCAAATTCAATAATAAGTAACTGTGTTAATATGGGGTTAAATTGCAAATATATTTTGTTTATTTCTAGAACAGAAGTCTTTAGTGTATTATCAGGGTTAGTATCAAAAATAAAAAATAATTTAAAGCACGAAAATTACATGGAGTAGTTTCAATTTCTAAAACACCCAGAATATCAAGAATATGGAGAGGACCAATTAAGGTAACCAAAACTACTTTAACTCTCTATTTACCTCATCAGTTTGAGAAATGTAGAGAAACTTCAAAAAACTCTATCAGAATGCTACTAGTGTACACCCAAACAGAGATCACAGCCTAGTGTTTGTCCTTAATAAACCCCTCCAGGACTTAGGAGCTTGTTTTATTTTCAGCTTGTTTTGTAGGATTTATTGTAACAGTCTGTGACTCTTTTGCAGCCTTAAAAATTCTCTTTGTTGAGATCCCTTTACTGAATTCACTGAAATTTGAATTGAGAAAAATATGTTGGTAAATGGAAACAAACATAAAAATCAAGACATATTAAAGAAACATCTAAGTACATTTTACTTTGTTTAATGATCTTTCTTTTTATTCTGAGAGAGCAGAACCTTCAGACTAGATTTTCAGACTGTTTCAGAGGTATGAAAAATTGGTTTGAAAATCCACAATTATGATACTTGCTTCAGAGTTTGTTTTGTGTCTGCTAAACATGAAGTTAACATGAGTAAGGCACAGGCTTATTTATATTATAAAAGAAAATGTGAGGGGAAAGAAAAGAAAAATGCAAATAAAAAACCCTGATATTATTTCATTGTCCTGATTGGAGCCATGTGTAAATCCTAATGAACATTTCCATAATTTTCTTTCAAACACCACAAAAATTACAAGAATGACAACAAAATAATGTTAAGATTAGTTTTCAGAAAACAGTTTTTGTGTCCAATGCATCATGTTTGCATTGCCCTGGACTTTAAAAAGAACACAGAACTGACCCAATGAACATTAAGTATCTTGATTTCTCTGTGTTGGCACAAAAAATCCTAAAATACCCAAAATATCAGGTCAGGATAGAAATACTGATAATGTATATGTGTGTGTGTGTGTATCTTCTATCCCTGTCCACACCAAGTTCAGCTGGTGTTTTCCCATGGATATCAGCTGACCAAAAAGTAATTTATTCCTGGAAACACTTTCAACAGGTTATAAATGAAGAACTGAAGCTCTGTGCAAATTTGTTAACTCCTTGACTCCCCATTTCAGTCATATTATTAATTTGTGACCTATCGTCAAGCTTAAATTTATAGCACTTGTTTATTCAAGTGTTACTCACCTGAATTATCTACTGAACATGTCATAGAAAGTTTTATCTTTTTTTAATAAATCCATGATTGAATTGAATTGATTTAATAATTAGTTTCAATAACTATTTTCTAATCCTTGAGAAAACACACAAAAATATTTAATAAGAAGGTATGAAATTTTTAGGTAATGCAGAAAGCAAATGAAAAGTCTATTTTAACTAAAAAAAAAAAACCAAAACAAAAACCCTGACCCCAAATATTTACTTCTAAGGAAATCCATTTTAAAGGAAAAAACATCTTTTGACTCAAAACAGGGCAGTATATTATATTGAAATGAAATTAATTGCACACACTATGTTTTTCTCTAGTAGGATTCTTCGCAAATAAGCAGCAAAACCAAAACAAAATTTTAAGTAATAAATAGTGTAAAAATGTCATGCCCCTATACTAAAATGTATATTTCTTCATAATGGGGTTGACTAGGTGGTTTATGATAATTTAATATAGAAGATCGCCAAAGGTGTTCAGGTAAGACATTATGAATTAACTTTATGCATTAGATATTTGTATTAATAACCCCCTTTAAATCAAGGGGTTTGAGATAAATATCTCAAATATAGTTTTATTTTTATAATTGAATTATCAGTAAAAATTGCAGAAACTATGCCAAATTATAAAAATATATTCCAGGTTAAGTTACTAGTCTCTGAATGTAAACAAACTCCTTTTTAATAGGAAAGAATAATTCCTTCCAGTTCAGAAACTACTCAGGAAAAAAGCTATAACTGGATAGCAAAGTAAATTACTTTGGGCAAACATAATAGCTCTTTCTGGCCTTGAAGTTTAAAAATCTATTAAAAACCGGTCCTAATCCAGATCATAACCCAACTCTTTTGCAAGCCTACTGCAAAACCTGACTTTACAGCTTCCCCAGAAGTTCACAAATATTCTCTTGGCATTCAAGAAAAGAGCACCCTGACAGTAGAACTTCAGTTTTATAGTCTCAGAAGATAAGAACGTAAAATTACCATACTAGGTCAGACTAAATGGTCATGTAACTCAGTGTTGCAATGTCACTGATGGCTACTATAGGGCATTTAAGTTCTCTTTATAAACTTTGACCTTCTGTTCACTTCATAGATTATGCATCAAGCCTGGAAAAAAACCCAAACATTTTCTTGTTTTGCTATTAATTTTTTTCTCTTTTCCCCATGTTTTTAAAAAGTTATTTCCATTTTCTATGTGCCTTACTGTGTGGGGTTTTTTCCTGTAATTTGTCGCAATTTTTGCTTTTCAAAAACTTTTTCCGTTGGCTGTGAATTAGGAGGATAATTCCCCTTTTTTTCCCAGATTTACTCTTGCTTTATTTACCTTTTCTGTTCAGTTCTATGGTTTCCTGTGGAAACACATGAGAAAAATTTTTTGGTGGTAGGAGTGGTTCACTGTTAATTTGAGTGCCTTATACATGCTCTTTAAAATTTTTTGTATCACTTGTAGGCATTTTATCTTTTTTTTTTTTCCTGTTCCTTTTAATTTGTTTTTAATTAGCTGCCTTCTTTATGGAAGGGTGAATTTTTTTTCTGCTGCTCTTAGCTACAGCAGGAGAAGTCCTCCAAGGTAAATGTACATAAAAAAATGTAACACTCTGCTAAGCTAATATTGTCATTTTAAGTACCCCTGGGAAAAAATAGCTCAAGATATCCCCAGTTTAACTATCACCACAAAAGTTCTAGCAACACTGTGGTTTTCAGGTTACCACTAAACTTTATGTATGATACATTTATTAAGCTGACTACCTCATTACCCATTAGCTTTGATTTTTGTTTGAACTCATCATAAGCCATAAGCAGCCAGTAAAAATAGTCAGACCCCAGAATCTTTACTTATTTGCTGAAATCCTTCACTTTAAGATTATTCTATTTAGATATCAGAATAAAGGCAAAGGAACTTTATAATGGAAAATGGTAAAAGACTCCTTAAAGTAGAACAAAGTGGTTAGGTCTTGCCTCTCATCCTTTGTTCCAAAGGGAGTTCTCCATAACCCTGACAGAAAAGATTTTTGTGACTCATCCAGAATTCCCTGAGGAACTATGACTTCAGCTACAATGCAATCTGAATACCAGAGGTTCCCCCCAAAACAAAAATTGCTTCACTCAACCTCATGTTAATATGGGATGAAAAAAAATAGGCTCTTTCCTACTTTTGGGCCTTCCAGTATACCCTCAACATCATTTTCAATTAAAGCTTGGAAATTTTGCAGTTTCTCAATGGTTTTGGGTCAAGATATGGGAAAGAACATGATTCTGCCATGTGCTGGCTTAGAACAAGGTAGAAGTTAATTGTTTCTGTGAGTTCAACTTTCAGATCCCTTTGTCTCATCTGAAGGAGGGAAATCAGAGTAAGCAACTTAGTGATGATCAATACAAAACATGACTGAGAATGCCTGAGAGACGACAGCTTCTTGTGCAGTGCAGGGCTGGAGCTCCTGAGGCTCCTGGTATGTTCCTTTCCAGCTTCTCAGGCCAGGGAATTTTGTTCTGTTTCATCACATTGGCAATTAACTGTTGTGGAAAATTTAATAGCGATGGTTTATGCAAATCGCGTACTCTACAAGTAAAACAAATAAAAATGAGGAAATGTACACATTGTACCTTTGAAAGGTTGCGAGCAGTGGCGCAGATGACTTGGGTTACAATAACATGTGAAATGAGTCTGGGAGTGGGAACATACCAAAGACTGTTTCAAAGGAGAGCCATTTCACTAAACACCAGAGTGATTTAATGCACCATCAATTATTTCCTGCTTGTCACTTAAACAGGCTCCACATATGCATGGCAGGTCATGAGTGCAAAGAGGAGGTAGAAAGCATGATTTATTGGCTGGGGCAAACACCTGCGAATTAAGCAGCTCAGAAATTAGCCACAAGTAGCATATTAGTGCAGCTAATCAGGCACGGTTCAGTATTTCAGTTTCTTGATTTGCCCATAAATAAGGCTGTATGTGGTTGCCCTGGGGCGTTCTGGTGATTAACAGCCCTGACCTACAGTAAAGTGTGCAATCTAAACAATTTAGTGGGATCTGCAGGTGTACATTGTAAGCTTGTTGCCTATAAGGCTGCTACATTCAGTACATAGAAAGCTCCTGGTATCTGGATGTCTTGTTCATACATTTAATCGCACCATTTAATGATCAATTTTCTCTTCATTCATTTACCAGGGCCTGTTAACATTAACGAGCTTTAAACTACAAGTCACTGATGCGCAACTGTGAAACCCAGTTGTCTTCTCTGTCTTATTCAGATGCCAGAGAAATGAGATGACCACATTTTGCTGCACATTTTCATACCTGACATGGCAGTTGTTGACTTCCAGCACAGCTGAAATGACAAGTTGCTACTTCATTGTTTCAAGACTTAAGTTTGGCTGGCCTACCTGTTGATTGCTGATGTAAAGGTGCTGTGTGGAGGAGCCCATACACAGCCAACAGCAGACTGCTGTTCTGGTTCTGCAAAATGCCAAAACAAAGATGGAAATGCCTGATCACTTCATACTGGCATGTTCAGCACATGTGCTGGAGAAGGTTTGGAGTTCTCTTGAAACCTTAATGTGAACTCATGTAAAGCTCAGCAGTAGCCATATCAACTTTAGCCTTAAGAAAGATTACACTTATGGGAAAGAAAAGAAAAAAAGATATCCTCCCCAAAAGTAAGACACTTGATAAAGCAGCCTCATTACCCTTAGTACTCACAGTAGCCTGCTGATTCCTCACCTCCAAAAGAATGCACAAGGACATGGGCAAGGATTAAGGTGAAGGACAGGTGAGATAGTTACATCATATAACCTCACTTGTGAAGGAATGACATTGCAAATCTAAAGCTGTCCACTTTATTCATTAAAAAATTGGCAGAACATTTTAGGAAGGAAGCACAGAAGAAGAACCATCAAAGATACATGATCGAGGAAAAGAAAGGTGACCACTGGTATTCACATTTTTCTTCTGCTGTATGAATAACATGGGAGGACTTATTGGACCACAAAGCAACTTTTTTTACACAAATGATTTATTATTTTAACACTAAGAACCTTGAATTATTTGCACAAAAAAGTATTAAACATAAAAAGTAAGCACAGTGATAGACAAAGTCCACAACTATGTTTCATAAGGGAAAATTTTACTCACAAAGGATACATAATTTCCTGTTTCATATTAAACATTAAATTTAAATAATGCTTTTTTCTTGCAATTTCAATTTATTTTTCCATCACACCATGCTGTACTGATGATTGCTGAGATACATGACTCAGTGTGATACTGACCTGACCTGGAATGTCTTTGCTTAGGTTTATAGATTGAAGACACCAGGGCCCATTTCTGGCCAGTTACTGTTCCTAACCTTCTTCTTGGGATGCCCTGGGAGTTTCCTCTAGAAAAATGTAGACAGCATGTCCCAGTCTTTTCACTAGAACGCCACCCTGTGCCTTGCTTGGGGTAGATAGAAGCACCTGTGAAAGCTGGTTCTTCTTGATCTAGAGGGCTTTTTCTTATTGGGACTCAGTTACAAAATCTGCTTAAGTTTCTTTCAGAATTCATAAAACTTTATACTGGGACAGAGATAGTATCACAGAATTTCAGGCTATGTCTTTGTCAAAGTTTAAGTAAGATTTGAAAGTGTATCTATGATTTTGAAAAGTGTATGGTATCATCACATCACCAATGTGTCAGAGCTTTTGTAATAAAACAGCCTTTGCATTTTGGTAAAGGAGATGCTAAATTTCAAGTACAACAAACTCAAAATGCCTACATAAAACCAAGCACTGGTTAAAAAAAAAGCAGTTTTATTGTGAGAACTCTGAAATAATATCTAGGTGTTACCCTGAGCAGCCCTTGAGATGTCAGAGATGATAATACAGTAACAATGTTTGGGAAGTATTTCTAGTTTTACACTTAGCCTTTTGGCAGGAATTTATTAAGACAGAATAAGCCTGTGACTTTTCAATTCCAAGTACAATTTGTTTCTCTAATATATCTGCAGGAGTAATGTGTGATGGAATTTTTCCTTTGCTGGGCCCAGTACTTGTGGGTGATGATGTGCTATAATAGGTTCTCACAAGCCATATCTCAACAAGATAAAACACAACACATGTACATCTGTGGCCCAGTGTCAATGCCTTAAATGTACATCAGAAATGCATTAAATCTTCTGATTGCTATTTTGTTTGTACAGCTTGTTGGTTCAGACTTTCCTCTGTAATGTACCCTGCTGATTGCCTTGAATTACTGACATATCCTTGGTAGAACAAGCACACCTTGTCCTGAAATTCAACATTACAGATGTGGCTTGAATCCCTTCCTTTATTAGTTGAAACAGAAATGTTCTTCGTTATTCCAATACACTTCCTGAAAGCACTTTTTCAGAATCAGCTGGGTCTTAGCAGAGCTTTGGGCCAAAACTAAAGGCAAGAGATATCACATCAAAAATTCATCCACACAACTGTTTGTGTGCATCTGTGCCTGTGCCTATGTATAATGACAAAACTATGTAGAAAATAAAGTATTATGGACAGCTATGGAACATGGTGCATCAGAAGAGGTACTTTTTGTTTTGGACACTCTTTCTGGGCCAGATTATCATCTGGTTTAAAGCTGTACATCTCACATCAGCTTGCTTGCTCATATGTGATACTCTTCTTTTTGGAGAAAGCAAATGTTTTAGAAGTGATCTTGAGCTAAACTTTAATGGAAGCCATAGTGTCTGATACAAATAAAAGAAATGCATAAAAAGAAATATTAATCAACACCATCCAGATTCAGTCTCCTGTGTTCCTGCAACATCATTCCTGAGCAAAGACAGCCTGCTGAAGGCATATCCCTGGGCACAAAGATATAGGGATGTATGCTTGGGGTTTCAGTTTATGTCAAACCACCTCATAAGGTGTTTAGGGTGGGAAGGTTACTGCTTTTGCAGATGTATTCTCCCTTTTCTCGATTTGCTCACCAGCTTTAGTTGTTTAGAGTTGTGTCTCTGTGCCTGTATTTGTTCTGTGAGAGTGATTACTACTCCTTGAACTGCACACCTTGTGACCTTTGGACTGACCAGACTGGAGACATTACTGGAGGGGGTCTTTTCTCATTGATATCCCTGTGTCTTCTTTCCAAATGAGAATCATGTTACGGTTACATAGGGAACAACAGAGGTGTTTGCCTGGGAAAATACACTCAGGCAAATCTGTTGGCCTTCTATGATGGACTCATGATGTTGGTGGTTAAGGGAAGAGTGATGGATGTCATCTACCTGGATTTGTGCAAAGCATTTGATAGTGACAGAAACCTTATATATAAACTAGAGACATGGATTTGATGGATGAATCACTCAGAGAATAAAGAATTACCTGCATGGTCATACTCGCAGTTTTGTGAGGCAATGGTTTGATGTCCAAGGGAAGACCAGTGACAAGTGGCTTTCCTCAGGGGCAAGTATTGGGAGCAGTATGGCTTAACATCTTTGTCAGTGACATGGACAGTGGCCTTGAGTGCACCCTCAGCAATTTTGTCAATGTCACCAAGCTGTGTGGTGCAGTTGACACACTGGAGGGAAGAGATGCCAGCCAGAGGGGCCATGACAGCTTGAAAGGTGGGTCCAAAGCCCATGAAGTTCAAGTCCAAGTGCAAGATCCTGCACCTGGGTCAGGGCAATTCCAAGCACAGATACAGACTGGGTGGAGAATGGATTGAGTACAGCCCTGGGGAGAAAGACTTGGGGGTATTGGAGCTCAACATGACTTGGCAGTGTGAGCTTGTAGCCCAGAAAGCTGACCATAACCTGAGCTGCACTAAAAACAGTGGGGCCAGCAGGGCGAGGGAGATGATTCTCCCCTGCTGCTGTACACTCATGAGATCCCACCTGGAGCACTGCATTCAGTTCTGGTGCCCCAGGACAGGAACCTGTTGGAGCCCCAGGACAACAGGAACCTGTTGGAGCAAGACAAGAGGAGGGCCAGGAAGATGATCAGAGCTGGAGCACCTCTCCTGTGAAGACAGGCTGAGAGAGTTGGGGCTGTTCAGCCTGGAGAAGAAAAGGCTCTGGAGAGACTTTACAAAAGCCTTGCAGTACCTAAAGGGAGCCTACAAGAAAGCTGAAAAGGGACTTTTTACAAGGGCATGGAGTGATAGGACAAGGGGTAATGGCAGGTTTAGATTAGATGTTAGGAAGAAATTCTTTACTCACAGGGTTGAGAGGCACTGGAACTGGTTGTCCAGAGAAGTTGTGGATGCCTCATCCCTGGAAGCATTCAAGGCCAGGTTGGATGACACTTTGAGCAACCTGCTGTAGTGGAAACTGTACCTGTCCATGGCAGGGGAATTGGAATCAGATGGTCTTTAAGTCTCTTCCAACCCCAACAATTCTATGAGGCCACAGACTAAGTTTTATTAAAATTTAAATTTCCTTTTGGCTTCAAAAGTAGATTTTCACTCTTTTCCATACAAACATATAATGTGATTTCAGTAGAATAAATTCATTTCCACAATACATTCAACACCTGATTAATTCATATTATTGAGGCAACAGAGATATGATTAACTTATTTGTGTCTTACAGTTCATAAACTGTGTTACAGATAACAATGTGAACCACTGCTGATTCTTTATGCAGTAGAAAAGCTTTAGGAACATCAGTAGAGACCTGGTTTTTCATTAAATATGGTTGTAATCTAATTTAGTTGTAAAAATCAGCGTATTTCTTGAAACTGGCATCCTACATCAAATGAAATGGATCTTGACAGCAGCTTTTTATTCTTCCTAGCAGAACTGAAAAACAGCTTTGGGAAGCTTATTGTGCTGGCCCCATTTTTAGATAATGCCCTAGAAAGTTTTCTACATATTTCTAAGCAGCTGAGGTGTATGACTCAGTGAACTCTTCTGAGCATTCTTAACCACCAGTTCATTACTGTGAAAAAAAAAACAAAGGAAAGTATCTTTTATCCAAAAGATGCTTTGTAAATACATTCTTACCCTCAAATTACAAAACACTCATATTGGAAAATGTAAGACAAAATTCAGCGTCAGTGTTTGGTTACCCCTCACAGTAAAAAAGTTCTTCCTCAGGATCAGATGGTCCTTCCTGTGTTTTGGTGGGAATGCATTGCTTCTGGTCTTGCAGTATGTGCCATGGAAAACAGCCTGGCTCTGTCTTTTTTGCATCCTTCCCTCAGGCATTTGCACAATTTGATGAGTTCTCCCCCTTAAACCTTTTATTCTTTTCTTCTACAGCCATGGTCCCATGGTTGACTCAGGACCAATCGCTGACACAGAGTGTTAGCAAAGTCCTCAGGTCCTTCTCCATCACTGGCAGTACTGAGGGGAACCTTGGCTCCTCCAGCGTGCCACATGCTGTGTCACATCACCACAACAGCTAAGGATGGGTGTGCTAGACTGAGAAATTTTGTTGGCCTCTCCCTTGTGCTCTGTTGTGATACTTCACACTATTCACATTTGCATACATCTCTTGGCATTTCTGGTACCCTGAATGTCTTGGGAGAATAATTTGTTTGGGAAAAGAGGAAGATTTCTGAGTTAAATATAATCTGAATACAAGTGAGCAGACAGCTGGAGAATACGATCAGTGATTCTGAACACAGAGACTGGTGACTGGTAACTGTCTCTGAAAGACACTACTGATTCTCTCTCCTAGAGAGACTATGGAATGTCTACTCCAGCATACCTGGAGTGGCAACTCTCCTTTGGGGGACAGTAGAAGGACTGCAACCCATTACCTGGATGTAATGAAGACATCCTTTTGGTGAATTTGTGTCATTGACTATTGAAGGCAAAGAATAAAAACCTCAGTGTTTTTTCAACTCAAATATATGATGAAAATAAACTGAAATATAAGAATGCGTGAATGCACTGATTAACGTAAAATGAATATATAACCAATGTGCCATGCATAAAAGTGGATAGTAAATTAAGATATTTGCTAAAGTAAAGAATAAACACGGGCAGATATATAGCTACAAGTCATACTGCAACACAGTAGCCCATTTTTTGTGAATTTAGGGAAAATCAGTCTCAATGGAATGAATGCTACAGATTTTAATTAATAAGGTATAATACAATCAGTACAAATTTATTATTGAGAGTGCCACAGCTTATGCTAATAGTCTAATATTGGTTGTTGGAAGGGTTGGATTATTAGCAACAAATAATAATTGTTAACATTTTTTCTCCATTTTGGCTTGTAAAAAATTGACAAATAGTATCTGACATCTAAAATGTATTAATTTACCAGAACTGTTTTCCTTAATCCATTTCAGAGTTACTTCTGAACAAAACATTCCAAATTGTATATTTTATGTATAGCACTGTGTCCTTCCAAACAGCATAGCATAGTATAGTTTTCACTTATAGAGAAGAACAGAGCTAACAGAGTAATAAACAGTAAATTTTTCTCTTCTTTGAAGAAGATGTTCCTGAAGAGTGACATGTTTCAGGATTGCAGTTTTGGACACAGGCTGCTAAATTTACCTATATTCCACTTAGTGAGCTTTAATTCTCTTTCAATCTGGCCATGAGGTGGCAATGTCTCTGGGACACAAGTATTTTTTTGTGATGATTTTTTGATTCATAAATTTACAGTATGGATTTGTGGAGACCATTGCAATAGTGGGCATACATAAAAAGCTTCAGCTGATTATGCCTAAATGCAACAAAATGCAGATGATTAGAATTCTCTATTTTGCACAGTCCTTGTGAGGAATATCTGCTTTTGCCTGTAGTACTACTCAGTTACTGTTTTTTACCCAGGTGACTAATTTCCTTTTAATACTTGCATTCTCTCAAAATGACCAATAAAGCTCCCTCTTTTGTAGAGCTTCAAATTTATATGTCAAGAAAAGTTCTCATGATGAAAAGTCAGTTGAAATTATATTGAGTGTATATATAATGTTAATAATTTAATTCCATTGCCTTGCATTATTATCCTTTAAACTGAATTATGAGATCTTATTTGCAAATCTCAAAGTGGTCTGTGAATTACGAACAGGGGCTCTTAGCTAAAGTCTTATACAGACCCTATATTACCACACAAGAAGAACTTCAATTACAGCTGAAAGTGGATGTGCCATTTAATAGTAATAAAACATTATAGTGATAATGTAACTATCCTTAAATCAAAGAAATTCAGACCTAACTTGCACTCAAAAGAAATCCAAAAGTATTAGAGTACAAACCACTCCGAAGACTTTGCTTTTTATCTCTGATGATGTCTTGCAGTGGCTGAAACCTTATGATTTCAGAGTACTAGCCCTGGAGATCCAAATTACATTAAAAGTTTTTAAAAATCACTAGATTCCTCTGTCTCCTTTTAGTTCCTGTCAACTGATAAGGAGATCTGTGTCAATTCCGATTCTAATAGAAACTCTTTCTGTAGGGTCAAAGCATTTTTGCAATTACAAGGACCATAAATGAAGGACATAACCAAACCCAGTAAATGAATAGAGGTGGACACTGACATTTGTCTGTTTCACATGTAAAAATTTTCAGACAGCCTTGATCTCAAAAAGCTTCTGAGTTTGGTGTCAGCAGCTTAAAAGAAAAAACAAGTAATACCAGGATTGTGTGGTTGGTTTGCTTCTGAAATAAAGGTGCTCCTACAGTGAGCTTGGATAGGTATATCAAAAAGATGTGCAACAACCTTCCATCCCACCTTACTCCCCCCAAGATGGACATGGAGCTGTGCTGAGCCAGTCCATAGGATCTCTGTGGGAACTTCTGCTGCAGTCCTGTATGCATTCCAAAGAAAGCAATTTAGTTTAAGAACATCTGCTTTTCCCTGTTGCAAGATACTGCTAATCAGTTAATTGACATTGTTTTGCCTCTGTAAAGCCAGAGGCTCCTGAATAAAAACATTCTTGCTGCTATGGTGGATCAGATGAAAGAGTCCATCTTATCCTGGTTTCCTTTCTTCACTGGTGACTAGCAGCAGATGCCTCGGGAAGCAGTGATAATTCCCTCTGTGCACCCTCCTAGATGTGAGCAGCGTGTGGAGTGGGTAAGCCAATGACAGTGCCTTTTTTGATTTTTTTCTGTAAACATATCCAGGAATTTCTGCTTCTGCTTTTCGGGTTCATGAAGTGGTACAGTATCACTCCTTTAAATGCAGCATTTTGATTCACCCAGGCTGCTTCTGGTTTTATATCACTTTCTCATAAATCTATTTATAGACTGTTATCTTTCTTCCAGATGGTAGTTATTATCTGTTTAAGTGGTCTTTGTAGAGAAACTGTGCCACAGATCCTCCTCACTCCCTCTCCCAGTGCTATGTTACCCTCTGTGGGACCAGAATGTCACCTGATCTAACTCTTTATTTTCCCCTAAATAATGGCTAACATTTGTCCTAGGCATTCCCTTGTATCTCTTCCAACTTGAGAACCTTGAACAACTTAGTAATGACAGCTTATTTTGAACACTACAGATAGGAATGCAGGTTCCCACCAGTCTGCATTATTGACCTACCTCTCCAGAACCACAATTTATCCTTCCTTTTGCTCCATAATACACAAGCAGGTATTTGTGTCACACCTTGGAATTTTAATTTCTTTTAGAGCCTACCACGAGAGATGTGGCAGATAATTTTGTAAACATCAAAATATAGGATCCTGTGATTCTGTAATTATTTCAACCAGATCATCCTCACCTTCAGTCCTATAGAGATCATTAATAAACTGTAAGCATGGTGCTTCTCTATGAATACTGGGTTATTTCTTCCCCACTGAATCACATGTTTCCTCGAGCCCATTGTTTCTATACTTTATTAACAGTTTCTACAGGTTTACTCAGGTTTTGTGCTGTATATAATGATCTGGAATTCCCCACATGCATCTCTCTACTGGAGCCATTAAAAAAATTTGATATCCTCTGTTTGCAAAAATTACCCTTTTTAGAAATTGGTATTACAGCTCACAAATACTGACAAAACTAATATAAGCTAAAAATGGATGTTTAGAATGACTGCTATAGAATTTCCAGCAATTTTATTTCATCCTTTTCTATCAAGTGCACTGAATCCTGTTTTTTAGAGAACACGTCTTTTTTCTTACCCTAAAATGTAATATTCTTATTACAAAAAATAATGTATTCAACCAAATTCCTTTGTGGAAATTCTTGTCTAGGTTAGAAAGAGTAGAATAAATACTGTTTTAATAGAAGATCTCACAGCAATGTTGTGTACTGTACTGAGAAAGAATTTTTAGAAAAATAATGGTGACTCTATAATGTTTTTCTCGGTTTTTTGGGTAGATTTTTCTGTTGGATGATATTGGATAAACATGATATAAAACTACTTAATTTCTTTGAAATATTTGATTTTTTTTCTCAAAAATGTTGGTTTATATTATTTTTGTCCAAAAGTTAGAGTGTTTTCTGACAGGGAATGGGGAAAGAATGTGACGTGCTTAACACTAGGGTAAATTAGACAGTAAACCAGACACTGTGGATGCAAGGAAGAAGAAATGGGTGACTTAACCTTTGATCCAAGCTTCAAGAAATGTAGTGCCACCTCAGCATCTGGAACACCTAGAAATCACATTGGTACATTGTGCTGATGGTTCCTTGCTATTTGGCCTCTTTCTGGAAAACAGCTGGACTTAGTGGGATCATCTGGTCACTTGTGTCACAAAAACAGAACAGACTTGCCAAGTAGCTACAACAATTTTGTGATGAATATGAAATAGCTCACTAGAAGTTGGCTTCTACCAATGAAGGTTGGGGTTAATTAAGAAGTTTGCATCTTGAGAAATGTGAAAGTTGTTTCAGTTGAAGCTCAAAGGCTTCTTCAGACCCCACAGTCAAACCCAAGGCAAGATGACTGAAGAATTGAAAAGATTTGCTTTAATCTTATTAACCCAATCTTGCAGCCCAGCTAAAGCTACTTTAAACTCCTTTTACATTCCTGAAAGAAGACAAAGTAAATAAGTATATCTATGAAAAAGAAGCCATGCTGGTTTAAGAATGAACAACAGAAGCCTGTGGATCAAGAATCCTCCCAGCTTCACTCAGTTCGTCCACTTTTGGTTTGGAACAAAGAGAGTCTTTGTTGGGATGATGCATATTAATAGTCTGTGACAAGTTATAAATACATTGTGGTTGAATGGATTTTTTTTACAATAGATTCTTGTAGTGTTTCTCTATCAGAGTTATATGCATGGATTTAAAAAAACCTGAATACATTTTTGGGATTATATCTCTGAAAGTTGACATGATAGGCAATAATGCATATTTAAGATGATACAATGTAAAGTCATTTGGCAAGTCTATGACCCAGTAAGAGAGAAAAGAAAGTATTCTTAATAAAATAATAAAAAAACCCAACTAATTTTTATTATGAAAGAGATTTGAGAAGTTAAAAAATGTCAGTTTCACTCAGTCTTCACTACCTATTGTGTCCTGGATTTAAGGCAGGAAGAATAACTGATAGTATCCTGATTTAATATTCTGTGTTTTCAAAATATAATGTCAGTGAAAAAAGGATAGTATTGTCATATTTCCTTGACAGTTAAACCACAGTTATATCTTTCTGTAGGGACTATAAAGTTTCCTTCACAATACTCTCTTAGTTTCCCTTTGGAGGAAGCATATTAATGCTTGAAAAAAAATAGTGTACAACTTTCATTAATTTCTTATAATTAACAGTGGATATTTCTATTGAGTCTTATTTGAATAATTTGAAAAACTTAGATTCTTAAACTGCTCTAGAATCTCAGGGAATGACTGCAGTGATCAATGTTACGATGATTTAATTTGTTTCCAAGGGAAAAATGTGTGCCTGCAATTTGAATTTTATGACATCCAGAAAACAGAAGACTTTGCATATGAAAACCAATGAAAAAACACCAAATGAAAACAACTGCTTTTGAATATCTTCCAGTGATATAATTTCCTGCAAATATGAAAAAAATAAAAATGCAAAGGTTCTTTTAAATCCTAAATAGTAAAATTTAAGACTGTCCTCTAAATAAGAAAAAACAATATTTCATAATTAATAAGATTCTGAGTAGCATTCCATCAGAAACCTGGTTTTGAGCTCTCTCAAAACATGCCTCTGGCTGAATACTGAATGTATTAAATGTATATTAAAATGCATGTTATTTGAATGCACCCATGATGCTATGTGATCTGGATGTCTCTGAATAAACAGCCTATTCTCACCATTATTTTTAGTCAACCAATCTCTGTGTCATCAATAAACCTGATCGGATTTTCTTACAAGTGACAGAATTACTGCATACACTGACCAGTCTTATTCACCACAAATAATTTCACCAATTTATTTTTCAATGTTTTTGGTTTTGAGATATGCCAAATGGTTACTTTTCAATTCAGAGAGCACATATTATTTTGTATATTATAGTTTTTTAAAACAGTGCTAATGTCCAACCACAGTTCAATTATCTGACAAAAGAAGTATGTAACTTGATCACCTTTCATTTTTATGGCCATTCTCAGCTGTTCATTTGTGCTTAATCATCACCAAAGAAATAGAGAATTTCTGAGCACATTCTAAAAATAATTTATTTCATTTATGATCAGTTTTTTCTTAAGAACCTGAGATAGCAACCTAAAAGAAGTATTACTTAAAAAAATCATATATAAGATGTAAACCAACATCTGTTAAAGGCTTTAATTTTAGTTGAAAAACTGCAAATCTATTGTGGAGCATTAACATTAATGAGCATTAACAGTGCTTTATATATAAATATATATATATATATATATTATTTGGGGAGACAATAGCCATAATCACTTCAGTACATATTAATGTAATGGTTGCTTACTTTTAAAAAGACCAACCAAACAAAAAACCCAAGAAAGTAATTTTGTTAGTTACTTAGCTTGCTTTATTGAAAGTGGAGGGAAATGGTGGCTTATTTTACTAATTTTTGTTTAAGCTTTCCAGCATGAAATCCAAATTGACTGCTGAGGAAGGAGCTGCTGAGAACTAGCATACACAGACATGCTTGGGCATTTGCCTGTCTTTTTCTAGACTCTGGGAAGCCTACCCACTCTGGAACCATAGAAAAGAATGTTAAGCTTTCTTCTGGAGAAGCAGATTAGACTTGCTCCTTGAAAATATAGTAAAGCACAAAACCTCATGGTTAAAACCTCTGCACAGTGTGCGGTGGCCTGGATTCCTCAGGCTCAGCTATTTGGACTGAGACATTCTGCCCTTTAGAGAGTACCTGAACCACCTGACAAC
Organism: Pardalotus punctatus; assembly: GCA_013400915.1. Classification (NCBI taxonomy): domain Eukaryota; kingdom Metazoa; phylum Chordata; class Aves; order Passeriformes; family Pardalotidae; genus Pardalotus; species Pardalotus punctatus. Next base: position 247,555 of record VZTX01011790.1, read on the forward strand.
AATCATAGCCTTGAAACTGTTGAATGCCCACAGGGTTTAAAGGGGGAGAAAGAAGGCAAGAGAGAGCAAGTTCTGTAACCTGGCACCTACGTAGGATATTTTCACGGAATGACTTGGATTGGAAGGGACCTTAAAGATTGTCGGGTTCGACACCACCCACCATGGACAGGGTGGCCCATGAGATCTGAAGTGCAGGTTCTAGAAGTGGCAGGCTTTTTACTGTAAGTTCTCCTGGAGTCTTCTCTTCTCCAGGCTCACCAACACCAACTCTCACCCTGTCTTCACAGGAGAAGTGCTCCAGCCCTGTGATCATCTTGGTGGCTCTCCATCATTTTAAAATACTGTCTGAGAGTCCTTGCTTCCAGGTTAGTTTTTGCATTCCATCCAATGACTGTATAATAGATGAGCATTGCTATACTGACATTTTATAGTACTAGAGGAGCTTTCAGAGAATTACAGACAGAGTGCTGTAAAAATAAATTTAATGTTAGGGAAGAATGAGGTGACTTTTGAATGAAATATGATTTTGATAAAAAATGAAGATGCTGAATAAATGAAAAATACCCCAAAAGTGACAGTTAAAGGTCTTATCCCTTAAATACATGAGCAGTTCTCACGCAGTAAGTGCTCAAGATTAACAGGGGAAGAGGCACTTTGACATTATGCCTTGTTTATAAAATACACTGAAACCCAGTTTACATATAGAAATCTTTCTGAGACAGAAGACCAGTCTATTAGTTAAATAACCTGGGTTTTAGCTTTGTATTTGATTAATTTTTAAAAATTGTGAAAGCTCAGGTAAAGTATAACAAGTTTCCTTGCTCTGACATTCTGTATTTTCTGTTGGCAAATATACATTAATACAATTTGGTTTAGAATGAGTTTGGATTGATACAAAACTCACCTTAGAAACTTGGTCACTTTTAAGGAAGTAAGGCAGTGTTTTGAAGGCTGGTGAAAAACATTTTTTGGTGATTTTTTTTTTCTGCTGTTGGCACATTAAATACTTTAACAAACTGGTGATATTTTTACAATGTTTTTGATTTGGCATGGAAAATTAAGAGATTCAGTTTATAAATTGCTTTTCAATTTTTCATTTACATGGGAAGTGCAGTCTGCAATTACTTTAACAATTTTGGATCCTTTTGCCTCATAAAAACATAGTTATTTTCTGGTTGATTTTTTTGGAGGGTGTGTGTTTGGGGTTTGTTTTGGCTTTTCTTAAATGCTGAAGACTGTCACTTCTCCTGGATCTTAGTTATGACCTACAGGGCATGTGGTTCCTTTGACATGAAGTTTATTTTTCTAAACCCACAGCTTGATATTCTAGCACTTAATTTCAGAATGCAGCTTAAATCACAAAAACCATAATATGTCAAATGATCCTACACTTGCAGGGGAAAACAGTAAGTAATGAAAAAGCTATGATTGCTTTTCTGTCCCTCCAAATGACAGTTATCACCTCAGTGACCTGCTCCGGGCGGACCCATCTAAACATGACACACTAAGGGATAACGTCATCTAACAGGGTAGTTATAAAAATCAATACAAAACCCATTTCAAAGATACTCTGTGTAAGAATCCTGGTGTAACGTTTATTTATTGAATAGGCCTGAGGAAAAAAACCAACAACTTTTCTGATAGATATGCTTTACCTCCCAAGCAAAGGAATTCTGTAGGTAAGCAATAATTGTATTTTTCAATCTATTATTTAGTCTTGCCAAAGCTCAGCCTAGAATCTAATATGTGGATGATTGCTGTAACTCAATTATGAAACCTAAGCAGAGCTCTAATGCATCTGTAATGCAAAAGGAGCATAACAAGACAATTGACTGTATTTCTTTTAGTTGTGGAGTAGCTGTCTGTGTTTGTGCAGGGATGAACAGAAACAGGGAGGGAGACTGCGATATTGTATTTTTCACCGAAGGATTAGGAATGTTCTGTACTGATCTTCACTCATGAATATCGAAGGTGTGGTTGCATCCTTGAAACAACCACAGGCTCACAACTGACTGAAAATAGGTTTCTATTGTTTGCTGTCTCAAATGACAATAATACTGAAGCCTGGAGCAATTTTATCCAGTCATATTCCATATACAAGGCATGCAATTTGATTTGCTAAAAAGTCAGTTAAAAAAGCTAGTATTTATTTTCCTTATCTTTATCAAACCATTTTCAAATCTGTATGAGTTTTATTCCTCTCAAGAAGTAAAAAATAAGTATCATATGTATCTTCAGTTCTGATTTCTTACAAAAAGATGCAGTATAGCTTGATATCTTTAAAAATATCATAAAGACCTTTTTTCCTGGAAATTAATGTGAAAGCATGTTTATGTTTAGGAAAATATATGGTTTTACAAATATTGGGTTTTTTTTTTATCTTGGCTTTTATTGTCAGCATTTTGTTTATGGTACAATATAGGATCTTATTTACCTTCACACATAACATAATTCTGGCAATTCCACATTCATATTGAGAGGTGTTTGATCACTGAAATTGTCTCACTGAAACCATCTTGCAGACTTTGAAACAGAAATGTAAGGCAAAGGTTAAGGAATCAATGTAAAAATTTCTAGGGCCACTCAGAAAAAGTGTAATGAAAATCTGGGCTTTCTCGTATACAGAGGTTGCACTTCCTAAATCAGAAAACATCCAGTCATCTGTCTGCACACCTAAAACATCAATAAAATTCAGAAATGAATGTCTCTGATAGTGGAATCTGAATGGGAATGCTCAGAAATATTAGCTAAATTTTTTTCTGAAGCACTGATCTGCCAAAGAGCTGATCTGATGCTCTTTATATCCCTCCCAAAACCAAACAGTTTTGAAACAAAAAACTCTCTTTGCTGGATCATCTCAACTTTCCATTCCTTCCTGCAGATCATCTGCCATATTGCACACAGAACAAACCTTGGCATCTGAAGTAAAATTTACAGAATCAGACTTTCCTGTGAAACACAGTCGGTATTCTCTTCCTGAGTAAACTGTACCTTAATTCCATACTGTGTTTCCTCCAAAGACATGAACTACTTGGATAATTTGAGTGCCTTGGGCCTTTGTATTCAATTCAGACTGAGAAGGTCTGAAAAAAATAACATAAGAGAGCAGCATCCCATCCAAAGTATATCCAAGTATGGAAGAAAAGATCTGCAACAGTCTGCATATATGCCATGCGAGTGGCATGCAGAAAGATAGTATTTTGATTCTTTCTAGTGTACTTTATTAATTGGCACAACAGACTCTTTGGAGCTAATTTTAAAAAGGAAAAATATTAGTAGTGTTTTAGTGTTCATCTGGTACATATTCAAGTTATGTCATGGAAAATCAGAGCCCTGATGCAATCGGCAGGGCAAATCTAATACTGGGACATGTGAATATGAACCTCATTAACAGGTACTAATGAGGGGCAGGAGAACACTTTTTTTGAGAACATGATTAACACCTAATTTTCTTTAAAAAAATTAAAATTGGGAGAACAGAGAAAATCCTTTGTCAATGATCATTGACTAGGAAACAGCAGCTAACATTGCCCTTTGGCTTAATGGCTGCTTTGTGGAGCTCTCTTGTTTATGTTGCTCAGATACAGATGTTGATATTAATTTTTTTCTGCTTTAGAACTAGTGATTGCTTGCTTTCATCTTCCAGCCCCTTGTTCAAAGCAGTATATAACTGCCAGGAAAAACCTGAGCATAAGTCAGGGTGGGGGAATGCCTCAGGACACTGATACCATATGTGGGAATCAATCTTTTTAGCTTGCTTGACATTGTCATAGTTGCTGTCTTAAAGGTAGGTACCTGAAAATGTCATAGGATGGGACATTTATGGGACTATTCCTTTCCTTTATTATAGTTAAATATCCCTATTGGAACAGGGAGGGCACATCTGGTGTTAAAGATGCCTTTAATAAGTGCATAAAGTTTCTCTTCAAGCAATTAAAACTAGAATTTTGGTTTCAGAAGGTCTTCATATTTATAAAACTCTTACAAATAAAGGACTACGGCAGTGTGCTTGCTGAAATCTCTTTAAACCACAAATATCCAGCTGGAAATGATGTTTGGAAAAGCTGTTACAGGCTGTACCGAATTATGAGGTCAAGAGAAACGTCATTATGACAGCCCAGTTAATGAAAAATCGATCACAGACCCTTCTAAAAGTGTCTCAAAACCCCTCGAAGGAGCAGGGGCCTACAGCTGTAAAACAGCCCAGTAAGTAAAAGACTCAGACACTGTGTGAATAGTTGCCCAGAGAGGACCAAGAAAAAGCTTTAGCAGCTGTTTTTCTGATGTGTCAGTGTGTCCTGTGAGAAGACTAAATAGTTTTATAGGAATAAGCAGGGGCAGTATTAGATGTTGCTTAAGCGGAGGGATGTTGATTTAGAGAATCCACTCTGTACTGATGGTAAAGGGAAGGTTCTTGCCATGTGGGAACCTGGCTTGAGCAACTTGTATACCTCTTTCAATATGGCTGTAAACAAAAGTCCTGACTAAAATTCTGAGATATGCACTCATGACTGGAGGCACAAGCTGCTTACAGATCCACATTCATCCTTTGGGATAACTCACCAGAAATAAAGTAGTCTAATAGTCTTGTCTTTGAGGTGGATGTTGTCTGATGAAGTGGTACTTCAGGTTTGAGGAAGAACAGAGATTCGCAGGAATCAACTTGCGAATTACTTTGTGATGTCTAAATGTTCTTGTAGAACCTTAATAATGTCAGATGGAAGGCATGATAGAGTCATATTTTGAAAACTGGAGTCCTCTTTATTTACCAAGATGGCTTCATTTGTTCCCACAAAGGGTTTGAGGGGAACATTTAGGAGGAAAATTGTGAACTCTAAAATGCGTTGACTTTTCCAGAGAACAATTTTCACCAACATTTTACTGAAGAGACTCTCCATTTCTCCATGTATGCAGTCAGATGCTACAACTGTGAGATGACTGTGGAACATAAAGGTTTAGGGTGAACAATTGCAATTGCACAACAGAAGAACAGTGACATGGGTATGCCACCAACTCAGAAAACTCTATGTCCAAGAGATCAAATTGCAGCAATATTAAAACTCCCTTTCTGTTCTTATTAGAGTTGAACTGAACCTTGCATTCTTGGATGTCATTCTATGACTTAGTCTCATTATTGAATTGTTGTCTTATTCTGGCATTATATTGCTGCTTTGATCAGAGTGTGAGGGGGGTGTAATATTTGCTAGAGCTCTCACTTTTTTTCAATAAGCCCTTTGATTTCTATATATAAGTATTAGAGTGTTTGTATCATAAGCCACATTGCAGAAAACACAGAGAATATATGAAATTTGAGAAGGCATTTCTACAGGCATTCCTAGTTTTAATTTTTTTATAAAGATTGTCCATACCAAATTCTTCCTCCTAAGCTGAGCACTTTGTCCTGTCTCTTTCTCCACATGTTTTCTTTCCTCTCAGTTACTGCCTGAACCTTCTCATGTCCATGCAAACATACAGTCTGTCTCTCCAGAAATCATGATGTGGCTTTTAAGGATCTAGTTAATTTCTTTGCATCAATGCTAAATATTTAACCATATTATACATCCATCATATCCTGAAAAGTGCAGAAGAAATTCTAAGCATCACACTTACAGTTCAAACTCTTTTCAAATTAAGAATCACATTTTTTCACAGGACTGAGCAACTTTGTGTGGCAACAGTAAAGATATTGTAGTTTCCTGGGAAATACTTCAAGACTCTGGCAAAACATGTCCTATTAAAAAAAGTGGAGAGGTAACCACAGCATTTATGGAGAACCCAGGTTGTCCTTACCAGAAGTAGCCAATCAACCACTAAAATGAAAACTAGTTGTGTTGACAGGTGAAGGTAGTCTCTATCTCAATACATCAAGAGGGGAACATGCTGAGATTTTTCTAGTATGATAATGAGCATCTGAGCTCATATTTGTAAACTAGTTAGAGACTCATTTATATTACAACTGTGTGTTTGCCCTTTTACCCTTATTAGTTGAAAAGGAGGTGATATTCTACAAATAAGGTATATAGCCTCATTATATTAATCACAAAGTATTTTCCTTCAGTAGTTTTAGCTGCTGTTTAATACTAGCATAGACCTTTGCATTTTTGAAAGGTGAAATTTGGTCCAGATCAGCCAAGATCAGGTAGGGCAGGAGAGGCATGAGAGGGCTGTGCATTTGAATGACAGGTCAGTGTCATGTGAACTGAAGCATGCAAACGGTATGAGGCCATGGTAATCATGGGGAAGAGATTCAACTCCCTTTGTTTTCTCTCCTTACCCAGTAAATTCATGCTTGAAAAATGTCAGCCAGATTTTTTAGCTCTATAGGTATTTTAATGCACTCGTGAATTTTTGATGTAATCAGAGATACATGCAGAATATTACAGTCTTGTGTGTATTACCAGAGTAGCTGTGCTTGGGTAACACAGTGTCTTCATGTTACACACCAGGATTTTAGAGTAGCCTTTTCAGAAATTAGAATCCACCAAGTCAGATCAGGTCATAATGTTAAGTACACAATATCTTGAGGGAAACTCAATCAAACCCAACCAAACTTTTTATAAGGCATCACAAATCATCCTGTATTAGCATCACATGGATTATTTATGAAAATGCTGTTGCTTGTCTGACAACCTAGGTGACATTACCTCTGGAGGATGAGCATCACCATGGCAAAACAGACATGTCACCATTAGACATTAGTCTACTGTAACTAATTTATAAGGCTGTCCTGTAATTTGTTTTGATCAGGCAGCCTGAATATAGTTGAAGGGGATGAAAGGGAGGAGGGAGTGCAGAGAGAGGAGAGAGAGAAAGAAAATCCGATATTATTATTAGCTGTAGAATTCAAAACTGTGAAAAATAAAGCAAAAAAATGTGTAGCAATTTTTTAATCTACGTAACTTCTGTCTTTATACATAGACGTAGAAAGGAACCTCTAATACAAGTTTTCTCTCTTGATTGTGGAATTTTTCCCAAAATTTTTCCAACTATGTTTTCTGTGCTTTAAATTTTTTCAAGATACTATATGATAATCAGCCCCCTGCTTTCAGTTCTTTCCTTTTAAACAAAGTACGGATATAGTCCAAAAGTGACTTTGTGAAAATGTCACCAGAGTTAATCATGTTACAGTGAATGTCATATCAAGTTTGTCTGTCAGGAAGAAAAAGGGAGTGTTTCAAAGTAAGGCTTACAAGCCAAAGCAAACACGTAAAAGTCAAGCTTTGAGCAGTGTCCCTTCTGACTTAGCAAATTCTTCAGTGGAATATTGAAATTTAAATAATCTTTTCTAAGGCTCACTGATAAATAACATTAAATAAGAAAGAATCTGTGTGATATGCATGAATATGAAATAGTAAGCATTTCTTCAAGTATAATTGATAACAGCTAAAAAGAGATGAGGAGGTGCATAATTGCATAATAACATCTCCACGATTACATAATAACATCTCTGACCATAAACAACCTTGAGAGGATCTGTTGTCATAGGCCCTGCTTGTGCCTATGTTGGGATCCAAAGCATTCTTTTGAGATGAAGTTTGCAAGGCTCTGGCTCCATCTTACAACTCACTTTTGGAAGAACACACTTTCCCTAGGAAAATGAAGATTGTTGTTCTAAAAGGAAAGTTATTCTGTTCAGAGTCAGAGCAATGAAGGAGGATATCAATCATTCAGTGAAATTACGATTTTTAAAAGGACTCAGAAAAGGGGTTTAAAGATTTCTAAAGTGTACTGAAGAAAATTATTCTGTAGTCTAAGAAGATGCTGCAGTTGACAGAGGCTGACAATTTTGGGCCAGAAGAACTCTGTTTAGTTCTAGTAAAAGAAACCAAAGACTTCAATCTTCCTTTTTTTTTTTTCTTTTAATTTTTTTTTGCAACATCCACACCTTTACTTCTTTTCTTCAGTTTTCTTTCACAATAACACAGCTGCAGAGTAACCTATATTGCAGTGTTAAATCATTATTAATTCAAGTAGTAGGAATTAGAGAGTTAACAGTAAAACATAAATGAGATTTTCTTTGTATTTGGAAACAAGTGTGATTAGGAATAATAGATGGAAGAAAGGGCTTGCTCATTTGGAAGACTTATTTTCTTCTTCTTGTGAGTAGACATACCAACTTTGTTAACATTTTTGTTCTAAAAAATCCTATCAAAATTTTCCTCTGCTCTTCCCCAGACCTTGTGCAAATCTAGAGGAAAAAAGGCTTCTGCCAGAATGTCTGATCTAAATAGAAAAATGAATAATAAAAAAGGTGAAAGATGGGATGATAAACAAAGTACCAAGAGCAAGGCCTGCTTATACTAATTAGATTTACTTTTCCCCATGTATTTTGGCTACTCTGATAAACCCAGGAGGAAAGCAAGACAAATACATGAGCATAATTTGTCTGGTGGTAATATGAGCTTTTGCTCTATAACCACGTCATAATGACTTCTTTTTCTATTTTTACCTGCTAGTGTCTAATTTTTCATGTCATGGTCTCTGGCTCCAAAAAACATGTCTGTCTGTGTCTGAGATCTTTAAAATCTTGGTAGACATATTTGAAAGCAAAGGAAAGGGGTTGAAGAAGGGAAAGGATGCATTAACACTTTCAGCAGTTATAACATGTATTTGTTCTATTTAAATAGTATTCCAAAGTACCACTAACAACTAGGAAAGCATAAATTTCCATCAAAACAACTTAGCATAATTTTATTTGCTTGAGCCAGTTTTTCTGCTAAATTGTTTTTTGATTTTGGTACGTCCAGTTTTTTTCAGTCCCAGATGCAATTTTCTTCAGTCCTCCAAGTGAACAGCTGGCATCACTGGGAATGATGCAGTGTACTCTCCTCTTTTTCTCTGATTACCGATGTATTCACATTGCACAGGAGCATGGTATGTTTTCTTCCTGTCCCTTCAACTCCTTAAATTCTTGTCTATTTATAAGAGAGTTTTTACTGTATATATTTCAAATTCTTTAGAAAAACCTAAATCCCAAAGCCTAGAAATATATTCCCTAGAGTTACCATCTATAGCTCCTCTATAATATTAATTAAATTCAATGATAATAAGAAATTAATTAAAACTGCCATTGAGTCTTGTATGGGCAGTCCTTTTGGAGTATCTACTATCAAAATACTAAAATGTCAAGACAACTTTTCTTAGCTCAGTTAATGATCAAATTCAGCAGGTTTTTCTGTACATTACACAGAAAGTAACATTGCTTCCAGGTAGTTATTGCCCATAGTGATTCTAAAATCCACGCTCAATATGTGCTATTCAAACAAGACGACATTCAGATATCTCTAAATATATCAGGTGAGGACATATCCCTGATGAATATATTTACTCTTTAAAGAATATTATTGTATGGCATCCCCATTCTGAAATGACCTTTACATTGCACAGAATGCAAATAGGAGCAGCTACAATATACCCCATATACATACATTTCTGGTTTTGTAGATTTTTTGCTTTTCCTCATATACTAAATGGTCTTGTTACAGCTTGTGAAATTTCAACACAAACTAAAAAGATCCTTCAGCAGAGTATTTACCTTTATGGAAACTCACCTTTTGTGAAAGCTTTCTCATGCAGAATTCTAATTCTGGTTATTATTTTCCAGCATACATACATGCTAGCATATATAAATGCACACTTATACAATATTCTTTTTAATCTTGTACCCAAAACTTCAGACAAGTAAAAGTATGTCTATACTATACATAGCAAAAGTAAAGCACAGTGAATTAGCCTTCACAAAACTCCACAATGTTTCTGTGAGGTTGATTTCAGTAAATAGTTGAAATAATTTGCTTAAAATTAGGCTGGATATTGCAGAAGCTTGAAGTGCAGATATAATGTTAGAAACCTACAAATACTTTTACAGTTTATTATTTTCCTTTCCCTAATAGCAAGATGAGCTATTGCCTTTTGTGCCAATTTTTACAGCTAATTTTATGAAAAATATAAGTTGCTTTTGCTACCTAAGTTGTGTTCATGGTGTTTAAGTCTGTAGTAAAATTTCTACTTTATTCAACAACTGGATTGTAGGACAAGGGTACTGGGGGTCACAGCTAGGCTGAAGAATGCAAACAATATGTTCAGAAAAGCTTTTTAATTAGTTTTAATAAAGCCATTTGTAGCATGCTAAACTTATCTTTTTGAGAAAAACATGATCAGACTCCTGTTTATGAAAGATCTCTTCAACTTGAGGTATCATAATGTGAGAATAAATAGATGTTCAGTAGCAGTAGAACATGCAAACTTTGCTTTTTTTATGGTACAGTTTAAGAGAAGAAACTCAGAATTATTCCTTCCACCAACAGGAGCTACTATGTTTGTCTTTAATTTGAGGCCCTTTTCTAAAATTCCCAAAATAACATTTCTTGCAGAAAGATGTGTTATCAAAGTAATTTCATTTATAAACCAATTTACAATTATCAACCCAAGGAGAACCTGTATCTAATAAAAATGCTTGTGAAGGGGTTTTTTGTTTTATTTTACTTATGATAAGCCAGTACATTTGGAAGACGAATAACAACATTAATATAGATGCTGGGTTATTTGAAAGCTAAGCTTTTTGTGCTGTTCATTATCAGACCTGACTAAACCTTTCAGAACATGAGATGCTTGTTTATTTTTCTCTATTTCAATTAGCTGCACAGTGAGATGCAGAATATCTCCTCTTACAGAATACAGAGGTTTATGACAAGAAAACTGCAAATAATGTTTGGTTTAGACATGTGTGCCACAAGGTGTCTGAGATTTGACATTCAGCTTAATGCAGGAATTCTGAAACCTGTTTGTCGTTTGCCCCATTAGAGGGATGTGAGCAGTTCCTCTGTCCCAGGCATGGATACAGGAGCAGACATCTCCACTGATGGAGCTTCACTGTTGTTTCTTACTCACTGTTGCATGTAGGACCCCAGATGAAATAATCTGAGCTGTACTGTTCCTCTGCACGTTCCCCTCTGTGCCTCAGTTACTTTGAAAATGATACCCAGGCCAAAAAAGCATAAAGCACATAAACATTCTTTGCAAGAAAAATTTGTATCCATAGAATGGCTGCGATGATTCAATTGCAATCGCAAAATGGTGTAATTACTTAATCTCTGGCTGGGCAAATACATTATGGAAAAAAAACCCCATACATTCACATTTTGAGCATCCCTCTTTTCACTCGCTCTTTTGCTCACAGTGTCTGAAAAAGCATGGGAACTTGCAGCACAGTGTCTATGATTTTCCAGGGAGGTAAAAAATATTTCTAAAACTGCATATGCCCCACTTTCTTCAGCTGAAAATTTAGGTAAAAATATTTCCTGAACCCAAAAGTGTGTTGTTAGGCAATATACAATAAAAGAATGTTAGGAAGTGTTTTTTTTTTTTTTTTAAGTGTTTGAGAAAAATGGTAACAAAATATTATTATTTATTAATCAAATAACCAATTATTTATTCATCAAAGGAAATGAACACAGAGCTCCTGTTACCTACATCATGTCTTAATTCTCTTTTTCATATCCTGGTGTTTGTAATTAAGAAAATGAATATTACTGGTTTTTCTAGGAGATGAAAATATGCCTCATTGCAAAAATGCAACATAATTATAATATTCACTGTAGAAATCATGCAGGATGAAAACTTGAATTAGGTGCAAACCATCACAGATCTGATATTGATGACAATAGACAAAATCATATATAAAATGACTTTCAAGATAAACTTTAGTTTTTGTCAACAATAATGCATTTATACTCCATTTCTCTGTGAAATAGATTTTGTGGTGTTAAAAAACCATTTCAACTCAGAGTGCAATTTTGCCTTTAGTGGTGACATTAATTTTGCAGATTGTTTGTATTTGCTTTATCTGGCTATCTTCCCATAAATTTGGAGGAATTTAACCTTTGAGGCCTTAATATATGAACTGCATTTGACTGTAATTGGTCTGTTGGTTCAAAAGCTCTTGTAAGGGGAGGGACAATTGTTTGCCAGATGTACAAAACAAGAAGGCAGTTATACAGGCTCATTTTCTAAGAAATACTATGAAAAATAATGACTGGTTTTTGAGCTAAGTTTTTGGTTTGTCATACATAGTCTTTGTGGCTCCTTTTTTTTGGTTTCAGATAAGAGACATACATGTTTAATTTGTATGACATAAAAGATGCTGAATATTATCATTATTAACTGTGAGCTTTTCCTGTTTGCTATGCTACTTCGAAACAACTTCAAAACACAGAAAATATTCAGGACAACACATCACCTGCTTGATTATTTTTCCTCAGCCATTACTTGCATACCCCAGTCCAGCAGTAATATTGTTGTAATGGTACTGTCAAACAAAACTTCCTTCAGTGAAACAAGGGATTTTTTTATACTTCATCTGAAATAAATAGGAATCTTGAAGACCACCTTTTCCCAGTGAATCTGAAATGGCCATTTGATTTGGACCAAATATGTTTAGAAACACATGGACTCAAATCTGTAGGCTTGGGAGGGACTTCTTATGGTATCAAACTCTCTTTGGTCACCAGATTTGTCCAGTACAGTAAAAAGCAGTCATGCAATTAGGTATCTCATTCTGAAGAGTTTCTATAAATTGTTATTTTTATGTAAGACACATGTAAATAGAGTTGTACACTCTGCTTTACTTTCATCTCATCCCCAGCTAATTTCTAATTAAGAAATGGGTGGATACCACGCTTTCTTTTCCTTGTCCTTCATTAAAACAATTAATAGTTAGCAGAAAAAAGAACCCCTCCCACAGCAAGGTAAACCAACATATATCCCCATTTTCCTTTGTATTCATTGATCAAGGTGATCCTATACACAGAGTATGCACTCTGTTTCCTCCTTTCAACCAGAGGACAATAGTGTTCCACCTGTTGTTTTAATTCTTTCCTGATGTGTAGATGTGGCACATGATTTTGTGGTGGATTGGGCAGGGATGCGTTAATGGTTGGACACAATGAACTTAGAGGTCTTTTCCATCCTAAATTATTTTATGATTCTGTGATTGCAAATGCTGGAACTCTTAGACCAAGAGATATGTATAAAAAAAGTTCGATGTCAGTTTCAAAATGAACAGAGGACAAGAAAAGAGGTAAGTAGAAACTTGCAAATTGAGCAAGTGTGTGGAAGGATTGAAAGCTGCGGCCTGAAGATATTGACTGGTTCTCAGTTCCCAGATAATTAAAATGCAATAGACAAGAAGTGTTTTCTTTATCTGCTAAAGTCTGCTATGCAGGTAGCTGGTCCAATAGACTGACAGAAACAAAATGTTATCTGTCTTCTACATCCCTGTTCTTTTTAGATATTGACCCAGCTTCCAGGAATGAAACATATATAGAGTGAAGGCTCCTAGTTTTATTGAAAGCACAGACTCCTACCAGAGTAACTAAGGTGGCTTCATAAATTCCAGAGCAGAATGTACATTGGTGTGTTTTGGAAGTCCTCCCCAAGGGTACAGGTAAGACCACTGACTTTTTGAAAAATAGTGAGATCCTGTAACGATGAGGCAGATGGGGTGTTAGAGATTCCTCTTAATAATTGTTTTATTTATAGCTGAATTATAGACTTGATAACTATGCATATGAGGAAAGCATAGAGTTATTTTTATTAAGCAATCTAATTCTTACTGCTATCTGATTCCTTTTATTTAACCTATTACTTATGGAGATTAAGATGTTCACATTGCAGCAGTTTCATTTCATCAATATCTTTTAGACCATTTGGAATCTGGAGAGATTATATTCCCTGGATTTTCTTATGGTTATCACAGAATCACAGAATTGTTAGGTTTGGAAGGGCTCTCTGGAGAACATCTAGTCCAATCCCCCTGCCAAGGCAGGGTCACCTAGAGTAGGCGACACAAGAACACTTTTAGGTGTGTTTGGAATGTCTCTAGAGAGGGACAGCCTACAATCTCCCTGGCCAGCCTGTTCCAGTGCTCTGCCACCCTCAACATAAAGAAGTTCTTCTTTGTGTTGAGGTGAAACATTGTGTGATTTAGTTTATGGCCATTGCTCCTCCTCCTGTTGCTGGGCACCACTAGAAACAGTTTGGCACCATCCTCTTGGCACCCGCCCCGGAGATATTTATACGCATTAATGAGATCTCCTCTTCAGTCGTCCCTCCTCCAGACTAAACATCCCCAGCTCCCTCAGTCTCTCCTCATAAGAGACATGCTCCAGACCCAAATCATCTTTGTGGTCTCCACTGGACCCTCTCCAGTAGCTCCTCATCTTTCTTGTGCTGAGGAGCCCAGAACTGGGCACAGCACTGCAGATGTGGCCTCACAAGGGCTGAGCAGTGATATGTGATCATCCTTGTTCTTGTAAAGGACTCCAATAACTCTGGGAAGGAAGACTTCAGACCTGAGTTTGTTTAACTCTGCAGCATGTATCAGATCACACTGATAAGAAATTTTTCATTTGTTTTTTTTGTTCTACATTCTTCCAGAAGTTCAGCATCAACAAGATCCTCTGATAAGTCCTGCATAGAAAAGGGGGTATTTTGGAGAATCCTTCCTATTCTCCACAGGGAAAACAGATGGAAAACATGTGTTGAATTTTCCTGCCATAACTTTATCTTCTTTGAACATTCCTTCTATATTACTTACTGGCCCTACAGGTGCTTTGGCAACTTTCCTATTCCTGATGTGTTTAAAATAGGGTTTATTAATTTTATGTCTTTTGGACATTTTTCCTCAAGCTCTTTCTTCTCTTCCTTTGTGCTTTTAATTTTCATCTATTGTGTTCAGTATGGTATCTTAAGTCTTCACAGAAGTCTGCCATACCACTAAAAGGATTCACATGAATTTCAGTTCTACAAGGACAGATGCTCTGAGTAAATACCTTTGCTGCTACTGTGGAAAGGAAGGCAGCGAAAACTGCTGCGGGAAAAGTAGACTCTCCTCCACTAACACTTCAGTAGTAAGAAAGAATTACCAATACAAAACTGGTCTTTGCATGGCTGAGGAGCAATGACTGATTAATCAGCATCTTTATTTTGGGGCAAAGCTGGATACAGTTGGTCATTGGGGCATAAGAACTCTTGCTGTGTGAACCAGAGCCAGCTCACTTAGAGTTGGGACACTTGACACCTCTGCAGCTGTGACACATTCATAGTGTGGAGGGTAAGAAGACATTAAAAATCAAAAGGATGTATCCAACACAGTCTCATATTTAATCAATGCCTTAGTAAAACTTTTGACTTTAAATATCCCATTAATTATTTTGAAATTTCAGTGTTGG
This sequence comes from Pardalotus punctatus, assembly GCA_013400915.1. Taxonomy (NCBI): domain Eukaryota; kingdom Metazoa; phylum Chordata; class Aves; order Passeriformes; family Pardalotidae; genus Pardalotus; species Pardalotus punctatus. The sequence continues at coordinate 262,785 of VZTX01011790.1, forward strand.
ACTGGCCTGTGGGCTACAGCAGGAACTATCTCCTGTTTGATTTTTTCAAGGGCTTCTTGCTGACATATGTCCTTAGTTGACAGTACAATGAGCAGAAAACTGTATCTGATCCCAGAAACTATTTAAATATTGTCTGGTTGGGTTTTGTTTGCTGTTTGTTTGTTTTCTTTTTTGTTGTTTCTTCCTTAATTATTTTATATTTCTGTATATACAACATGTTTTTTAATTCTAGTCATTGTGTAGTGACAAATCCATAATTTTGTGTAGGTTTGACAATTTTTTTTCTGTTTATAGTATTTAATTATGGCCAGTTTTAATTATTTTAAATATAATTAATAAAATATACCACAAAGAATTAACATTTTCTTTTTTCAGGGTACCAAAACCTTATGACCAGACCTTGGGAAAACACAAGGGGGAGCACAAGGCAGGGCAAAATATGTTTTTTATTGGAAGATATTGTTGTGAGACAATGAAATCTGAATATTGCCTATCCTGATCCCCACTGGGATCCCTGAGTCCACAGAATGATCCTAATTGAATTTTCCCTGCCTAAATGGAGTATGCCCTATTGTGAACCTTCTTTGAGCATGATGACAGGATGGGACGTCTCAGAGCATCACTTCTGTGAGACCCAGGGCCTTCCTTCTATTACCTCTATTATCTAAACAAATAACCTTGGACAAATCAATTTACATTAATCCAGCCTCGTGGTTTAAACCTCTCTCCTTTCCTTTAAAATGGCTCAATCAAGTTTCAATTGAAATTTCTTGAACATTTATCTCTTAAAATGTGCCTGTGCATCACAAGACAAATTTGTAATATTTTTTATTAAAAACATAGATATGTTTAAAAGGGTAAACTAATGTATGGGTCATAGTAAGTCCTTTCTGCTTTGTAACACTGAGCACAGAATCTCTTAGGAACACTTATGTTTTTATTTATACTAAAATGAGTTGGTTAGTGAGATTAATCTTGGATTTTTACCATTTTCTTCTTTCATTAAGCACATGAAGAATACTATTTCAACATTTTGCTGTATAAAATTAAAAATCTGCACTCACAGTGAGTCATGTTCACTGCAGTAATCATACAGGATTATTTCTCTATGATGCTCCCTATGTAACTGCACTTGAAATAGATAGCAGTATGAACAATGGTTCAAATTTATGGGAAAGTTTTTTGAAACTTAATGAATTTCATTGCTCCAGTAGCTCATATGATATTTTCAAGTCTTGCTTTTTTTTAACCTGTAAAGGATTTTATCTAGAAAATAATATAATTTAGCTCTCTTATTTTGAAAATTACAGATCACTGCATGATTATTTTCACACATCCTGAGTTAACTCATGGGATTCTGTGTTTGTGTAATAATTGTTCTTTATAGAAGTTATAGTAGCTTTCTGCCTAGGAATAGCCTTGTTGTCTAGTTAATCTCTTGTATATTGTATTTTTTAGCTGTTTTTCTTCTGATTTCTTGTTCGATGAGACTGGGCACTGACAAGGGACACTAGGAGCCTTCTCTTATCCAGGCTGAACAGCCTCAGCTCACAAAAGCCTTTGCTCACAGAAGGAGGTGTTACAGACCTCTGACTGTTTTTGTTGCCGTGCTCCAGACACACATGACTGTTTTATACTTTTTGAGTTAGAGCAAAGAAATTGTGGCCTTATCTGTGTTGCAGACACAAGAGAAGTTCAAAGATTTTCTAAAATGTGAAAAATTGAATTTGCCATTGCAGCGTTTGTACTCTTAACAGCACTTTTTATCACTCCTGCAAGAGGAAGGGAGTATTCTTCAGTTAAAACCAAGGGACTCATGGCTGAAAATTTCTTATTAGCTTCAAGTTTTTCTGTTCTGCCTAGTGAGTTTTTTTACATTTTGTCAGAGTGGCATAGGATGCCACCCTTCTTCCCTATCCTCAAGCACTGATTCTGGATTGCGTGGGGCAATCAGCATCCCAAATACATTTTTCCTGCATTTTGGTAACAAAGATTAATTTTGAGAACCCCACTGAAATCCTTCTGGAAATATCCCAGTAGTTAGAGACAGCACACGGAGTGAGAAATGTCCCAGCTGGTGAGCTGTGGTCACCTTACCCTCACCAGGCTTGGTGGTGTCACAGCTCAATAGCTTCATATATATCTTGCTCTAGTAGCTCTGCACAGTCTTTCAGACTGCAGTGCAGGCATTAGACAAAATTATTATCGTAAAACCCTCAGCTGATTCCTTTGTGCAGCGCTCTAGTCTCTACAGGGAAAGTTTTATCACTTCCCTCACATTTTAATTGTATCCATTCTACAGCTGGTAGCAAGATGTCCAAAGCAATCACATGGCTTGACAAGCCTTTCAAAAGATGGAAGTGACTGGGTTGTATCTATTGATATGAGAGAGAAAAAAAGGAGAGAAAACGAGAAGAAAAAGTAAAAAGTTTCTTCCCATGCACTTTTCTCCCCAATAAAGCAAAAAGGTGAAGATTGTATAACCTCTCTAGCCTGCTGCCTGTTTATGCAGTAAATCTATACTAGTAGGAGATTTATTAATTTAACTGTGGTCTTGCGTATAAGAATGATATGGTAAATCTCAGAACATATTTATTAATCTACTAGAGTGATTTATTGGAAATGTCTGATAACCGTATTTTGTAGTTTAGATAATTTTTCCTCCTTAATATTGATAGTTTTTCCCTTTCTATTTTAAAAAGACATCTCTGTAGGCTCAAACAACAAAAAAACCCTCTTTAGCTGGATGATATAATTTGGCAATCAGCAAATTAGAACAGCATGTCGCTTCTAATGAAAAAATATTAAATATGTGTCTCATAACTCTGCTGCTGAGGTTTAGTTAACCACATAACCTTTATTTGAACTTATCTCATTAATCATGGGGAAAAATGTAGTTATTTCACATATGGGACTATGGAAAAAGATAGCATGGTCATTTACCACTGTGGAGTGCTTGCTCCCCAAAGAAGAAAGATAATTTCTGCAGGGACAGTTGACAAGCAGCAGGTTAAATACCCACATTGGCTTTCCCCGGAAAGTTCTTGAAAATGACAACTTTTTTTCCCTTGAAAAATTATAAAAACTTCACCTTATTAGACGTTGTTAAAAGCTGTTAATAATAGCTCAAATTTTGATGTATTTTTTTCTCTTCAATGTAGCATCAGTTTGCTATGATAGACCCCAAAATTGTCTTATTTTCATTTACAGTCACTCCCTCATTTTCCTTGTACTTAAACCTGCAGCCTTCAGCTTCACACAGATGACTAACTAGTTTCTCGGGCAGAAGGTTTGTATCCCACAAGCTCATTGTTTTCTTGTCCCAAGTTGCAGCACCCACCAGCCACTGTTTATCTGACTTTTACCAACTTTTTGTTCCTGAGTGTTAGAGGTTGGCTCCTTGCTAGATGCTGTGACCCTAAAGAAAGCAGTGCCCTGTGAGCTTCAAAAATGACCCTATGCTACTGAAATGCTCGACACAAACCCTCCCCTGAGGGACAAGCACAGTACAGTGTTACACTGAAATGTTGCCATTTCATTCTGCCCAAAAAATACAGGTCCAGGATTCTCCTAACATATCAAATTCCTGGCTCAGTCCACTCTGACATATGTGGAGATTAAATTTCATCCCCCTGATGATGTGGGAATTTGGGAAATTGACATTCAAAGCTTTTAATTATAAGAGGAGTGGTGTGCCTGTCAATTTCAAATGATGACATGTGTGATAAGACTGTGATTTTACTGGGTTTTCTTAGGAAACCAAAGCAAGTGTATTTGAGATATAAACACTGAACACTAATCATCCTCTCAGGGAACCACTCATAGGCTGTCCTCCATCTGTGAGGTCTGTGTGTTTGGGCTGTAGGTAAGGCATAAGACTATGCAAATATTATGTAGTAGGCAGTGCTGGGCGTTACTATCACTTGCTTCATTTTGGGGTGTTTTTTTCCATTAAATAAGAATGCTGCAAGAGTACATTTCTCCAGAAACTTGTAGTACCTTGAACACCAAGCTCTCGAAGTACAAAATACAATCACAGAATCACTGAGGTTGGAAAAGGCCCTTAAGGCCATGGAATCCAACTGTTAGCCTAACACTGCCAAGTCCCTAAGTGCTGCATCTATATGTTTAAATACCTTTTGGGATGGTGACTCAACCACTTCACTGGGCATCCCATTCTTATGCTTGATAACAATTTCAGTGGTGAAATTTTCCCTAGTATCCAATCTAAACATCCCCTGGGGCAATTTGAAGCCATTTCCTTCTGTTCTGTCTCTAAAAGGACCAGTACTTGCTCTTTACTTGAAAGATAAAGCTTTCGAATATGAATCTCCCTTTTCCATTTCCTAAGTAAACTGTAGGTTAGCAGCAAATGAGGCCGGTGCATGACTATAGACTGGAATGACAGGAGCAAAGACATGACTATGAATCATCAAGTGAATGCTTTAGCCAAGATTTGGGGTCTTCTGCAGGAAGTGCAGACTCTGCTCCAAAATGAGTGTGTGGAAAGCAAGGGTACAATGTCTAAGTGTCTCTCATTCCAAATGAATGACCAAATTTACGAGGTTGTGTAGTCAACAGCTTTCCTTTGGTCTCAGTGAATGCAGAAATACTGATGTAACATGGCAGAGTCCCAGTGGAGCAGGGCACACTATCTACAGTAGTCCCCTGGGATGGAAATTCAAGTCTGTCCTCTGAAAAGCAGAGAATGAACTTTAGAGTCAGGAACACCACCATATCTGGTGACTGTTTGCAGCATGGGTTTTCAGCAACTCTAGGACTATAGTTTTCTCTTGCTGTTTGCAGAAGGGTTTAGTAAAAGTCCTACTTATTTAAAAAAAAAAAAAAAAGTGGAAGTAGCTGCCTTTTTTTTTCTGGTTTTCAAGACAAGAATCTGTTGGAGGTTGAGAGGTGTGGAATTTTTTCCCCTTCCGTGTCGCTAGGTTACTAATGACTGGATACTTAAGGACTATTAACTTATTTTATAAGAGACAAAGAGCTAGCTGGGCGTGGGGAGGGAAGAGCAGAGGGGGTCATCAGAGGTGGCACTCAGACCAGGGGCTACAGAGGAGGCAGCAGGGGGAACTGCAGACTCCTCCGCTACCAGCGGCAGAAAGTTTCTTCGGCTCTGCGCTGTTTTCTTCTCCTTGGTGAGTGAGCTTTCATCTGGGAAGG
>VZTX01011790.1:268078-318864 GCA_013400915.1 Pardalotus punctatus
CAGAGACTTCTGTCACCGCATCTTCTGGTTTTTGTTTGTTTGTTTGTTATTGCTACTGTTGTTATTGATTGTTTGCCTTGCCATAGATACTAGTAAAGAATTGTTATTCCTTTCCCCATATCTTTGCCTGAAAGCCCTTGATTCCAAAGTTATAATAATTCAGAGGGAAGGGGATTCACATTTGTGGGTTTTAAGGGAGGTCTACACCTTCCTTAGCAGACACCTGTCTTCAAACCAAGACAGAATCTTACATGATCATGCATGACCATAACATTCTTGCATGCCATTTCTAGGACCTAGGAGGCAATTCCCAGTTTGTAGATAACACTTCCCTGCCTTCTCCCCCCAGACCCCCGACCCTTTCTTGCCAGCCAGAAGATAATCAGGGGGTAATGTGCTACAGCAGAATATTTAAGATAAGACATGAATGAGTCTGACGGTTTTGAGACAGAGGCTGCCTTCACAGACTGCCTGGGCAGGTACATGTCCATAAAGCACCTGAAAGCCTCTTACAGGAAACCACCCATGTGTCTTGTTTCAGGGGTCTGTGACAATCTCCGATTTATTTTCAATATGTTGCTACACATTAATACCAAATTAAAAATAATAGTAAATATATCACCACAAGGTGATGTTCTTCTCTCGCCTCATAAACGCAATTAGGTTCCTACTTTGCCATCTCCTGCATCTTCACTGAGTGCCAGGCACCAAAAGCTATGTGAACAAGCAAGGCTAAACCATGGAAGCTGCCAAAGGGTTGGCAATGCATTGATACGGAGTATTACAAGACCATGTGCAAATAAATGCAAGGCTTTATGGCTAATTTCAGAAGCCCTAGATGGTTTTCCAAAACTCTTAAAAATTATTTAAAATAATTCATCAAAATATCTTGCAATAAAAAACACCAGATGTGTGATGATGAAGAAAAACACCTGAAAGCTGAAAATCACTGCCCAGACACACCCATTGGCTCATACTTTGAGTTCCTTCCAGTCCTGTTGAGGATTTAGAAAGACAATTCAGACACAACAGGTCTAACAACTTTAGTTTATTCCAGTTTCACCCACTGCAACAAGTGGAATCCTAGGTTAAGTTGTGGTGATGAAATTAAAGGAGTTGTGTCTCATTTCCACTCTCTGAGATGCTCTGTCTAGTGCAGGAACTCCTTGAAAGGGAAGATTTAATTAGGGACCTTTCTGCAGGAGTCTAGGATGCATATTTGCTGTAAAGCATAAATTCTTCAGACAGAAAATTCCACACTTGGAGGAATATTTGTTTTACTCTTCATTCTTCTGCTTGTAATGACCTTTTGATATCCTTTCCTCTTTGTGAATAGTGTTTGGGTAATCTTTCAACAAATTATGCTAAACCACTGCAGGTTATAAAGAACATGTGTTAGATGACCATTGATTTTTCTGTTAGTGATCTTAAGAAGAGAGAAATTAATTAGCAAACAGTGGGATTTGTCTGCTCTACACCTCCTGCCCACTCAGCTTTGAAAATGCCTATCAGGTGAAATTGTTAATTAGTCAAAAGACAGAAAAAGCACTGAACAAATATGTAGGACCATGTTTCTTGTCAGAAATATTTCATTTTGGATACAAAATGTGACTTATAAAAAGTAATTTCAACATTTAAAGCCTCTGTGCTAGTCAAGTGGCACAAATAGTCTAAAAGAAAACGCAAAAAGTATAATTTATGAATTAGAATAGTTCAAAACCTGAAAATGGTTGACTATTTAATGAGTTGTTCTTGGGCTTTCAAAAACAAAAAAAAAAGTAAATAATACGTGAAACATGTATCTGTGACCATGACTGATGTGGTACCTGGCTCTCTGGGCTGAATTTTGTTTATATGGTAGTATGCAAGTAGCTGAAGAATATACACTTCATTCTACCTTTAACCCAGTGAAAGCTGATCCTGTACGTCCTGAACCAGGGCTGCACAAAGAACCTTTTGCCTGTGAAATGAAGAGGCAGTCTTCCTCCAAATGCAATGAGTGGGGGCTTCCACACCCCCCATTTAAATGAATTTCAGTAAGGGAAAGTAGAGGGAACTGCAGTGGTGTGTATGTGTGCAGGGCTTCAGCAATGAAAGAAGAGGATAGGAAGAGGCAAAAATGAGAACTTTACTATCTTTGCCTCTTCTGCAAGGAGAATGCTGAAAATGCTTTTTATATCTGACCACAGAGGTAAATTAGGAGAGACTTAATTAGTGAATCATAGAACAACAGAGTTGAACAGCTCAACAGAGCGAAAAGTAGATATTTTTTATAGCAAGGCTTTATTCTTTGAAGACGGTGAAAATATACATTTTGAAATAATTTTCTTTCTGTTTTTATGCCAATGAGATGGCTCCTGAATCATGGCTTTAAAATACCTCTGTTGTGGGAAGAAGTAACAAAAGAATACCCTGTCTTAGTCTCTCTGTAGATCTAGCCCAAATGCTACAATTCTTATTCACACTGAATAGTACCTGTTCACCAGAATGAACTAATTTGAAGCAGACTTTCCCCATGGGATAGCTGTAGTAAAAATAGGAAAAAGTAAAAATACAAAGAAAGTTCATTTGTGCTAGTTAAAAAAAAAAAAAGTAGTAAGTTTTAAACAGTGAAATAAATTAGGATTTATATTTAGTTAACAATGAGTTATCACAAACCATTCCCATATATTTCCTGATGGTTTACCATTACATAACCTGCTCTATATTTATAATATACATCTGGCATACTGTACTTCTATTCAGATCACTTTAATTAAACCAGCCTCCAAGCTCCCATATAAAACAATGGAAGTTCTGAAATGCAGGAAAACGGCAGTATGAATTCATGAATAGCCCTGTATGTGAAGGCAGGCAATCCGCAGATTAGTGTGGTGGTTTCCTGTTGTTAACACCATAAACTTGTTGAACTCTGTTAGCTGAATTCTTCTAACTTCAGCCCAGTTGCTGCAGCCACTACAGAAGAGATGAACCAGATGAGAAAAGGAAAAGATAAACAGGTTTTTTTGGATTGGAAAGTAAAAGGAAAAGAAAATCCTAGAAAAAAACCTAGCTTTGTGGGCTTGAAAAGAACTGCAGTGTTTGGAATTCTCTTACTAAAATTACAGTATCTGTGTTCCCTCTCAAGGACAAAAATTGCTTAAACCAAGTAATCAGTAACAGATAGGCAAGAGAAGCCAATGTTGAAACCATTTCTAAAAGATGCTGTATGATACAGACAATTTTCAGTAAATGTCTTGTTTAGTCACCAGTCTCAGAGAGACTGAGAAGTTCCCAGCAGGCAGAGCGCTTCTCAGGAGGACCTCAATTATATGTGTTTAAAAATACATGATACACCAGTGTTTGGGTGCAGAGAGTTATTTCCAGTCTCCAAAAATCTCGATATCCTCACAAGTTATTTAAATCCTCAAGCAATTAACAGAGATTACTTTTAAGAACTACAGGACTGATATAACTCACTATTTTTAGACCTTGTTGTGGGCCCCTAAAAAATTATCAGTATGGATAAGGATCCTTGTAAAGGCAAATAAGTCTTCTGATTAAGGGTTCAGCTTAGCTATTTTTAATGGATGCTGCAAAATATGTGATCAGTCAGAAGAGCATTAACATAGGATAGCAACTGTTAATATATATGTTTGTCTTTATATAAAAATAGATTATTAGCATATCCTAACTTTAATTGAACAATATTCTACTAGCAGCTCATTGTATCATAGGGCAATTCATGTTGGAAAGAACCTTCTGAGGATCCTAACTGAACCTCATGCTAAAAGCAGGACAGACCATGAAATTGACAGTTTCTCCAGTCAGATACCTGCAACTAATAAACCAAAAAATGGCTGAAACTTCTTACAGATCTCAGACACAGTATAGCTTGGCGGTTTTAAAATGTTGGTCAAGCTCCTTTTGACAGGAATTATTTAATTCAGCTGAAAGTGGAATTAATTGGTAAAGGTTGTGTTACCTAATTAGTGAACACAATGTGTTCCTTAAGCCATCAAACGAGATCTTAGTATGAATGCAGACTCTATGAACTACTTGATATGTAACAGATCCAGACTGTAACATCTGTTTACAGTGCATTCTCAGTCACATGCTTTGCCAAGTGGTGCAGTGCTCATTTTTACTTCTCTTTGCACCTTTTTATCCTGTCCTTCCCTTCTGAGAGAGTGTCCTAAACAAAAGGCCATAGACATGAAAGATTTGGTTTCTGATCTCTTAAACAGAAAGGGCTAATTTCACCAAATAAATTATTTGCAGTGTTTAATATGACCAGTGTAAATAGCTCCATAAGCCACAGAGGAGGGAAGTTTCTCTTTTTTCCTGCTGTTTCTGTTCTTCAGGGAGAGACTGAAGTTTTAGACATTATGAAGATTATCCAAAATGACATTAGTCTAGTCACAATTGTAGCAAAATCCTCCTGTGTTATACAAATTAATTTGCTGTGAAAACCTGTATAAAGAGATTCTGAACAAATAGAGGACCTCTGAAATATTACTTTGGATGTACAAATAAAATTTTTAATTAAGATTTAGGATGGGGAGTTTCTATTTCTGCTTCTGTAGTCCTTCTCTGCCGAGCATTGATATCTCTTTTGTTTAAAGATTCACAAGTTAGAGCATTATTTCATTGTAAATTACAGGATGAAAGAATTAACAACATTAATTCCAAAGGGAAATAATTTTAAGGTAATGATTTAATATTCATGTAAGCCAAGAGTCTGTATGGCTGCGTGGAGATGTAAGGTACAGGGGAAGAGAAAGAAGGGAGGAATGGAAGAAAAATCAAGAGGCCAAGAATTAGGATGCTATCCCTATATATGAGCACACAAGTCAACACGGAGCAACAGACAGACAGACAGACATCCAAATGCCTTATCCCTGCAGTGGCCAGCTGAGCAGTGGCTGAAATAGGAGACAAATACTGTATTATGCTGCCAGTCAGAGACCTACAGAATTCCTCCTCGTGGTGCTCTGTTCCCTAAACTGCTTGTGGGACTCACCTCTGATGGCATGGGCAACTGCAGCAAAGAAATTGTGGCTCTGCACAGCAAAATGTGAATTTTCTATGGCATTACTTGGCTTGTGATTCATAAGTCAAGTTTATGTTGGAAATGGTGAGCTTCTCTAATTCCCAGGGAAAAAATGGACACATCGAAATCCAAATGACAATGATGGTCATTTTAATTTGCTTTGAAATTCAAATTCTAACATTGGTTACTGCTCTAATATTAATCTGCAACAACCACTCAAGAGCAGGATGAAAAACGCTCATGTGTGAGTCAAAATGATACACACAACTCTGAGTGCTGCTTGGTCATCCTGCCAAGTATTCATCAACCAAAGCAGAGATGACTTCATATCCTTTGTGTACGTGAACTTTAAAACTGCGTCAAAGACATGACTGTGTTTCTAAAATGAATTAATGATTCCAGGTGGTCTTCTAATCAATGAAGCTAATCAGTGGTATTTCCTTCTGGAATGGGAGAGACAGGTCTGCTTGAGAGAATGGAAACCATAACACCATGAGTCTGGGAAGTCACCACTGGTATACTGAAACAAGAGAATGCAGAAGATGCAAAACAATCTGCAAAAATGATTGACTCTGCCATCTGCAGTAAAGAAAATTAGGGTAGTTCTTCAGATGAACAAACAGTAAAGCCCATCTGCAGACATTACAGTGCACTTCAGAGTCCAGGGGAAGTGGGCATGAGAATAGCAGCTGGATGAATAGAGACTGGGACAGAAACTGTCGGTAACCAATTATTAGCCAGTAACAGAGAATAGCAGAAAAGAGACACTAGTGCAGCAGCCTTTCAAACAGTGCACTACTAATCCTGCTGTTTTTTCCAGGTATTAGTCTTTCTGTTTTCACATGGAGAAGAAATCAAGAAAAAACCTGGAAAGGATAATGTGTAAGTTATGGCCATGTAGGGAACTGAAAGTTCCCTCGTGGACATATCAGGTGACTTAAAATAACTGGAGATCAGGTGTCCAAATTCCTTAAGATGTTTGAACATTTGAACGTTTTAATCACTTCATTAATCAGGCTAGGAGGGGATAGGGTGCACTTCCTTGCAAAGAACCGTAGGAGAGCTTTCTGTGATTGACACAAATCTTAGATACTGAGAAGGGTTTCTTTGGTTCATTGTTTATTTGATGAAAATTGGAGCTGTAGAGAAAAGAAAAGAATATGAAGTCCCACATTGTGTTTTAACATTTGTAAAATAAATTACCTTGATTTTTGAGGTGATTCTTCATTTCAATATTTCCCGAATTTAGTGCATAAAAAAGAAAATAAGTAATTTTTCACATACAGATGTGCTAAAAAGACATGACATTTTTATGGATTGATGGTCTCATGAGCTTTTTGAGGTCTGAAAGACAGGTATAGCATAATGTACTGTGTGGATCTTCTAGCTGTTGGCTTGCCTCCACCCACAAGCACAGAATGGGACAAATATCTCAGATATTTTAATCTAATATTTGCCTTTGACTCTAGCAGTAAAATTTCACAATAGAAACTAGCTAATTAGCTAATTTTAAGTTGTCAACAAAGTACCAAAGTATGAGTAGCATCCCAGGGATGTTTTACTCCATTAAAATTGTCAATCAGTAGCAGTGACTATAAAGATTTATATTTTATTTTGCCTGAAAAAGACTTTGATAGAGAAGACACCTTATTTCTTAGAACTGTATTTGGATTACCTCTTCTGTGAGGTAATGAACTGAACTGCATGAAATTCATTAAATACTTTAGCTTGTGAGGAATTGTTACAGCAGTCAGGAGACAGTGCATGAAAATCACGCAAAAGGGATCAGCTGAACACAGCTGAATGGGAAAAAATGTATTTAAGGCCACTCTTTTATTGCAATGTGTTCCTCCTTACTGTAATTATTTTTTATTGTTTTACCAAGTACCTTTTGCTACATAGAGTGATTGTTAAAAACTTGAAAATGTTACAATCATCATTGTATATCCTAAGACTGTGCTATTGAAAAGCCCCACACCCAATTATATCTTTTGCAAAAAGTACATTTCATAGTAGATTGTTTGGTTGTTTGTGCATTACAAACTCACCCACATTCCCAAAAATGTTAAAAATCCAAACTGAGGTTGGCCACAAATTACCTAATTTGAGATAATTAATTCATTGAGCTTTTAGGATATGTTCACAGTTTTTCTTCTGTCTCTGTTTTAACATTCTGAGTCGCTAAAGCTCCATGTGGAAAAGGTCTAATACCTGTGGTTTACAGTCATCTATTACCCATTCATTAGAGGGGCTTCTCTGAACCACTCCTTATCCTGCTCAAAAGTGAGGTTTGAGAAACAACCCACATATAAAACAATTGCAGTCAACAAAACAATCAACCCCATTGTTCTCTGCAGGGATTTGCTCCAAAAAGTACAACTGGAATTATTTAGAAAACCGAATTACTGCAAGATGGAGTCAGAAGCATAGTGGAAATACTTTGAAAAATGATCTTGTTTGTTCTCTGCTTGCCTTTAAAAAGTTCTTTTCATTAAAAACATTAGTGAGAAAATATTAGTAAGAAATTGTGCATAGCAACATTTCAGTGGAAGAATGAGAGTTTATTACTTAACTTCTGTGGTCTACTGTAATCCTGCAATGTTTTACGTGGGATTTTTCATGAATGCAAATCTTTCCATTTGGACACAGTGATGTGTAATCTCACAGTTGATGCATTTTTCCCATCTTGCTTGCATCAAAATTTCATAGATAATTTAGTGAGATATGAGGATGACAACGAGCTCTTTAAGTCATAGGTCCTACAGCAAGTTATGCAGCATTTCTCAGGTTACTCCAACATAGTAAAAGGATGACATTCCTAATGCTGTTAATGACATTTAAAAAAATTTAGTCCATGGTCTTCATGTCAGCAAGTCAGAGCCTGGCTTCACACATGATCACTGTGAGCATGAAGACACGGTGTACTCTCTTGGCCAGTTTTTGAAGGAGACAGCCACATCTAGAATTCCATTTCAGAGAGTCAGAATGAGCTGTTTTTATCCACAAGAAATAAAAAAGGGCAAAACTTTCATTATCTTTCAAGCGACCAGAATTTTCCCCAGAAACTAGTTTCAGTTATGACACTGGTTTACACATAATTGCCAGTAACAATTAGAGTCAAGATAGGTCAATATTTATCACATAGCAATATCTGAGAGGTTTTTTCCTTCCTGGTCTAATTCTAGTAAGCTGGAAAGATAACATTTATCACAAGATGAGGTTAGCAAAGTCATTTAGATTACAGTTTTCAAAGTTGAGAAACCAAAATCAAGCACTAAATGCATATTTAGCAACAAAATTAGCCACAGGGTGCTTTTAAGCCTGTATCAGAGAGATACACCAGTCAAAGCTAATGATTTAGCTGCCTAGAAGAGATGGGATTGCTAGCTAGCCAAACAATGTATAGTATGGCTCTTTGGAAAATTAAATACTAGGAAATTAGTGCTTGTCTTTAAAGAGGTGATGATGCAAAAAAAAACCCCTCTAGACTGATGTTCGTATCAGTTATCAACTCTCTTGATCTGAAAGCAAAGGATTGCCTGGAGTATATTTCAGTAATGTGACTTAACCACAGCAGGTAAAGCAATTATAAAATTTTGGGGGTGAGCAAGTAAATTCTTTCTATTCAGAAGTTATTTAATTTTACTTTCTTTTTATTCAGAAGTTATTTAATTAACATTTGTGTCTACAGCACACATGAAGTAATTAATTTCATCCATAATTTCATTGTGAATTTCATGATATGAAATTATTTCATGTGACAATAATCTATGCTGGAATGACAGAAGTGTATCCCAGAGAGGGGTGCTTATTCTCTTATTTAGAGACCCTCATGCGCAGGAAAGCTACAATGAATAAGAAAATTAAAAGAGCACATGGATGTGCAACATGATGAGTGGAACTGATAAATACACAAGGGTAACTCTTTTCACTTCCAAGACTTCTTTTCCTCACTTTTGATAGTAAAGCTTCATAACTAAAGAAAACAGATATTCATGTTGCTTCCAGTATTGTTAATCTCATGAGAGAATCTTATGATTGCAACTACATATTAAATGAGAAACCTAAAAATATGTTTTCTTATTTCTTAGTGGTAGAGTCTAGAAATTTTACCTGTGTGATTAGCATCTTCTCACGGTAAAATAAGAAGATTGTAACTGATATTTCACTTTCTTTCCTCCCCCAATAAAGTTCAAACAAAAAGTGATCATGCATTTAAAGTAGTCTCCTCATTCAGGGTCTTTCAATATAAAATCTTGATCAAACATCTTCAAATAAAAGGTCAGTTTTCTAATACAGAAAATTTCAAACTCAGGGTGGCATAACCCCTGAGAATGGAAGACCTTAATATACTATAGTCAGTGACAAATACCAATGACAAAAATCAATAAGAGATTATAATACCTAGTTCTAAACCAAATAGGAATGATATTTTAAATCACAGATGTTTATAATGTAACACATAACATTTATATATATGTATATGTATATGTAATACTGATAAAATTCAAGAAAGTCTGACTTCAAAAATATGACCAGTGAAGACCCATCCAAAGATTTGTTTGAGTAAAAGTGTACAATTAGCTACCCACTGAATTAAAAAAAAACCAACCCTAAAAAAGACATAGTGCACAGATACAGATGACACTGGTAAAAAATAGTAAATTGATATGATTTCTGTTATTTGGAATCAATTAGCTAAACAGAAAGAGCAACAACACAAAGTAATTTCCTGTTCCTTGAATGACCATTACTTGGGACAGCAAGTAATAGAAAAGAGGAAGACTTTCTCAACTCTGGGATTTGTTCAGAAAATTATGTACTCACATCATGCAGCAAATAACACAGACCTCAGCACAATTAAACTGACATCCAGAGTAGAAAGATACAGTGAAAAATTGCTAACATGGGACAAGCTGTACAAAGGAGAGTTTAGAAAACAAAAAGAGGATGGCAGGACAATTATATAAATACATATGCCACTAAACAGATATATATGTAAAACTAGACAGATTTTTACAAATATACATATATTTACATATCCATATAATTACACATAGACACATTGGTGTGTAAGAATAGAATTGTTAAACAAGAAAAGAATGTTAGCTTAATGTGAAATATGATAGCTTTCATTTACAAATGTAGGACAAGCCGGAAAGGAGAAGGGCCCATTAGGAACTAGAGGATAAAATAGCACACATTTTTAACTCTTGGGCAGAAAGACATCATCAGGAAGATTTGTGAATTCCTTCCTTTATCACAGAGTAGAGGAAATATTTAAGGTAAACACTGAACTTATAAGCTAGCAAATTATATCTTTTGCTCTACAGAATGTGGCAGTAAATACTTTCAAAGGCAAAGTATCCCAAAATAGGTCTATTCTAACACTAAAAACTGACAGCATAAACTCCACTTACAGCAGAAAGGTTTTGAAGACCACTGATTTCTGGTCTTCTAATGGGTTTCAGAGAGAAGTTGAGAGAACACCGCAATGTCCATGGCAGTAGAGGGGAAGGAGGTCAGCTATGGAACTGAAAAGAGTCATTTGGTTCACCCAGAAAGGGAAGGAACACAGAAGGAATAGGTCAGAGAATAACACTGGTTTTAAATAAAATTAAAATTTGGTCCTGAAATGTCTTGGGATTTATTTAAAGAATCCAAAATAGTGCTTTTGGGATTGCTGCATTCACTTCTGAGAAATTGCAAGACCATATGTGGTATGGAAAATAGGAAAGAGACATTGTACATAACTTAAAAATGGTGGAGGAGAAATGTAGAGAGTTATGGACTGATCATAAAAACCCCATATTGGAATAAATAATGAAAGAGTTTACCTACAAGAAACCAAGTAGATGAGTAGCAGTCAGCATGGGTTACATAACTATGAATGGGGTCAAGCACATGTAATTTTATTCTATGACAAAGAAGCATAATATGGACAAAGCAGAAGAAGAGAACATGTATATCTTAATTTTAAACTTAGTAAAATCTTAACTGTGATACTGTATCTCATTATATGCTTACAAGAAAACAGTTTCTTATTACGTGTACTTTAAGGTAGTGTAAAACCAATAGGAAAATCTTTGATAAGTAGCTTTTTTTACTGGGAAGCACTGACTGTGCATATAACTGTCAGGATTTGGCACTATTTTTTTTTGTTAATGACCTGAATAATGGAAAGGGAGTAGTAATTAAATCTGTAGGTGATGCTGAGATGGAAAGCACCACATTATACTGATGGATGGGATTTCATTTCCAAAGGATCTTGACAGATTGAAAGCAGGGTCTGAAGAAAACCAAAATGCAGTTCAAGAGGCATAAGTGAAACAGTGCAGATAGACAGGCCTAATCAGCCAAACAAATTCAGGATCTAGAAAAACTGCTTGAGCAACAGGCCAATAGACAGGGATTTAAAGGTATTAGTGGATCACAAGTGGAACACAAGTCAATAATGTCATGCTGTTGAGAAAAAGATAAGTACTATCCTGGGAAGATTAAAAGGAGCAAAGCAAACAAACCTACGGTATAGCTTTCTGCTCTGCTCAGTATTTGTAAGAGCTCAGGAGGAGTCCTGTGTGGGGCATTTTGACAGAAGTGTGGGAGACTCTGCAGGGGAAAAAAGAGAACAGTCAGAGATGTGAAAAGCAGATCCAGAGCAGACAGGCTTAGAATTCTGCTCTTTAATGTGTTTCATGCACAGAAAAGAACAGGGAGAGTGTTTGACTCATGCTGGTCTTAAAAGACAGCTGGAAGAGAAACAGAATTGTCTTTTCTCCGTGGCCACAGTAAACAGGAATAAAAAGACTCTATTTACCAAGCATTTTTAGTTAGATGTCAAACCTCAGGACTATTAGATGTCAAAATAAGTTGCCAAGGCATGTGTGGGATCTTCATCACTGTTTGCCATGACTGAGAAGCTGTTAGAATCTTCATTAATTGCTTCAACAAAGTTCTGGGAATTGTATATTTAAGCTTATTGGGGGGAGGGGGGACAAAGGATTAGAAGGATCCCTTGAAAATCAAGTGTCCAAAGTTTTAGTGACCCCTTGCATGGTGTGATCTCTTAAAAAATGTAATGCCAAATATTTGGCATGAGAGCAGAAGGAAGACAGTGATGGAGTGATGGGATAGGAAAGCTTCCTACACTGACTAATATTCCCTCACACTGATAAATAAGTTTTTTAACCAGCAAGTTAGAAAAGGAAAAGACAATTTTTTAGAATCCATCCTTGCATTCACCATTGTTTGCACTGAATCTTTGCTGCTATTTCAGTTATACTTTTGCTGAAGGTAAAACCGATAATAATTATCTACTTACATGGCCTGTTCTCTGCATATCTGTCATATTAAAGTCCATGCTGTTTGTTTATCATGCAGTGATCTATAATTCTCTATTAATTTAATTATACTAAAAGATCTTAAAAGCCTTGGGCTAAGTAACATGTCAATTACAAATGAGTTTAACTTGGAATAAATATAAACTTAATACTTGTAATTTATTGCTTTAAATATAAACAAAGCCCTTACTATGACACAATCTATTATTAATTGCTCCAGTGCCCTAAGTCCAATTAAGCAAATCCATTTACATTTTCTTCAGAGGAAGTCAATGTTCTTTTCTCATAGGAAGTGCAAGGAGCCTACCTTTCCACGTCTTTTAAAACCCCTAATGCAACAAAGCACTTCTGTGTTTAATGAAGTGTATCATGTCAGAGGTGAGGCAAATGTTGGTGGCATTGGGAGTAGAGCCACGTGTGAGGGCACATATTTACTTGAACAGAGTAACTTTCAGTCAAATATCTGGTTGTATATATATTTTCTTCTTTAAATATAAGTAACACTTGCATGTTTTCTAGTTGGAAGATTCTGTATTGTCTTTCTCTAGCACCCTTTCACTAACAAGGACAAGCTCTTTGGAGTTACATTATGTATTTGTCTATATGTGTGTACGTGCATTATATATCTTCAACTGAAATGTATCTTAAACTTTTTTATATTAGTTATACTTGCATGTATTAAAGTAGCTAAACTATTTTTTTTTTATGTGTGTGAAAACGTATACATATAAAAATGTCAGCCGCTGTGCTGAGACCTGGTACTTCGTGCCTGGGGTAAAATTTTATTGCCTAGTTATAAAAGAGAGGGTTTATAGTGGAAACCCTGACACAACATTAACTATGGTTATGCTATCAAAGGAGTGCAGCATTTAAGAATTTAGGAACTATTCCGTTTGCGTGTGTATAGGCAGTCGTGTCTGTCTGTGTCTAAAACTTCATATTGAGTTACACATACCATTTAGATTTATTTTTAAACACTTTGAGAAGAAAGATCACAAACTGGTTCTGACAGAAGTATCTTCATATGTGTATCTGTCCTGTTTGTTGCCTATAAACAATAAAAACATTTAAAAACTGGAAAAAGAAATCACTACTAGACTGTGTATAGCTTAAAAGTGGATCAGCAATGCTTTTTTCCCCTATTTTTTCAAGCTAGGGAACCGAGTAATGCATAGTGGGTTGCAAGAAGACACACACAAATAAGTTGCAGAGTTGGTTCAGAGTATAAATCTGAGTTCCAACCCTATACTTCAAATTCCTGGCCTCTTTAGTGATATTAATGAAAAACTAAAATCCCTGTGGTGTTTCTCTGTTTAGTTGCATCAAATGGAATGGATCAGACAACGATCCTTGGAGCCATTGCCCATCAAGTTATGAGAAATGTAAGTACTGAATCTATAAACCTGCACAAGGTTTACGAAACTTCTGATGGGACTTGCAGGTAGCTCACTGACTCTTCTGAATGTGAAAGGTTGTGTGGAAGGGGTAGAGGCTACAACTAGGGTTGCCTGTAGCAAGAAAACAATAAAGTATGGAAAATAATGTAGGCTAGGCACTATTTAAAAGGACCTCAAGGAAGCTAGGTGCTCTATTCAGTGTTGAAGTAAAACAGTGTTACTTCCTAGCAAATAATTTCAATTTTTTACTTTTGTGCAAACATAATACCAAGAAAAAGGCAAAACCAATTCTCATCACATTTCCAAAATTCTTGTTTTGGATATCATGATTTTGGAGGCTAATAGTATAGCAGAAGTGCCAATATAAGACATTTCTACTTTTTCAATCTTACAGTATGTGGCATGCCAATATGCCAATCCACTATAGGCAATATGTTTAACTACTAAATATATAAGGTTAGCTTTCTCTAGGATATTAAAATTAAAGTTAATTTTAAAGTGTTGATAACCAGAACTTAATGGAAATGTTATAAATTGAGATTTTTCTCCCTGGGGATGGCCTCTCAGTGAACAAAGGGAAAGAAACACATTAGTCACAGTGACGTTACATAGTTATATCTGTGCTTGAAATGTTGTCCTGGCATTACTTCAAATATGACTTTGGAATCATAGACTCATTGAATAATTAAAGTTAAGAGCAACAACTCAAGGTCATATAGGTCAGTCCCTGGATAGGTGTAGAGCAGGTGTTATTTGACAAAGGCTGCCCAGGGTGTTATCCCATCAAGCCTTGAACACCAACAAGGATGGAGACTCTACAACCTCTCTGGTCAGAATGCTCCAGTATTTGACTCCCCTGACAATAAATTTTTTTTTGCATATCTAACCAGAATTTCCCATGATTTAACTTGTATCTGTGGCCTCTGGACTGTCACAGTGCACATCTGAGAACTTTCTGGCTCTTTATCTTCACACTGATCAATTCCACTGCAAACTGCAACAGAGTCTCCCCTTTAACTTTCTATTCTCTAGACTGAATAAACCCAGTTCTCTCAGCCCCTCCTAAGATGTCACATGCTGCATCTGTAACTATTTTGGTTCCTCCACTAGACTGGCTCAAATAAGGCAATATTTTTATTGTACTTGTCAGCTTTCTTGCAATTCCCATTAATTTTATTCCAGTTCTTAGTAACTTTGCTTGACCGCCATGAGCTTTAAGAGATGGCACAGCGCTCTCACAGTAACATTGGCCAACTCTTTCAACAATCACACACATCCCAACACCATCTCATCCCACAGACCTCTGTGCATGTGCTGTGAGTGACTGATCAGATGTTTAATAATTTCTGCTTGTATACCTGAGCTTGTCAGAAATGTCCAAATCCTCCATGGTAGTAGTAACCTGAACACAGATTATACTTATACTTGTTTAATGTCGCCTTCACACAGCCAAAGCACTGTGAAAGCCTTTAGTGTAGAATAGAACACAACTCTCAGACTGTACTTAGAGGAGCATTTCCTTCTGTGGCAGGCTGGCTAAGCCGTCCTTACTCCTCACCACTCCTTCCTGGCTCCAGACAAGGCCCTCCATTATGCTGGTACAACTGTTGGTAAGGCTGTTTGGTGAAATGGATTTCAGAGCTTAAAACTAGCCAAGCTGTTTGCTGAAATGGACTGTAAGGGTTAAAACTAGCCCTTTTTTATCTGCAGGTTAAAATCCAACCCCCTTATCTTTCTGGTTTCCCACAGAATAATCCCATACCAGAAATAAAGACAGGAATAAACTCTTAGTTGCAGTATTGAAGAGGAAACAATGAACCTGATTAAACGCTTTGTTGTGCTGCATCCTCAGAACTAGAAACAAGAACTGACTGATGTAATGCAGGAGGAAAAACCCAAACTAACAAAAAGGAATCACACCATCCCATTTCTTACTTTTATTTTAGCATCCTCCCATTCCAGCAAACCTAAAAATCTCAGCACAATGATGTCATTTCAAGTATCAGGATCAATTGGTTTTGTTATGGTGAGTGTATATATGCAATGTAAATGCCTAATAAAACCAGATTCCACATACATTACAATTTATAAAACTCCTATGATAAATAGAAAAGTACACTTTTTATTGCCCCATTCAAGCTATGATGCCTTAATGAAATAGCAGGCACAAAGAAATGTGCAAACCATAGTCTCTTCTGGTAAATGTGAGGTGCTCTTGAGCTGAGCTGGTCTGCACAACTGAGATGGACTTTAAGAGGAGCAGAGGTAAGACGCAGAGCAGATTGAGCAATAAAATATTCACAGAATATATGCCACAACCACAAATAATTGAATTAAGCAATAACAAGGCAGACACAGGGCATTTCCTGGGGATTAATGACTAGCTAGGAGAGTTGATGGTCCACGGCGGTCATCAATTCCCCAGGAAATGTCCTGTACCAAGGTCATCATTGCTATTATAGCCCCCTTTTCTTTCCTCCAGCAAAAAAAAAAAAAAAAAAGAATCTGACGTTTTACTTGTTTTCACACAGTGTCATCACTCCTTTAGATGACTGTGACACAGACGGGTGTGAATGGAAGATATGCTGAAGTATTTCTGTGTAATTGATGTCCAGTGCCCCAACCAATCAAAACTCCTTTATCACCATTGAAATTTTAATTTGGCTTATACAATATTTCAGTTTTTGACTTATTTAACTCTCTTGAATCCCCAAATAATAACTTTATTTTGTTGTGGCCTGCAATCCTGACAAATCTGTATCTCCATTATAGCTAGATGAACTGGAAGAAGATAGACATATTTTATTTCTTTAGAAGTTTTCTGGCATAAAGAATCTGTGAGAGAACTGGAAGAGAATTTATGCATTCAGCCTGCTCTTTGGCAATAATATGTGGATTTATAACATAAAGTACTTGCCTATAACAGGTCAATAATGGAGATAATTAAATCTGTATTTGCTATTCAATAACAATTATGAATTAAAATTTGTTATGGCATATTTTTCAATACAAGGCCTATCATGACTGAATTCCTCTAAGCCATAATTCTATCCAGACATTTTAAAGACATTGTTCTGTGGCAAGTATGTAAATCTTTAAAATCTATTTTTCAGACAGTAAAATAAAAAATAAAGCACTAAACCCAAAGGTCCAGAAGATAAAGGAGCTCACGATTATCTGCATGCTCTTGGGTCAAATTTATTTTACAGTTATACCAATATTCCTTAACTCACTTATCTTCAGGATTTGTGAATTTTAATCTATCAGTTTTTCTTCCCCTTAAACTAACATTTCACATTCAATTAACCTAATCGTGAAATAGAACATTGTAGACTAAAAAATTTTTAAATTACTGTTTATCGTCCTTTCTATATGTTCCTTGTAAGCACACTGTTACTGCTGGCATTTTCATAGTTTGTGGTGTGCAGCAAGTAACTCTTTCTTCATTTCAGCATGATGTAGTTAAACTGCTTATTTTCACATGCCTGAAATTTTTTGGCTCCGTATACTCATATTAATTTAACTGGCCAATTAGTTGTTATTAAAATATTTTAAAAGAACATACAACAACATATGCACAACAAATTATTTCTTTCCACAATTTTATTAACATTTTTGTAGGTAGTTTCCAGTTTCTCACCTCCTTTTCCCACCAAGAGAGACTCTCCAAGTTTAGGCATACAGAGTGCATGTTAGATTCAGGACTCCACTAAGTTTCCTTACATTCCCTTAAGCCATACTGAGAACATGGAAAAAAGAGCTGAACTAATGAAATCTTAGATCCCTTTCTTGTCTCACTCTAACATTAGGAATTGATGCCACACTTACAGCATGAGAGATTCAGATCACCCATGTCAACAGGCTGGTGCTCCAGGAATTTTCAGGAGGGGTGAAAGATTATTGTCAGATTTAATTGCCCAACTAGGTGTAAGTTAGCAATCAACATATTATAAGGAATGCAATGTCATGTATTTAATTTCCTTTTTTTATGGTCAGCTTTAACCATGCACCACATGTTTTTCACAGAAATTATTCTGAAAAGATCAACATAGAGTCAGTCTTTAACACTGAAGGGTTTAGCTGTCAGTTCAGCATTGGCAAGGGGAATGTCCTATGTTTGTCTTGTAAAGCATTTGTGGCAAAAATCAAAGTTTTTGTTTGTGTTTGTAGCTCATTTATTTCTTAATCTGTGATATGGACTCTCAGATAAAATATGAGTAGAAAGCTAATTTAAAATGAGAAGCGCTAAATAATTTAGCTAGACCTTCATAATTTTCCCTGACCAGTTCAGCTCTGCAGTAATACCAATAAAAGGAATCCTTTGAATGCACTGGAAATCAAGAATTTATAATGCTGCTGTGCTTATTTAGTATTTTATAATATTTTCTTTTTGTGAATACTATAACTACTGAAGTCCACATTTTATTTCTGGAAATAATTCATATATTGTTTAGGACATCTTATTTATCTTTGTGGAAGAGTTGACTTACTGACAACAAATTCAAGGCCAGGGTCCTCCAAAAATTAAAGTTTCCCAATGTAAGAGCAGTTACAATAATTGCCACTATTACTGTACTTTACCTTTCAAAAGGACTGTGACAATAGACTGAAACAACAAGCCATGTTGTTTCAGCACTGGCCACTGAATGAGAGTCTCTTAAATATTGACTCCAAAAGTATAGTCCTCTGCTCCCTTGCTGCTATTATAGATAGCTAAAGATCATATTTCTAGATGCCCTTTTATGTCTCCAGGCTCTTCTACTGCAGATGAGAAGAGAAACTCAAAACTACTCTATTGCATGACCCAGAGGCAGCAAAAAATATACAATTGCTTTCCCACCCAAGTTGTTACTGTCCAGGGAATTTCCATAATGACAAATGGAGAGGAGATGGTATAAATAATTACACGCAAGATGTAAGGATGTCAGCCAGATATTCCTTCTACTAGGTGTACCATGAACCAGAAAGCTGAGTAGGAAAGCAAGGAATATTATGGATTAAGTGGGTGCTGCATGCTAGTGGAAATGTGATGTAATTGTGTGGTTGCATGATGACCAAGCACTCTTTCTCCTAAAACAGCTTCTTACTACTTTCAATCCACACCAAGAAGCGAAGAGGAGAGCTGTTTGGAAATCTCTCCTGAGTTACTGGTCCCTTCTTCTCTCTGGTCCAGCCAGGCAGTTTGCAGACAATGGATATTGGCCCTCAGGGTGTCAGGCAATGCCAGTGGCTGCTGCTCCCATTCTCTGGCTGGGTCCCTGAATGGGATCAGCATCAGTTCCTTCAAGAAGAACACTTCTCCCCACCCAGAAACACTGATATATAAGGAGACAACGTGGGCTATCTACTCCCACCACAGACTTCATGGTCCATGCACATATTTGGGACTCAGTGGCTGTAGATTTGTCCATAATACAAAAGAAACCTGACCAGGCTGATGACTACAAAAAGGCTTAAAATAACCTCCATACTCAAAGCACTTTAAGTGATGGGGTGCAGACACTGCAAACAAAGAATGGAAAGCTGTTTCTAAACAGGTTAACACACTTGTTTGTTAATCATTCAATTACTTCTGGCAACGTTGTAAGGTATTTTTATACTCTTCTTGTGTTAAAGAAAACTTTCAGTCTGATAAAATATCACACCTGTGCAAACATGAGGTATGATGCCATACGTTTTAGTTACAATTACAGTTGTTTTTCTTAAATTGCATGAAGTATAATCCACAATAAAACACTTCATTGTTTGCAAGTACAGATGTATCTCTGAAAAGGCTGATTGCTTAATTACACCTCTTATTATGACTATTCTGGCAAATTTGTAAAAGGAATCTCTAACAAAGAACAGGATGAATATTTCCTCTGTGTTTTTCAGTTAGGGTTTGACTGTTCAACCTTTACCTTTATTGAAGTCAAACCTTTCAGCTTCTATTTTCTATTTAGTGTAATTTTACTTCAGGCAAATTTCTCTTATGTAGTATTTAATCCAAATAAATAATATTATTCCAAACCGTCTTGCTTCCTATTGCACAAAGTCGTTAAACAATTGTCTTTGGAAAACTCCAGTCGTTAACTGTGACATGTCTCAATGTTAATATTATTGTCAGCAGTTGTAGCAAATTGTCTTTCTTGCTCATACATACTTGAACTAAATCTTAAACAGATTTTTTTTTTTTTTTTTTAAAATAACCCTTCCATTCGTTTTACTCCTTATGCACAGATAACTTCCAATTAGATGGCTGGAAATTTCAATTCACCAGCTTTATGGATACCCTAAATTTGGTCTTTGTATCAGAAACTTGATGAAAGTGCCATAGTATATATTTAAAGAAAATTTATAATGCAGGAATTAAGATCTCTACTTTTCTGTTATTTTTCAATCAGATCAGTCTTCCATGGATAAAAGTAGAAATTATTTTTGAGGGTTTCAAAACTATTTTCTTTATTTCATAGGGATTTTTATTAGGTGGATTATTTCATTGAAACTAATCCCAATCCCTGAATTTAATCAGGTATCTGAATCTTTTCAGAATTAAGGCTAGAGTAGAAATACATTTTATCAGTTCTGCAGAAAAGACTTCTTTGATGAGTATTAGTGAGTGCTTCTTCTTCTGAATGAATGCCTAAAAAAGGACAAGCAGTCTACTCAAAACTTCTTAGTTAACTAATAATGTCCACTCTTTTTCTTCTAGACCTTTAAAGTACTTGTGAAATATTCAGGTAATATTAATTAAAGTGCTTGTTGCAATTGACTTGGTCTTATTCAGAGCCATAAGTATGTAGAAGTCATAGTGTAATGAATTAGCTGTCTTGAAGTAGACACTATGTATCAGAAAGCTGTGTCTTGGGAAGAAGTCCCACTTTTCTTTTGCTAAAACCAGAGTCCTCAGATGGTTAAATCCATCTGGACAAGCCCCTGACTGACATGATCTAATCTTGAAGATAGTTCTGTTAGGGGCAGAAGAGTAGCTGGGGTCTCACCCAATACAAATTATTCCATAATTATAAGATGAAATTTCATGAACATGAGAAGGACTGCAGGTACCAGAGCCCAAACAAGCTATGGCAGGAGGGAAAATGTGGCTTCCTGTTACTGAACAATAGCTTCATTACACACAAAGCTGTTTAGGAATGACATAAAATGGAAACCAGCCAAAATGAAGAAGAAAACAATAACTTTTGTAACTGCAAATCCAGTGATGGACTAGAAAATCCAGGGCACACACCTTTCTCCTAGACCATTGACCCTTGGTAGTGAAAATACACATTTTAATGCATTTGCTTTTTATGTACTTGACATTAGAAGTATCAAAATGGTACAACCAAGGAAACAAAACTCAAGCCAGATTAACTGCTTATAAATTGAACCTATATAACCATAAAAGAATAGCACACATCACTCAGCAGAAATGGATCAAAAAATATTAAAAAAATGCTTTGTAAAGTACACATAACAAAGTAAAAATAACATCATTCACAGACATTCCAGGCTGTTAGGAACATCGCCAATAGCAAGCGAGTATCATAATACAGTGATACATTTTCCTACAGCAAGGCAAATAATTTCCCTGGCAGCTGAAATAAAGTGTTGACTTTTCTTGAAAATTAATTAGCACAGAAACACAAGAGAAAAAATTAAAGGCTTCTTGTTCCTAAAGGTTATTCTGTAAGGAAATAAATCATATGAAGGTATGCAGTGTGCTCTGCTGTACTTTATGATTAAGTGCTTATAATATAGACAGTCTCTAAGCCTCAGCTTTTGCTAGGAAGTTCACATCAAAGGTGAGTTAAGTCTTTATTATAAATACATGGTAAAATATATAAAGCAGAACCGCTTTAAGGTGGGGGATCTGGTTTCAGTAGAAAGACCTTTCTTTCTTTTTATCAACTCGTTTTACAAGTGATGTCCCAAATTTATGCTAAGAACATTTTCATGAAGCTTTTCCGCTCCTCTTGGCAGAAGGCCTTAAAATTTGTGTCAAATAAATTAGAACTAATGTCTTTGGCTAAAAAGAGAAGCCTGATAAAGGGCAGTAGTAATCAAGACAAGATAATAATTTATCTGTGATTTTGTGGGTATTAGTCTAATATCCTGTCTATTCACAGCATGTCAAAGATAAGAGCACTCACCGGTTTACTGTTGTGCTGCCCTCTCCTTCCTCCCTGTCTCTATCCCTCAGGCCTCAGCAGATAAAAGATAAAAAACACATATTAGGCCAATTGCAATAGTATTTCACTGAAAGGGATACACTGTTACTATTATAAATTAATGCTTTAAAGGAAACTACTAATAGATAATTATCTGTCCCTCAGATAATTATGCACATGAGTAATTCTGCCTCTCTGAAGAGTTTATAGGATTTATTGGAAGTCTCTGGAGGTATCAACAGTCACATGTGAACCTGCTTACAGGATGTGACTGTAGTTCCAAACAACAGTCATTCCTAAAGGAAGTTTCAGGAGGGAAAACAATCAAGATAGATACCTCATGGGGTTTTGTGTCTATTCTTTTATTTCTATATGTATCAATTTAAATGTTAGGGTTTGAATCTCACACTTGTGCGGGCCACTACAGGTACTAGTGGAAAAGAGGTATCTCAAATGTGTTGTTGAACTTTGCTATAGATGCTTACCAGCAGTTAGAAATTAAATCCTGTTGATTTTGTCACCCTACTGCCTTTGAAGGTTCTCCATCCTGATGGGGAACCATTTCAAAAGGACAAATAAATCACATAATTGTCAATGCTGTAGTTTTTATAGGAACTTTTCTGTCATGTATTGATACAAAACAGCCTTGAGAGCTGACTCTAAGAGCTTCCCCTGCTTGCAGAAACTTCAGGCTCACACTAGTTAGTGAAGGGAGAGTGTTTTTCAGCCTCATATTTTTTTACAATCTGCTTTTTGGCAGGAGAATTCTTCCTTAACTATGTTAGGAATTGAGGCTTAGTTCACCTCATAATTAATTAAGGCAAAGTAATTTATTAAAAACTGAATTATTTTGCTATTGTGCACAGTGGCTAACCTTTCACATATGACATATTGTATTGATATTTTATTTTATTTTATTTACAAATGTCTGTTTAAAGAAATTATTAGTTCTGTAACATGTTCAGCAAGGCTTCTTTATAGCAAAGCCCTCCTGGGAACTCTTATGCAAATAAAATCCATCTGGAGATTGAAAGTAATGAAGGTAAAATTATGAACAATATACTTAATTTTTAGGAGGATTTAAAGGAATATAAAAGCACACTTCATTAGAAAATCCAAACTACCAGCACATGTCCTAGTCACCGTTTTTCAGAAGTGCTGTTTCATCCAGCATCATCCATCCTCCCCAAACTATTGAAATTTGTGCCACGTGAAATATACATATGATTTATGTATTTACTATTTTTCATAGTTTAGTGAAACTATTGTTTGTATTGGGAAGAAAAACCTACTAACAATTAGCAAAATTTTCAGTGCTGTCAGTAGTTCATTAAATTATGTATTCTAGCAGGAGTCCATTATAGCTATTAGGAAATGATTTTATTTAGTTTCTTTTATTTCAAAATTAAAAATGGCCCATGAGTGGATGTTATCAGTACGTGTATTATAGAAATTAATTAAAAGATTGTAGCAATTGTTTTCTGTAGCTATGGAAGAGCAAAATAATATAAAAGGAATGTCTTAGTTGTCTTTACTTTAAAAGTATACGT
Organism: Pardalotus punctatus; assembly: GCA_013400915.1. Lineage (NCBI taxonomy): Eukaryota > Metazoa > Chordata > Aves > Passeriformes > Pardalotidae > Pardalotus > Pardalotus punctatus. The sequence goes on from VZTX01011790.1 coordinate 291,545, forward strand.
GTCATGGAAATTTCAAGACACAGAGCATCACACTATGGCTATTGTGTAAAATCTAGGAACCAGGCTTACATCCATGAGTCAAAAATCCTCATTTAAAATGTGTGAAATCTATAGAGTCTAGTCCTGCTTTACCACTCCCTCACAAGGTAAGCCCCAAAGAAGTACAGGGCTTTTTTGGTTGGTTTTTTTTTGTTGGTTTTTTTCCCATCAAAAGAAAGAAGAGAGAAGGGAAGGAACAAGAAAAGAAAGGAGGAAAACACCTGCTGATTATTTTTTTGTGTGTGAGGGGGAGGAATCTGCCACTAAAATATCCTTTTGGGACACATTTTCACTTTTATATGATGTACTTCATCCATCATCAGCACCAGCAAAAATTTAAAGGCGACAATTCTGAAAAGTCTGATGCATTTCTAAAGGTAAGTGCATAACAAGGGAAAAAATAGTGACTTTCTTTTGTGTTTGGGAGGACTAGCTGAGTTTTCTGGGTTTTATCTGAAGAATGAAAAACTGTAACTGAACAATTTGAACAGTTCTGACAGCATTTCTGAAACAACCTTTGTTCTTTTGTTTGCTTAGAGTTACAGGAAGAAAAACTTTTGGCACCAAGAAACATCATTAGTAATATCAACATTTTATCAGCATGAAAATACATTGTCCAACCAGTGTTTTAGTTGGAGTTTTGAAAGACATTCAGTTTTGTCTTCATGAGTTAAAAGCTTCTCCTTTTCCAATAAGATGGACCTCAATAGTTCCTTGATTTGTTTAATGTAAGAAAAAGCCATATGTTCCAGGTTACAAATAATGCTCCTCAGTACAAAAGAGGTGGGAGATTGTGCCCTTCGGACTTCTGCATGAAGCTGGGATCTGTGCAGATTGTTGGAAAGGCAAAATGTGTAGCAGGACTGTCACCGATCAAAACAAGTCAGAGAGGATAAAAGACAAATCCAAGCACTGTTGAGAGACAGAGGCACACTGTTGTCACAGTTTCTTGCAGAAAAAATGCTGTAGAAGGAAAGACAATTGTAGTCAGCTTTGTCATCAGGGGCTTTGTCAGGAAATGGGGCTGCAGTCATGAGATTCTAACTTAAAAAGCTCTTAAATTCAATGAAATCTCTCAAATATTGGGGTATATGAAAGAATCATGGTGTACAAAATAATTTCCTTCTGTAAAGAGGCAAAATTTCTTTCTCATTGGGACTGAATTCACTGGGAAGTCTAAGAGGAAGAATTTTCTTGTATTTTTTCTTCAAAAAGCCATTTTCAATTAAAGATATTTTTGATCCCTAAAATTCTTTAACTCAAAGGTGAACCAATCTAAAGAAGAAAAATAACTAAATTAAGGTTTTGTGTGAGGCCTCTGTACATTTGCTTTACCTCTGGTCTCTTCTGAGACCATGGAATATCACACAAGATTTCCTTTCCATGGAGGATGTGCCAGTTGGTGTTATCATGCTTTCTTGCTTTCTTTTTAATTGCAACTCAGTGGTGTGTTGGCCTGTATGTCACTGCCCATCTTTAATCTTTAATATACCCTGAACTTTGATTAATCTTTGTAACATTCTTCCACATCAAACTACTACTCTTTTTTTGTTTTGTTTTGTTTTCGGGGCTTTTTTGTTTGTTTGTTTGTTTTTTTCTGTTTTGTTTTTTAATCATTGCTGCCTGCAATGCGTATCAGAGACTGCAGTTGTTCTGACAGTTCCTAGGAAGCTGAGCCAGGTGTCATGTTTGTTTTCTATTTTCTAATGCATTTTCTGTTATATGTCTCTGGGTTATTAGAAAGTGAACGTTAGATTGTTCTGTAAGTTTATGTGCATGTCTATCTCTACATATGTAAACCTACGTATATACTTATATACATAAGTATATACATAGGTTATATATACAGTGTATATATATACATATATATATACAGTGTATATACATAAGTATATACACACTGTGTGTGTGTATGTATGTCCCTGTTATATATCTATATAGATATTACATCTAGGATATCTATGCTTTCTTCTTTCCACTTAATCTTATCACAGACTTTTATATTTAATGCATTACAGTCTGTAGGGGAAAGAGAGAAAAAAAGCAAAAAAAAGTATATGTTTTTCAGTGGTTTGTTCTGCACAAAACACATTTTGGAAGGGCCTAAAAAGAAACAGTTATGCTACATGTAAGGTGAACAGGCAGGGTATCTGCTAATGGACTTCACAAAGCCTGATATAGCATGTGGTACTCTTATCAGGATTTCAGGCCTGCCTTGATTTCTGCTAAAGTCCAGTGAAGTCCCTCCTAAGCTGCCAGTTTTCTAAATCTAGCAAACAGTCTTGTGCAAAATGTACTGCAGTCCTTCATCCTGCTATTATGGAGCTCTATCCTGATTGGAGACCAGGAAGCAGCCTTTATCTCAAAAAAATGCACTGTAACACCACAAAAGATCTCTAGCAAGAAATTCTCATGGCGGGGCAGTAGGGAAGGCAAAACCTGCCAATTTTACCTGCTTATTTGGTGGCTACTAGAACAAAACCAATTAATTTTGATATTAATCATAAATGGGAAGTTGGTTGGTTATTTATCTAATTAGATGCATAACTGCCTAACTGTAGATTTAGTGGTGGAAGTCAATCTTATATTAGTAGTGACTAAAATGTGTTTCTGTTTCTCTTGAGAATATATTCCAGAGCAGAAAAGTGACCAGCAGAATTGAAACTGGCTTACAATCCTTTCTTGATGTTTCATAGACAGTCCAAGGAGCAACTGGATATGGTGAATAAATTTTATTTCCTTCAGAAAAAGTAGTTTCTTCTGTCCAGGTAAAAAGTATGTTTGCTTAGCAGTGAGAAAAACTTGCACTGCCTGTGCTGTGTGCAGGCTGTCAATAAATAAAGAAGTTCAATTTCCAGGGCTGTCAATAAATATATTATGTATGAGGTTTTTCATTATGTTCAGATGCAACTTGAGGTATTTTCTCTGCCTTCATGGAACTAAAGCTATTTTTCTCAACTAGAATAGGATTCCCTTAACACATATTTGCAAATACATTGTTAATAAGCCAACGAATTGCATTTAAAGACAGCAAACAGGTTATTTTTATTTTCTCTTGATTCCTTCTGGGTGCTTTGAGTGAACTGAAAGGTGATCTCAAACTTGTTTTTATGCTGACTTCATATACTGAGAAATGCAACATTTATAGATAAACGCTCTCACTTTTAATGAAAATTATTAGCTATTAACATTTAGCTTGGAGGCATAAGCCATAGCCCAAACTCCATTCAAATCCATTAAATATGCTTGAGACCCAGCTGTCAATAGGCACCATGAAGTAAATTTAATTTTCAGAGTCAATACAGAGCACAGCTGCATTAAGCATAGGATAATTCTGGCACATTATTAATTTGAATGGCCATGTAAGGCATTGTCTAGACAAGATATAAGCCCAAGTTTTCATAGGCAATCTGTACATAAAATGAAGTATGTCAAGGTTGTAAAGAATACTAATAACACAGATCTGGCCTATTAACCAATATTGATTGCTCTTACTGTGACACAGTCCAGTAACTTTAGAAGTGAAATACTAAGATGTTCAGCACTGCTGCTTCTTTTTGAAAAGCAACACTCAGAATACACTTTTTCAGATGAGGCTTGGATGCCTGTGATCTCAAATGTTTACTAGCACCATGCATGATTTCTAGTAATCTATTTCTGTAGATTAGGCCATTTTAAAAATCAGAGATTCATCAGAAACAGCAATTAGTCTTGCTGATAATATGAAGGATTTTTATTTCAAATACTGTCAATATTTGATTTTTCATAATGACTGTGGCTATGCTCTGCATAAATAATATCTGTTTTAGAAGGTTAAGCAAATTTATACTTGGTATTTATAGTATTTATATAGTTGTACAGAGTCTGTGCAACATTTCCAAGGAAAAGAAATAAAAAAGAAAATTAATCTTTTGAAAACTGCACAACTCTGTTGCAAAATTTTTCCAAATTATTTCTGTGGTCCCATATGAACTCTGTTAAATGACTGGGTATTTTGGTGCTTGACCTGTTCTGTGGGCAAACAGACTAGAAGTTCTTCTAAATTGCTAGTGAAGTGAGTCCTCTTCACTTTCAGATAATAACAATATTTGGTCTGCATTCTGTGGATTCAATCACACACTGAGCCTGGAGGCTTGGATTCAATACTGCCGTCCCTGTCTGTCTCCACATTAACAAGTAACAGAGCAATAGCAGGGGGTCTGCAGAACACAGTAGTTGGTATTGAGGACCAATATACTCATTGTACGTATTTCTACTGTGTTTTAATTTGGCCTAGGTCTGGTGTGGTCCCAATGGACCAAATGCTCTGTTGCAACTGTAATCCTTTGTAAGTGCACTCCCACGGGTGCATCTTCAGAGTTCTGTATCACCCAGGTCATCTGTTCCAATGGGAACTAAAGCATAGGAATGGGGAGAGCTCTGAGACATAAATTTCAGGAACTGAACGACACCATTAATGTGGAGAAAGTCTTTGGGCTTTTATTTGAGGTGACTAAAGAACACAGTATAATTCATAGGTTAAGTTAGATTAGAAGAGACATCAAGAGGTCCTCTAGTCAAACCTTCTAAGGTGGCAACCCAGACCCATGGCAGTGGAGAGAAATAACCACATTCACAGTGCAAGTTAACACATACTATGATCTCTAACATTAGTAATGCGTTTTTTTTTTTTTCCCTTAACAGCTGATGGAAGACTAACACAGTTCAGCAACTGAAGTTAACTGGGATAAACTCTCAGCATTTAATGCATAAAAAAATACTTATCAAATTCTATCACAACAGAATAATTTACTCTTTCTAAGGCTAATGGGATGTTTTATTTTCAAGGCATAAGTATGACTAGAACTCCTAGTTTGACCTTAGTTAATGCAATACCAGAAAGTATTCTTTATAAAATTATGATTTTACGACTGTTTATACTTTTATGCATAATAATTATACATATAAGTATGGTATTTATTTGGTATAAAATATACTGCAAAAGCAAATCCCAGAAGTTTATAATAAAGTAGTAAATTATTTCATTGCACTTGATTAAAATTTGTGTTTCAAAGAAAGCAAGAGTTCCCTTATTTCTGTATAATATAACATTTATTTAGTCTTGTCTGGAATTAGGCTGATTATTAAATTATATGCTAATCATTTACTACAGTCTTAGTCTTCTGTCTTTTCAAACAACCTTTTATAGAATTCTTATTTTTCACTCATTGCCAAATGAAATTATTCAGAATTCATGAGACTGAAGTTAAAAAATAAAAAATAAAAAATTCAACATGTAAACATTTTTCTGCTTGTTGGGTTTATTTTTTTTAAATTGTTGGATGAGGGTCTCAGGAAAACGTCTGACTTCAGGAACAAAAACTTTGAAAGGGACAATAAATCCTTCTATATTTGCAACAAAATCATTCAAACTGGCATGGCCTAAAAAGTTTGTTCTGCTACAGACAATTTTCCTTAAGGCATCTTGCTGCTGGTTGATGCTCCTTGGGACATGAAATAAATTCTTGGTCCCACTGAAGCTCAGTCAATCAAATGCACTGTCACAGCCTGTCAGTGCTATAATTGCATCACTTTTACAGCTCTTTTTATCATATAGAACAATCAGATCACAGAATATTTATTTTCTTTGTTTCCTGATTCACAACCACCTTTTGGCATGCTCTAAGTCTGTAGTTAGATAATATTTTTTATCAGAAAAAATATAGTTTCCCTTTTGATTCCTGTATGTATATATTTTCCCCTCTAGGTTTTTTCCTTAGAACATCTATATCAGGTTAAATATGATTGCATTTTTTTCCTAAGTAAGTTCAAATTGTATGCCAGATATTACAAAGTAATCAGTATTTTCTGATTTTCAGATTGCTGTGTTAGCATACTACAAATATTTTATGATAAAAAGTTTTAACTTACTTATTTTGACTTCTATGTTAATAACCACCTATTTCTAGCCTGACTGGTTACTGAAAAATCTCATCAGGTTGTTTCATTTACTTTTTTCACCTCTGTCTCACCTCATAATCTTGCACAAGTAGCTCATGGTATTTATACATTACAGCAAAAAGGATGAAATTACAATTTCCAAAAATCTCTCCTTTATGATTTTCCAGATGTGCTTCAATAGTTAAATGTAGTTGTTGACTCCTACATGTAGTTTATTTCTGCTAAGTGTTTCAAGTTTTCATTTGTTTTGATATATGCCTAGGTGATCATGGTTTCCTTTGGTCTTCACTCATTTCAGATTAACAGCTTCACTTATTTCCAGCTTTCTGAGAAATAAATCCATGTAGAATTCAACAGGAATACTCAGAATCTACTATCTGTACTTTTCTGCACAGCCCTTCTCAAAAGAAGAGGGAATCTTCTGCACATTAGGAACCTCCCTCTTCAGTGGTGTGACCTGAAACTTAAAATCTGAATACATGTGCATATTGAAGGAGTTATTTTGATGCAAACCTGTGCATTTTGGCTAATGACAGGTACAGTTACCAAGCAGTTTTCTTGCACGCATGAACACCTTTTTTAAAAACAAAGTGGAGGGTTTGTACCATTCATACATAGTGTTAGGAAGGGTCACTGGCTGATAGTCAAAGAATTAGAAGTCCCCTTCAGCAGAGAAAGAATCAGAAACAGACAGGGGCAAATATTTGTTAAAAAAACTCAGTATCAGTACCTGTCAATATGCAGTGTACTTCTGGAAATATTGTATTCCATAAATCAGTTTACAGCTGGGCTCATAAAAAAGATGCAAGTTGGACACAATCCCAAAAGTTATCTGCTTTGAAATATACTGAAATCCTTGATGTGACTATTCGCCTTCCATTTATTTCCAGTGACCAAATGGTCTGGAAGTCTGAGCAACTTCCTGGAACTTAAAACTGCAAAAGAGAAACATGCTAAAATAAAAATTCATTAGTCTGCTAACACAATGCTACACTGGTATTACCACTGAATATAACAATAAAATTTGCCACATACCAATATTATGTTGCATTCCAGTGTTAAGAAGAGAAATGTAATTTTTTAGCAAGTCAAACTTGTGGATCTTGCAAAGCAGGCTCTATGCTTTCATCAGAGTAGAAATATTTTCTGACTGATTTATACAAAGGCAGTTGAAATGTTAAGGAAGTTTAAAAAGATGGCTACTAAGAAAAGAAAACACTCTACTACCGTTTTGGAAAGAGCAATTTGAAGTGTCTTCTCACTGCAAAAGAGAAACAACAAAATAATCTCAAGATTGAGCAGGATCAGTTAATATATTTTTTATCAAGGTGTTATCTCATGGATGCTCTCTGTGCACAGCAACTTGGTGTTGTGACAGTCTGGTATCTTGTAATGGATATACATTGCTCACATTTGAGATGGAGAAGAAACCAAAAATCTGTAGGCTGACTTTAAAAAAAAAAATTAGACTTGTCCCAATATAGTGTTTTTGTATTTCTGGATCTCGGGAAAGCTCAGCTGTGCCCTGGACATGAATTTAATCCCTCTCCTTCCATTCTTCGGTTTCTTCTGTCAGGAAAAATCCAAGATACAAAAACCAGCAGGAACAACAGCAAACCCCAGGCACTTCTCTCAGGAGGAGAGTGGGAGCAGAAAGTACCCTGTTGAGTGTTGCCAACCCTTTACACCCATTGCTTCTTCTGTTGCAATGGAGCCCCCAGAGTCCTTGCAAAATGTTAATTTTCCTTTCATGACAGTCAGGCACAAAGCACAGAAGGATGAAGCAAAGAAAAAACAACAAAGAATAAGACACTAGCAATTAGTTCAGGTATTTTTCACTACCATTAAATATTTCAGAAGGTGACCCATGCTGAGAAATTGTCAGCACTTCACTGCTGCAATTATGACTCCAGTGGAAATCTTAGCGAAGCTAATGAGTGCTTTCATGTACAGACGGCCTGTTGGATTAGTATCATTACTCACTGTACAACCTGGGAGAGTCACTGCAGCCAAGACAGGTACCCTACCAGGCTCTGGACTGCACCAGCACGTCACAAAGAACACATATAACCTCCCACCACAGGTTTCTTACAGTCCAGCTGTAGGCAAAGGACAGGAGAAAGGAAGCACCTCAGCTCCTTTTAGCTCCACACCAGAGCTCAGAGACAGTGAAATAATCAGCCGAAGGTCATACAGAAAGTTTGTGGCAGAGCAAAAAAGTGAATGCAGAGTTTCCCAGGTGAAATTCAGTAATTTCAGCACCATGCTGTTGTTTATTCCCAGTCATTCACATGAACAAACAAAGACTATTTTTTGAGCAATGCTGTACAGGGATTGAGGCTACCCAGCTGCTATTCTTTCTCACAGCATATCTCTTTCACCATAGTTTTCTCTAATAGACTGTAAGTTACTGACTATATGCAGGTAGCAATAATGAATGATATAATTAGCTAGATAATTCTGTTTTTCTTCAGTAAAAGCTTAATAGTTTGTATAAAAAAGCACTAGATTCCTTTCAACCGTTGTTCTATGCATATGCTGAAAACACAAAGGACATTGATTATTTTAACTATGCTCAATTTGCCTTTGAAACCAACATTCTAAAAAGCAAAAGAGCTTAAACAAACATGAAAGTAATCTAATACTGACATAAACATGAAAGATAATAAGATTACTATGAATTGATCTAAATATTACTTAAAATAATTAGAAATAACTTTCTCATGGTATACCATTTAAGTGAAGCAGCTTCTTAGTGTTACTTAGAAAAACAAGCAGAGCACTACTTCCCAGAATTTTAGCTGGCTTTGTTTATGACATTCAGTAAAACAATGGACAAATATGCATTTCTCTTTATGGATTTATATTTTGCATACAGTTTGTAACCAACTCTAGTTTTGTACCAGCTAATTTTGTAAGGGCAGGATTGTTGCTATTTTAATACTGTATCATTTTATTACTTTAAACTATGAACCAATTGATTTGTTTTTCTTTCTTGGCACCATTTCTACTAGTTAACTTTATGAAAAGCAGTAACATGAAGGAAACAAGTCATGCTAATAACCCTTACAGCCACCAAACAAAAATGGCATGCATAGAAAAAAATACCATTTAAATTTCAGTGCCATTTGTCAAATTAGCTGTGGGGGCCAACCCCCAAATTAACCCAGTTTGGCATTCCTTTCACTACCTCAGTCCCAAATGATTTATTGGAAGTTTGGGTCTTGTAAGAAACATAGCATTTGTTTTTCTTCCTAAGGATTATCCAAGTTAACTGAATATAACTAAATTTTTGAAAATAAGATTAAAAGCTGAGAGCACCAGGTTTTCTCTCAAGAGTTAAAGATCTACCTGCGTTTATACAGTCTGGCAACTGTTTTCTTTTGTAATCTAAGAACTACTTTTCCTGATTAAAAGGAAACAAAAAATATCATTTGGATAAGCTCTTTCCCATTAATCAGTCAAATATTTTAAACACTTAGGTGAATTTAAAAATAAATCCAAACAGAAAGATACCTGGGTAATTTGGTAGAAATATGAGGACTTTCATTGTGTTTCCTGGTCAGCTCTTCAATCTGGATTTATACAATTTTCCTTTGCATGACAAATCTAAGACAAAAGATGAATGACCTTTTTGTTTTTAAAGACTGCAAATTCTACATATTTATCAAGGTGTGTAATTTGATTTAAATACAGTTTCTCCATAGCTGTATTTGGAAGTCAGGTAGGAAAGTCTTGGAGAGAGATCTCAAGAATTGCTCATGAAGCAGAAAACACAGAAACAGTAACAGTTGAGGAGAGAAAGTTTTCCAACCTGAGTGTGAAAAGAAAGGACCCTGACACATGGCAGCTGTGGAATGGGAGAAAGAATAATTGTTTCCTGGGGCACCCTTTCCCCCAGCTTGTCATTTGGCTCATGATATTGGGACCCCCTCATGAAGGGCATTTGGCATTCCCAGAGCAAGTCAACTTGCCTACTGAAACCTAAGAATGGCCTTATACCAAGATGAATTTCAAGGCAGCCTCATCACAAAGGGAACTCCATGAAAATGGCCCTTAAAGCAATTAACTTCCAAGGTCAGGCATGGAATAATTGTGGCAAGGAAAACAGAGAAGACAGGGCCAGAAGTGTACACTGGAAATGAAAGGGCAAAAAATAACACTATGTTCCCATGGGTGAATAATAAAAAAAAAAAAAATCTACTTTTTAGGAGACTCAAATACAAGATTCAGATTCCCAATCTCCTGTCATCCTCCCTCCATGCTATCTCACCTTCCTTTATGTTGTAGGTATCTGCATTTCTTATGTGTCTGCTTCTACCAGAGAAATGCCCCAGACCCCAGCATTTCATAGAAAGGGCTGTCACAGTCTTGCTAGACCTGAGCTATAATGTTAGTCTCAAACTCAAGACAGCACAGGCTTAAAAAGCCAGGTGTGCTCATCTCACTCACAAGGTCAAAACTTGGTGGTCAGGAGGAGAGTTTCTTTCATACCATGGGAGATGAGGTTTTTACTGCCTAGAAGTGCTCACCTTTTGAGTGAATCCCAGTTGGCGCTGAACACAAATCTCCCACAAAGGTGACTTAATCCATGGGCTAGTGAATAGGTTCTTCTTAATCTCTCCCTCTGGAAGTGCTCTACTTCCAGTACATAATTAAAATTCATCTCTGCAGGGACTGGATTCTCCCACATTCCAGGGGAGTACCCTGACCATTGGACTGTAGGATTTATTGTAATTTTCCCCTCTTTCTACTAGCCTAGTGAATATCTCATTATTTTTATATGCAGGCATACAGACAAACAGAGAATCATACACTCACACATCTATAGAATAGTATCTAAAAATATAATCTTCGCAACACATGCCATTTTTCTATAACTGGAGTACTACAAAAAATATTACAGATGCCCTATGTCAAGTGCACTTTGTTGGTTTAAAAAAAAACCCCAAAACCAACAAAACCAACACAAACCTCTAAAATGGAGAAATGAGAAATTTTTATGTTAGGAAGGAAATCTTTTACCTATTAACATGACTACCTCACAAGTGGCTGAAACACATCTTTAGCCTATTGCAATGACTCCCAATATGTGTATATCGAAACTGTGCAAGAATTCTAAACCACAAGTAACTCCCTGGGTTTCAGTTTTCGTTATAAGCTCAACACTCAGTCCAGGTTCACTGAAAGGACATTACAAGCCTGGGAAGTCCACGAATGATGTAATGCAGACCTCTCATGTGACCTACTGTGTTGCACAACACAGCATATTGACAGACAGCACTTGCTCTTTATTTAGAGGGTACTACCACTGCTGCACTGCAAAGATCCAGAGCTGTTTCACGAATACATCACTAAATGAAGAAAAAATGCAGGGAAAGATAGGGAGGCAACAAAGTTACTATTTTAAAGTGCTTGAAAATAGGTCAGAGGAATGATGCTAATGCAGCAAACTCCAGAAAGAGCAAGTTGGGTGAGGTGAGATTTATGGTACCCTGTGAGATCTTAATTCTGCTCCTTTTTGCATCCAGCCTTTGCACTGAAAGAAGCACTCTCATGAAAAATACCCTGCCAGAACATAATTAAGGTCTGTAGCATAATAGAGATTCACAAAGGATCAAATAAGGTTTGTTGAGACATTTCCTGTGTTCTTCCTTTGGAGATGGAGTGTTGGGCCTTATGAACTTTTTCAGCTAAATTTTTATACATATGAGTCAATTTTTGTATTTTTTTAAAAAGGGAAGTACAAATCAGCTGTTTATTTTAATGGTAACTTCCATGGAACACAGAGGTAATTGCTACATTTCGGACACTAGGAAATTATTTTCAACTACTTAAGCTAAACATAGAATCACTGTGAACAAACATAAGGTGGTTGCTACCTCAAGGCAATCTTGGTCTACACCAGCTTTTAGAAAAATGGGTAATCTAGTTGCTGTCAGAACACACCAGCTGCTCTAGTGGCACACAACCAGACTTTTCCTAGGAATCTAAATTTAAAAACCAAAATAATAATTTGCAAGAGGGTGGACTATTATGACAAGAGAAAATCTGCTTCTTCAGCCTATAGACTGAGTCAGCTGTGGTTTTTTTTAGCTTTTGAGGTTTTATTTGAGGGAGAGAGTGTTGCTTCACTTCAGACATACTATTCAGTTACCTGTCATAATCCTGTAAATTTCACTTTCTCAGAAATTTTATTCTCTCCATGGAAAAGTCCTCAGCCACACAGGAATTGCCCACCAAGTAAGATGAGCACTGAGATAGTGAGAAAGGAGGTTCCTTCACAATTACTATGAAGGGACACTGTGCAGCCCTGTAATGACTATATTTTGCTAGTCCAGCTCGTATCCCCATTGCACAGGAAAGGGAATACATATGGCATCACTGGGTGTCAGATTCTTCAGTTCTTCCTCAGTTACACCTCAGTACTACCCTTTAGCAACTACTTAAGAGCTTTACTGAGCTGGACAGACCAACACGCACACAAGGGATTCTCCCCCTTCTGCAGATTCTTAATCCAGCTCCTTTCTTTAGTCAGAAAACAGAAGAGTAGATTTGTTGCTAAAGGAGGTACAGTTTGCCTTCAATCATCTCAGAAGAGAGCTACCTTTGAAGCTTCTGTTTCTTTATGCCCCTGGCAGGAAACAGTGGATAAATTTAATCTAAGAAATGAATTCCTGCTTATAACTGTTATTTGATAAATCTTATTATTCTGACTATTCAACAAAAACCACTCCTGCATGGTAGTTATTATTCTCACACAGTTCTAATCCATACCATGTAGCTTTTGTACACAGATTAGTATTTTATTATATATAAATGAAATACTGTTTGTATAATCTAATTAGGTATTTTGCAAATAAATACATTCTGACCAGAATTACACTATCTGAACAGCAATGTAAAGATTTGAATACTTAAAGAATGAAACAGTTGCTTATGAAAATTTTCTGTTGCATTCTATTAAACACCCAGCTGGCATCTTTATGTGTATCATATTTTCTTTCTGTAAACTATTTTGTGAAGATGCATGAGATAAAATAACATCAGAAGATAGGTGTTTATAATGCAAAAAATGTCCTGCTAATGCTGAAAATATTGACATTTCTTCCTGGGGTTCTGACAGAAAATACAATACACTGTCTTGTGTCAATTGAATAATTAGAGATTATAGTAATTCCTGCAAGGCTTTCACATGTGGCACATTCTGAGAAAATTTCAAAAGACGAGATTTGCATAAAGGTGGGTGTCAGGAAGAACCAGGTGCCTCTTCTCCTATAACAATGAGATACTAAAGAGAAAAAATTTAAAGTCCTTTGGGGGTAAAATATTGGCAATGCTCAGGTAAACGTTGGGGAAAGCCAAAATTTCAAGTGGAGAAAGGACTTGTCAGTATGCTCTACACCATGTAAGGGAAGTAGTATATGGAGACAATAACGGAGCATTTAGCATCTTTGGATTCAAATTCGGTAATGAAAGAAAATGATAACCACTCACACTGATTTACAAGATCAGTTCTACAATTCTTAAGCAAAAATAATGCCTCTGAAACATCAGCGACTTAACACCACTTCCCCTCTCCTTTTTCTTTTTAATATTGCGTATATATTTTATGTGCATTTTATATATATTTGTCAGGAGAATATTAATGTTCTGCTTTATGATCACCACCACCTTTCTAATCATTGCTTTTTATTATTCTTGTTCAGTACAGCTTAGCCGCCGAGCATGAGCAATGAAATCGGGGGAAAAAGAAAAGCAAATACTGTATTATATCATCATCTGGGGAGCGTGATTGTTTCTGCTGTGTTAATTTACACTAAAATCTATGACCCAGTGAGTCTGATTGATTGCCAAGGGCAGAAATCCAGCCCCTGGCCTAGTTTATTTTGTGAACTGTAGCCTCAGATATCGCTGCAAGCCACAATGATATTGATTTGATATACACTAGATGGGTCTTTATGCTCTTTGGGAAATTTATTGTGCAGAGTCAGAACTCAGACAGATGGGGAGAAGCCGCTCTTTAAATTGAAGAGGGTTATCACGGTTTGACTCCTGGGTCACTCAGGTTACCAAGTGGCCTGAGTGTGGCTGGGTCGGAGCAGGCTCAAGGGATTAGTGCTCATCAGTTTTGAATGTCAAATCTCCTCGGTGGACTTGAGTTATTGCTAATAGGAACTTGCTCGGGCCTATAACATTTGGATGGCCTATAACTTAAACATCATAACCCTTTCTTCATGTCATGGTCCTTTAAATTATGGCTGAGCATACCACCTTTGCTCTGGATGTTTGGCATGAGATGGCTGTGTGTTATAAAGAAACTTGCCTCCGAGGTGGACTGCACCATTACAGCTCTGGTCTGCAGGACTGCTGTTCCCCCAGCTCCAGTGTCACAGCCATGTCCCCTGCCTTCTGCTGCTCACTCACTGTCACCACCCTGGCTTTGTGCAGGAGATACAGAATAGTGAAAGACAGAGCATAGCTCTACTTTCCCCTGAATTTGGTATTTTTCCTTCACGAAGGAAGAGGCAGACGTCTGGGGAAATGTCAGGTTGTGGGACAAAAAATCCCTGTCATGATGGGAAATCACATATTCTTCAGGCAATGAATGAATGAGGAAAATAAAAGGGCTTCTAACTTGGGATAAAGATTTAAGAGATTTTTCTACATAAAACAAGGCCAGGCCTGCTATGATTAGCTTAAGCCTGAACAGCATTTTCACTTAAGCACTGTTAATTGTTAACCAATATTTCATGCTACAGTAAATGCTGAAGAGACCAGGAAAAATAATACCTATGAATTTAAAGGAACACATTATTCTATATATCATAATACACCCAAACCTTTTAATTACCAAAGAAGATCTCACTATATTTTAATGGGTATCTCTAACAGAGTTAAAAACTGCACACAGCCCACATTTTCACACTCAGTGTTTGATCCGTTTCCTCTGAGATCAAGAAAAAGATTTTCAGTCTCATTCAGAGAGGAAGGGAATTAGCCTGAAGGAAGTCCCACATATCCAAGTGATGGGATGGGGCTCCGTGTTGCCATTACAGTGAGAACGGGAAATCTGTTCCCACTTTTACAAGTAGCTTCTGGCTTCTTATAGACAAAAGTTAAGAGTTCTCCTCTTCAACTAGTATATGATTCACACAGAAACGGAAGAAAGCAGAGTTTGCTTTTCTTAAGTAGCTGTTTCCTTTTCTTGATCTGATTTGGTGCAACTGGGAATTAATATTTTTAAAGGAAATACAGTTTCCTCCAAACTAAACTGCCACACTTCTTTCCAATAAAAGAAAAGGGAAAAAAATAAAATTAAAAGCCTCCTGGAAACACACATTTATTCTATCCCATTTTGCATACCTATCCAAAACAAAGATATCTCATGACAGTAATGGTAAATGGTTTAGCCTAGTCTTTTGGACTCTATTCTTGGCAATACACTGCAGCTCTAGCTGTGTATTACAGATATACTATTACCATTTAAATATAATACTGTCTGGCTTGTATTCTGCTCTGAATTTCCTGGGATTTTATTATTCATTTGAAGTGAATACTAATTGAGAAAGTTACACATTTATATAGCTCCTGAAGAGTAACACCCACTTCACCTATCTCTCTATTGTAAATTAATATGTAGCAGATGGTGAGCTGAGATAGTTTGACAGCCTACTTACAGCACCATCACTTTAACCTCTATCTGAAAAAAAAAAATCCCATTAGCTTTTCTGCTGTTGGCTCTTAACCCCCCAAAGTATCCTTAGTTATCATATCATGGGATTTTCTGCAATGCCAAGGAAGAAAATAATTAAAGATACCCTCTTCCATTTAAATGCTTGTTCTAATTTTACTGGGCATATCTTTTCCTCTTAACTTCTCCAATAATTTCAATTTAAATCTTCATTTAGAATGAGATTTTTCTTCCAAGGGGATTTTTTTTTAATCTTCAGGGACAACTTAGTGCACTGCAGAAGCAAACACAGAAGCCCTTCCATATTTTATGATTAATGTGGTGTAAGGAGCTCCCCTTGCTAGAAATGCAGAATCAAAGGAAGGAGAGCCCATAAGTAGAATTTAAATTCAATACACATTGGAATCTTATGGTTCAATTCAAAGTGGCTCTAAAGTGGCTCTAAAGGAAATAATTAGACACTCACCAAGGCTTTCACTAAGAAACAACTTTCCCTAAGAAGGGCCGGCTGAAAGTCTTCATTCAAAGTACCGTCACTTTTTTTTCCCCCTTCACTCTTTCCAATATAGAGGAAGGAGAAGGATTTTTTTAAGATTTGGCAATCCATGCAAAGACCTTTAAATTTAAATCTCCTTTAAAATAAGTGGTCTAATTGAATGTTTTCTTCTGATGGGCTGATAGAAGCACTTTATTTGTTGCAGAATATAAATGCATAGAACATTGTCAGAGATTTGCAAAAGCATTGATAGTATGTCAATGTTGGAATCTTCCAAATGGACTGATACAAGATATTGTTCAGTCCCACAGCATTGTTCACATTCTGTTGTTTAGGGATTTTGAAGACTAAGAGAAAATGCTTGGTGACTGTGAAAGAGTATCCGGCCTGGAAGTTTCACATGTGAAAGATAACAAGAATGTCCCACAATCTGCGGGCTTGATAGCATATGATTGACTTAGGCCACTACATTCACCAAAGCATCCAACGTGTTGCCTTAACTCTCTCAAATTTTACAGTAAAATGGACCAAAACTCTACTTGTATTAGAGTTTGGTTTCTGTTCATATCTCCTCTTACATGAGAGTGTGAACAGAAATTTTCAGTTTCATCATTCATCTCCACAGCTTTTCTTTACTCTGGCAATTTTAATACACACATGCACCCAAAACCAGGCTCAAATACATTTGGTCTCTCTTTTTCCTCTCTCACAAATATTTACAAAACCCAAATGCTGACTTACACATACATATACTAAAATAATGACTCCGTCTCTTCTACACATACAGAGAAGGAATTAACATTAAAAATATCAGAGACCCTTTCTGTTTAGATGTCTCTTTTCCTTTCAGTTGTGAGTGAATGTAAAAGGTCTCTGCTCATATGTCTGATGCCTGAAGATCAGGGATGTTTCAAGCTATTACCACACCAGTGGCATCACCTGTGGTACAATCAGAAAAATGTCCTCCTTTTGAATATTTTTTAAGTGTCTTGTGCAGTACAAAGCACTTTTTTATCTGGATAGATATTCAGTCAAGGACGGGCAAGAGAAACTAGAAACTGCACTCACGGGACACCAAAACCAGCTCTAAGCCATATAAACTACCTGGAGAGCTTGCAACTGCCACTCCCAACCAAGCATTGCAAAGGCACAGAGGAGAGCAGCTGGCTGGGGAACTGGAGGGACACGGAATAGTCATGAGACTCAGATCAGGAAGGATGAATTTCACCTCACCAGTCCCTTTATACAACCAATGCATAGACCCCAAATTACTCTGGCCTCATACAACTGCAGGAGATTGAATTTCATCCAGAGAATTAGAAATACAAATAAACATTTTATTAAATAATTAGAGCCCATAATTGTGGATTACCTTTCATTTGTATTAGAGGAAGGCCTGGTATGGTTAAACACCAGAATCTTGTTTGGTGTTTACATCACATCTGATTTCTAACTCACATTTCAGATTTTTTTATTTTCTTTCATTCTATTTCTTCTTCTATTAAAATTGATTCCACATATCAGAAAAATAATTAATTTCCCGTCACCCTATATTGAGATAGCAGGCTGAAATAGCAGATTTTGAACAACTTTAATTTTGTTTCTAATAAGAAAAAACTTTACTTATTTAATTGTTAACTTTTAATACTTTCTCTTTGCAAGTCTGAGAGGTAACCAAAACATTTTTAGCTGTTTCCCCTATTTTATATACTATGGAGAATGTCAGTAACGTCCCTTAACACACGTCCAAGTAACATAATAAAGTCCCCATATTTCAGAATAGCAATGTCAGCAGGAGGCTTAAATATGACTTTGAAATGCTTTCAGTCCCTTGTTTTTAATAAGGTAAATAGGTCATGATTTTTAATAACACTTAGAGTACTTGTGGGCGATTAAAACTTTATTCCTTATTGGAAAAGCCTAATTTGGATCTCGATTCAAATTTTTAGATGAAACCTTGCTAAAAGGTTTTGAGCTGCTCTCTTTTATGCAGGGCTGGCCCTGTGATTTCCCAGGAACTAAGGAAGAGCAGGGACTTAGACACCCTTGAAGAGAGTGGAAAGATCCAACCATTTCTGAGGAAAACTGCTCCCAGTCAAATTTTCCAGAAATTTTTCAGAATTTCCTTTCTGGATGGGAAGATAGTGAGTTGTCTGTTGCTGCAAATGGCACAGGAATTGCAAGCTGAGCAAAGCACTTTAAAAGAACAAAGTCGACTGTGAGGGTTCTGCTTTGGACCTACATGTATTTCAAACACTTGGAGAGGGTCTTGAAGGCAAGAATCATATCAAAGAAGTCAACTAGGGCCGCCAGTCCTAGTGCTAAGTTTTTACAATGGATAAACAGAGGCCTTGACATTTTTTATTAACATGATTATTTTTCTATTTTCAATTTATACAGCAATGAATGGCTAGAACAATGCCACCTGTAGAACTACTGATAGCACTTCAAATTCCCGCCTAAGTTTGAAAATGCAGCATTTGTGAAAAACCGTGGTGGTTATTCAGTGGTCCATTAATTTGAGTTACCTGCAAAGAGTGACAGTGACTTCACCATTGCTAAAAGTGTGAATGAAGGCATTAGCTAAGTGCATGCAAAACTGAGACACAGTGAGATGAATTCGTATTGTCTTCTGTGTCTTCTGGTTTTCATAAGCCATGCATGAATCACCCATTTTGGCTCTTCAGTTTTTTTTGGGGGGGGAAGGAGGGAGAAATGGAATAAAATAAAAAGCAAGTCACCAAGCAATATTTTAAAATCACATATATTAGAGAACATATATATATATATACTTTCACTACTGAAAATATGTTTCCTTTTTCACCCTGGAAAGATTTAACTTCTAGCCATTCGATCGTATTATAGTTTTGTCTGATAGATCAAAGAGCATTGTGTTATCAAATTTCTGTTCGTTTTGGTGCAGCATCATACTGGGAACTCTTGTTCAGCTTATTATCTCCCATTGACCTTGCCTTCACCCCAGGAGTCCTTTTCATCATCACTACTTTATACAGTACAGTCCCCCAACCATAAATATGTCCTTCATTCTTTGTGAGTACATGTAGGCTTTTACAACTTGCTACATTAAAATGACCTTATGTTGCCAAGTAAGCCAGATCTGCAGCAGTGACCTGTCTTTATTATTTCCCATACCTGCTGCTTTTCTGCCACATGCAAACTTTTATGGGCCACTACTTAAAGTTGTCTTCTATATCATTGATAAAAATAGAATAAAGTGTAAAACTAATTTTTCAGACCCCATTTAAAAGCACAGGTTAATGATAATTTCTGCTCAGAAGCACTTTTTGAGACTTACTGGTTAGCCAGCTTTTAATCCATTTATTATATTACATGTTGATTTTGTACTGCTCTCATTTCTTAATCAGTGTTGTGTTGTAATAAATGGAATGCCTTACTGAAACCTCAGTACCCTATATCAACTTGATTATCTTTAGCAACCAAATTTCTAATCTTATTAAAAATATATTATCTTGATAAGATCTATTTCTGATACACCCATATTGACTGAGACTAGGTTTTTTTACTCTCTTTTGATTCCTTGTACAATAAGTCTCCTATCAGCCATCCCATCATCTTTTTCCAATGTTATTATGACAGCAGGCCTGCAGTTACTGACATCATCAAATTTTCCCTTTTTAAATATTAGTACCTCACTGGCAGCCTTCTAGCTTTCAGGAAAACCTTCTAGCCTTTCAGTAATTTTAAGAATTACTGAAAAGCAACGTAACAATACAGAAAAATTAATGCTTTCAAATTATTTGAAGCAAATATTTAAGGCTACTGATCTCAAAATGCCAAATTTTAGAGACCTTTTAACATTTCCTTGCTTTAATATAGGGATGGAATATATGTCATGATCATGAGATGATTAATACTTCACCCTATTTCTCCTCACAACACAGTGCATTGCTGTATTAATATTTACACACCTCCCATTACCATCTGATAATGGTGCTGTTCCTTTACTAGGTTTCCCTTTATTCCTAAAGTACTATCAGACAAAGTCTTCTGTCTCTACCTTAGCTCTTTTGGTCAATTTTGGGCAATTACTATTTTATATTCATTGCTCTCCAATGCTCCTCCCCTTTAGTTTCATCTTGTCTCTATATTACTTTTTAGTTCTTTCTCTTTATAGCTGCATTCCCTTCCCCCCTAAACTAGGCTCTTTTTTTAAATCCACATAGCCTTTTCTGTCAGGTATGATGGAATTGTGGTTTTTGGACACCCAATAAAACGCTGTTAAGCAGCTCCAAACTGCCATTTATGTTTTTCTCTTTGATTCCCTTCTGTGGCCTGATAGGTCTTTTAATTATTTTCAGGTTTGTTAAATGGTCCTTTAAAAGCACGAAGTACATATATTGCATTTTGGATGCCCTCCTGACTAGTCTAGCCAGCCTGTCTCCAAGAACATTCGTTTCCCTTCTACTGAGATGGAAGCCATCCAACCTCTGCAGCATGATATCACAGGACGGCAAAGAATTTTTCTAAAAAAAGAAAATATTTTCCGTGTACAACTTAATTGATTAGCTATTAAAGGTATTACTGTAAATTCGTTGCTGTCTGGATTTTTTGCTTTGCATTTCCTTTCTCTTTTGTTACAGGATACGTAACCTCTGACAGAAATGTTCTACTCTTTCAGCAGTTGTTCAGCATCATTAGGAGCTGGCAAAGTGGAAGGTGTCCTGTCTAGAACAGTGATCATTTCACTTGAAGGACTGGCTTAATCTTATTAATCTTAGAGTCACATTTAATCTCCTGGGTCTCCCAAGACAGAATAAAATCTATTTGTATGCAACGCCCCATGCATAATGCAATCTCTTATGGAAAGAACCCCTAACAAGAACCATTCCATGAATCATGTCTGAACTATATGAATATAATTTGTCAGATGAGTTCTCAGAGGTTTTTCTGTCATTTCCATACTGAAAAGATGACTGTATAACTTTAGCCATGCTGAGTTTACTGTGGGACTCTGTTAGTGAGACCTGTCTCTGAGTTAAAATTCTTAAATGTTGGAAGGAAAATCCACAAGAAGGTACCTGGGTGTACTGCAGAAGTCTGAAGCTCCTACCCTGGCAAACTGATGTTCAGCCAGCACAGCCAGTGGAGTCCAAGGAGCAAAGAATCCCTCTTTTCCTACTAATAAATAGTAGCAGTATATTAAAAAAATAAATAAAAATAGTAAAAAATAAACAAAAAACCAAACAAAACCAATAGTAGAGTATATTAAAATTTAAACCCTAAGATATCTGAAAATAACGAGGCATTTTTGAACTCACTGAAGAATGCCAGGGAACACTTGGAGCTGTTTTAATATTTTCTTGTGGCTAAGCTCACAACAGAAAGAACTTCCTAGTTCTCTCACGAACTTGCTCAAGCTATTGCTTGATTTGACAAAAACTTCAGTGTAGGTCTATGGTTAACACAATATCATAAAAAAAAATCCTTGGGATTTTAGTGGCTGAAAGTACACTCATAAAAGTGGCTACAGCCATGAAGTGAAAAATGACATTTCAGACAACTTTAATAATGTATTGCTCTTGACCTACATTGCTTATCAGTTACTTGGTAGCAAGACAAAATATTAGTGTGTTAGGTGATATTGATTTTAATTTTCATTAGAAAGCAAAATGAACAAAGATTATGTTCATGAAGTCAGCACCGGGTTTACCATATGAATGTCAGCATTGTTTCACATCTAAGAACTTACACACTTATTCTAAGAATTTATTTCACTTTCGGAGGGAACAGCAAGACACGTAGGGAACAGCTGTTGTCTGGAGAGTCACTCAAGGTATCTAATGATCAATTCGATTTTCACTGTTCTAATAAACTATAAATAATATAATTTCTGACTCTTCTGAAATGAGACAGTTGAAGCTAACAGTATGTAGCTGTTACATTGCATTTGATTTAGGCAAAAGAACTATAGAAGGAAAATTTGTGAGGCCAGGTGCAAAGTTTACAATCACAATAGACATTAAAGAGCCATTTCAGTGCTCTCCTACTTCCTTTAATTTTTATGCCTGAGGAATATATCCATAACAGCCTTATCTTTCTGAGCTTAATACCAGCCTGGAGACTGCACTCCCTGCTGAAAGCAAAGAGATTTATTTCTCTGATTCCTAACTTAATGTTTATTTCTTCCTTCTCTGTACCTCTTAGATCTTCTTTAACTTGATTATTTTAGATGCTTAGGCTTCTGCAGCATCAGTCAGACTTCTCTACCTACTGCAGTTTGTTTCCATCTTGTGACACAAAAATTAGAGACTCGCAACAAAAAGTGCTTCAAATATGGCAAAAGCCAATTTTGCCCCTAATCAAAAATGAAAAACTTACCATGCCAGATCAAGTTACCTGTTCATTGATAAATGCTGAGAGCATCAGACCTCTTTTCCCATGTTTCCACATGAATCAGCATTTAAAAAGTTTTATGTTGATTTACTTGCTCACCCTAAACAAAGCTTAGGAATTTGGAAATAACAATTATTTTAAATAGAAACAATGCAGACTGAAACACAATTTCATCAGGCTGTGTTACACCTCACATGCTTTCACAAACTTCCATTCATTGTATCATAATGAACATACATCTCTGTGGTAGAGGCTGCTTTCGAACTTTAAAAGTACGCACATTTTTAATACATCTTTGCCAAAGTTCCTGACCCTGGACCCTAGATACAGACAGAATTTCTTTTGTGGACTTACAGTGGTCATTGGTGTTGGTGGACAATGAGTTCAGTATGATGAAAATCGCTACATTTAGATTGCTAATTAATCCCTCTTTTGACTTTCAATTATTTGAGACTCAGTCTTGTTTTTGCATTATATCATTAAAACCTAAGTCCCATTAAAAAAAAAGAACACAGAAACCTATGTCTTATTGACAGCTAGCATGATTTAGCTTGCCCAGTGTCAGATTTGAAGCTGCATTTGGCCACTTATGTGCCAAGCTGGCCTTTCAGTAGTAGCTAAACACTGAACCACTCGAACTGTCAAAAAACTATACGAGAGTGCTTTCTAGACCCATTCAGTAAAGATTCTTTTCTAGCTTGTTGATTGCCTAATGTGCATAGCAGTCATACAAGTATTTAAAAAGTTGAAAACACATGTCTGAGCAAATGGAAAAAAAGGAAAAAAAAAATAAATTGGAAGGAAGACATCTCCAGGTGTCTGCATTCCTCTCCAGGAATAGAGAACATCTGCAGAAGTGGGATGTGAGACAGAGTGGGGGTGACTTCAAGAAAACATGGCACTAAGTGGAAGGATTAATCTTCCTCAAACTTTCTTTGCTTCTGTTCTTACTGATGTAAACTCTCCTGGCCTGTCATGTGCAGGAGGATTAAATGGATATTCCTGTTTTGAATCACGCTACCGAAAGATGTTTGACCTCCTTCTGTGCAAAAGTTGATGGATCATTTTTAATAAATTTGTTTCCAACTGGGCTACACAATAAGGGTGCAAGGGAATGAAACCTGGGGGTAAGCAGAGAGGGTACTACAGCATATGGAAAGTTTGTATAAAACTTATGATGTTAACATGACTTCTTTCACCTAAGGAGAACCTATAAACTTACCTATTTTCGCAGCCTACAAATTCCTTAGTATTTCCCTGGGGATGGCTGAATGGTTCAATTCAAAGGATTTTTTTAATTCTTGTAACTCTAATCTTCATCATTATTTCTAATTCCTCAGTACGAAACTAGAAATATTGATGATCTAATACATTTTACAGAGCAGCACACAACCTTCTTTATAGCACTTACATCATTATGTAATATGTTATAAAGCAACTTGCATGTTGTAAAACTCATTAAAAAGATATATTTTTTCTCTTAGCTTGAGTTCACGATGGCCAAAATTGATGTGGAAAGCTATTAAAGTTCCAGAAATCCTAGCAGTACATGTTCCTTTCAAATGTTCTTTTCTGCCCTCTTGCTTGGTGTTTTCTGTCACATTTTCAGTATTTCTGATGTGGGTCTATTGAGAGGTAATTTCTCAGCACGGCAGCTGAAATAAGACTCCTATGGGATTAGTAACCCAACCTTATAAATTGTTACCTGGTTTCTGTCATTTACGCTGATTTGGTCAGGACAGTTGCTAACTGAATGAAAGTGGCGTAAGTCAAAGTGAAAGAAGAATGATAGTGAAATACAATATAAAAATATAAATTAAACTTTTGTCATAAATGACTGGACAGATTTTAACACTTGTCAGTGCTTTATCAAAAGTGAGTTACTAGACATTTTGCCTGGGAAAGCCACAGGAAAAGATAGTATGTTGAGCATTTTAAAAATTATTTCAGTGTTTTTAGGCTCTTACTGTTTTCAGTACTTGTCAGGTTCTACTCTTTGCTACTCTCTTGCTTGCTGTATCTGCACATCTCGTGCTGACTTTCTGGGATTTTTTGGCTGCAAAGTAGACAATTACCAGGGCACATACTTAGTGTTCTAGTGGTTGGGAAAATTAGGGATTGTCATGACATTGAAATATCAGCGGGAATACAGTTCAGTTCTGTCACCACTGAAAATGGTTGATTTCAGAAGAGCTGTGTTTCAGATGCAGACTGTAATTTGTTCTGCTGAAAATGGCCACCCCACCAACAGCATCCTGCTTCGCTTGTAATTTAAGAACTAGCATAGCCTGTCAAACCAAGCAGCACAGAGGCAAATCATGCTTTTGCAAGGGTAGAGCAAAAACAACTTAGCTGTGAGTAGCAGCCTCCTGTTTTCTGTGGTGGTCAGGCCAAATTGTAATACCAACTTGCTCATACAGGCAACAGCAAAACATTATTGTTATGTCTTCAGTTTAAACTGGAGATAACCAAAAGTTGAAAGACAAGCTGTGTTGCACAATTAATGTACATGTTTTTTCACCCATTTTTTAATCAGGTTACTGAAGAGATCTTGTCTTCACCTGAGCATGTAAACACCCTATCATTACCTCAATACCCTAAGTTCCTACAAACTTTGGATAGGAAGTAAAACTGAGGTGAGTCCTTTCACTCTCTCACGCCTTTGGTATTGAGATTAATTTCCTACCATCAGTCAGGAAGAAAACATAAACTCCAGGTATTCAGAGAAGAGCAAAAGCCCAGGTATAAAGCATGCCTTTACACAGGATTCCCCACGGTGGATGGGGAGATAAATGATGAACCATATTGCAGCATATTTAGAACAGGAGTGTTGTTTCTGCTTTCTGGGAAATATCGCTGCTGATTAAAAGCAATGCAGCTGCTTGGAGAGCTAAATAGATCCAATAAACTACAGGCCATACCCTCTCAGTGCTAATTAAGGTGTTAATTAGGAAATGTTATCTTGAGGAGGTGTAATTGAGGGAAGGAATCCTTCATACATTTTTGTGTACGAGTAAGCCAAGGATAAGAGAGATAGTATTTTCAATCCTGAATTTTTTAATGAGAAGATAGATGGTATTTATTGCTTTAACTAAACCTTCAGTATATAGAGCCATTTAGCTAAAAAAAACACACAACAAATGCCTCCACCTATTGTTCCATGAAGTCCAGTCTTTGTGATTGTAAGGGGAAGACAGGGTGTTTTTATTTTTAAAAATTTTTTTTATTTTTTTTTTCCTCTCTCCTTGTTTTGTATCAGTCAAAACAAATTTTGGAGTGCAGTGGATGTCACCTACAGCTGTCTCAGTAGGAAGGGTGTTCTGGTGGTTCTCAGTTTCCCTACATCATCATGAAGCAAAAAGCCACTCCACCTCAGGTGAGAAGTGAGTATGAGGGACCTGTCTTATCTGTTTCCTTTCATGTTCTGTTAAACCTGATAGATGGGAAACCTACGGATTTTAAGAGATGGGAGCAATGATTTGTTCTGAGCTTTCAAAAATAATGCTAATTTTGTTAATTGGCTGTATAAAATTAGGATTCTGGTCTGACTAGTATTCCCATATGTAATGGATATACATCTAATAAAAATGGTAGAAACACTACTGTTCAGGTGGGGGACAAGATGGGATGGGATTAGCAAAAACAGGATGGCCACACTAAACACCTGTAATCTCACTTGCCTAAAAACCACAAACTGGCCAACAAAGTGAACTTGCCCTTTGGAGGCTTTCTCTATTTAATTTTTATGTTTGTTTTTTTTTTTCTCTGCAATACCCTAATCCATGTCAGACTCCATTAACCTGACTGCAGCTAATTGAGTCAAATAAGATTTATGCAGTGCAACTGAGGCTACAAAATGCTTCAAACGCAGTTTTTATAGAGGTGTAATGGCTTTAGGATGCCTGCAAAGAGACTGCTCAGCTGGAGGTGAGTTAAAGCTGGTGAGTCTGTCCTGCTCCCTGGCATTGGTGCCTACTGCAAGCCCCAGTGGTGCCCAGCAGGGATTGCGGCTGAGTACTCTGGGTGTGTGTATGCGAGAGACGGCTCATGGATGGGCAGGTTATAGCCGGCTCAGCCTGAGATGGGACACTTGGTTTCTTTTTAAATGTGCCCCGTCTGTAGACACCTTTATTTTGGATTCACTGTGAGGATGCGAATTGCTTCTACTAGCCTCCTTATCCTTCGGGCGACCATTGCTCTGCTACGATGCCTGTTTAGGAATCAGGTATCTCCCAGCCTCTGTGTTTTTGTTTGTTTTTTTTTCACACAGGCCCTGTGTCAGGCCGACAAAGTGTTCTGGTGGTTTGGTTTTTTTTTCCCTTGACATTGCCTTGGAAGCTGGCCGGCTTTATTAATTTGTTTATCTATTTATTTATTAATCTGCAAATGGCCTTCTCCTACCTATTTCCTAGCTCCCGTCAGCACGGGCTTAGCTGTGAGCCACCCTGCCGCCCAGAAGTTTTTCCTCCCTGTGCGACTCTTCCTCAAGAATCCTCCGCTGTCCGGCAATCAATTTAGAACGAGGGTAAAAGCTCGCAGCGCCTGCTCCGACGACAGGAAAGGCTGGAGGAAAGGCCCCGAAGGGTGTGGGCTTTTCTCTCTCGGCGGGCCCAGCGGTGCGCTGCGCCGCCCGCCACGGCCACGCCGGGCTCGCCGCACCGCGGGCGGCCTGTAGGGGGTGCAAAAGCTCCACTGAAGCCGCGCCGTCCCCTCAGGGCAGCCCCCGCCCGGAGCCGGCCTCCACCGCCCCGCGGAGCGCGGCGGGCCCCGAGCCTG